>ML675601.1:28652839-28679376 GCA_007922155.1 Mesoclemmys tuberculata | reverse complement strand
GAACAGGAGCCCTCTGTACTACTCCTGATTCTACCACACAGGTACACAGAAAGTTTAGAAGTGGGAGAGCCCAGAATACAGCAAACGGCTTTAAATAATTCAGCATTTGCCATACCATGGTATTTGACTTTATTACAGTTTTTACTAAATATGGAAAGTGTTGTGGCAAATTTAACTACCCTGGGCAGCGAATGTTGATATTATTTATATTGTCTACTGCACCATGACACGTGTATGAGGTAAGCATGGATTTATATATCTCTCACAGACTTTAGTCACTCCAGGAAATAGACTAGTGCAGACCCTTCAATAGAACAGAGTCTCATTTGGAGAATGGGATCTTAATCTGCAGCTAGGCAGATGCAGAATAAACCACAATACAATTTCCCAATATGTCATTATACCTTAAATCAGTAACTGACTGTTAACCAGACATTTCCACAGAGATTCAATTAACCCGTCATACACTGAAAAATTGTTAAGTCACTGATATCACACTAATCACCATATACTATCCAAGCATCTCAGACATGTACACTTGTTCTTTGTGTTGTGCACTGAACAACTATTATGATGAGCACATTGTTTTCAGTATCACAGCCCCTCTCCCCATCTCTACAAGAGTCTCACTATCTACTTCTATGTTCTTTTATTCCTAACCAGATGAGAGCCACTCTGGCAACAGCCCCACAGACAGACAGAGCACTTCATACTCTGGCCCCAATTCTGTCCACCACTGCAGCCCATTTATGCTGTTTCAGGGTGAAAAGGAAATAAAATAGTCCAGTGCAAAGGGGCTTTTCTAGTGACGTAGTGCTGGCAGAGCAGTCCGATGCCCCTTACAACTCCTGGCACAGGGAGCCAGACGGGATAAAAGAGGTTGTAATGTTCCCTGTTTCTGCTAGGAAACAACCCACAGGAAACGGTAATGACTCACTGTAGCCCTTGTGGTTGTTCAAATTACACCCAGGGCCAGGCAGATCCCCAGCAGGGCCCGGAATCCTGAAGCCATAAAGAAGGCTTAAGCACCTTAAAGTAGGCAAGCCCACCATTTATTTCCCCCACTCCTAGCTGCCTGAATGAGCCTGATAAGCTATTTCTCCTGAGAAGCACAGTTCAAAATTGGCACTTCCTTTTCCACCTGCTTTCTGCTCCTGCTTCTGGCTCCATCTCACTGAAAACACATAGTGAGGGTTCCACAGAGATTACTATCCCCACCAGTATGACTTCCTGATAGGCCTTTCTTCCCATTCCTGGTTCAGAAATTGATTCACGGTAATAAAGTCTTAACTCAAACCTGCTATCCACCATCCATAAACCCTCTCTCTAGCAAGCATGCAAAACCTTAGTAAATAGGTCCAGGTGACATTGTGACCTTAAGAATCCCTCAATGCCATCTGGCAAAGCATTCACTGTTCTGTCATGGTAACTCTTAACAGGCCTGATAAACTTAATACATCCAACACATTGCTTTCAGAGCATTTATGCAAAGTGGGTCAAGTGAGGTGTTTGTTAAAAGCTTATGTCATACTGATCCTCATGATCATTGTGAGATGTATGTACAGATGATATGTAAAGAGCTGTGTGTGTGTATATACACACACTGGAAACATCATTTAAAGTGTAAATCAAAGCAGGGTTGACCAGCAGCTTATGATCACCCAAAGGATGTATATTCTGTCCACCTCGGTTTGCATGTAAAATAAGCATTGTAGGCCAATACAATGGAAACTCGTTTACATGCAATAGCAACATGAGGATGTGAAGGCAACATGGAGCCAGAACACTAGGGAATAAACCATAGGGATCATCTTGAATCTGGTGATTAAACTATGCCTTGGGGGAATATAAAAGGCAAATGATGAAGCAAAAAGGACGGAACTTTTTGCATTCATGAAACAGCCATGTTGGTTGGTGATACTGGGAGGTTGCTTTAGGTGACATAAACTAGAGAAGGATTGTAGTCTGTGACAGTTAAGTTTAGACTCTTGGAATGGGGTTATGCTTCTTGTTTTATATGTAACAATTTCTGTTCCTTACTCCCTATCTCTTAAATCTTTGCCTTTGATGATAATCTTATGATTGTTTTAACTGCAAATATCTCAGTGCTGTGATGTTACCTTGGAGCCAATCCTCCGTTGAACCAAACAAGCTGGTGTGTACACTGTTCCTTTGGTGACAGCTTACCTGGTAATTTCTATAAATATCCTGTGGTTATGGGCTAGACACTGCAGGGGAAAGCTTCAAGGGAGCTCAGGGTGCACTTATTGTTAATCTGCAAGGAAAAGGAAGGTCTGACAGAGCTCTGAGCAGATTGTTTGGGTGGTTAACAGAGTGGTGGTGTCAAGGAGCTGACACTCAGTTAAGCACAAGCAAATCTTCCTTTCACTAGAGGCAAGGAGATAAGGTGAATCACAGTCCTGGGCACCTGCGGGAAGTACCAAAGACATCTGCCTGTGGAAGGATTTATATACAACAGCTATTGTCATAGTTTATTTTAAAACATTCATTTATGATTAGGGGGCTGGTCGAGTCCCACGTCCGGCAGGAGGCGGGAGCCAGCAGAGGGGGCAGGTCAAGCCCCATGACCAAGAGGTGGACAGTGCAGCTATGACGGTCAACAGGGTGGAGGAAAGCAAGGAGGGAGAGGCAAAGGACACGCTCTACAAACACTGGAGCGGGGTGGATCTGCTCATTGTGTCTATGAATTCTGTTTGCACTGTTTTCCTAAACCAGTGCTGTGTTACTTCCTTCCTTTCATTAAAAGGTTTGCTTTCTACAGTCAGACTCTGTGCTTGCAAGAGGGGAAGTATTGCCTTTTGGGGGCACCCAGGGGATAGTGTGTGTTTTCCCACGTGTCTGGGTGGGGGACTCAAGCCAGTTTGGTGATGTATTATCGACAGGACCCCCTAGATATAGAACTTGGCCCTTGCTACTGCCACCAACTCTGTCTGGCAGAAGAGTTACACAAGCACCAACACCCAATGACTACCTTCCCTGTCTGGCAGAACTGTCCATCCCGCCCTGCAAAAGTTCATCTAAAAAGCCTGCTTAAACCAGTGCCTTATCTTGTTACATTTTACCCAGAAGGCTGCCCAACTGTCTATGTTCCATACCTGATGACCCCTCTATTGCAAATGCAGCGTTGTCCTCTTTCTGTGTTTTTAGCAAGGACTGGCATCTGTGGAGAACGAGGGAGTTGTGTGTTATTTTTTTAGAAATACCATATGCCTCTCAAGTTATCTGTGTGATATTAACTGGGCTGACTGCCAGGAATTTAATCAAAGGATGTGGGTAAGGGAGAAACCCCCAAAACCAAAACATTGAGAAGGTTCATTGAAGGAACAATAGCTAGGTCATCAATAGAGAAGAAATTACCTGTCTGGCTCCATCCAAGCTAAAATGCTCTACTCTCCCCCAAGCTAAAACCTCAAAGATCCTAGAAAAAGGAGAGGGGGCTACTCTTCAATCTTTCTTAACTATGGATTCCATCCCAATTCCCATAAATGTTATTTACATGTGTATTTAATAAACCTCTTTTTTCTTTTCTTTTGTCCATTTTAAAACCTACTGAAATGTGTACTAACAACATTCTTGCCATATTTCCATGGCCTTTTGCTTTCTGTTTAAATTCCTCGATAACCACCTTATCACACTTAAGTAATAGAAAGGCATTTCATTCAGTGATTTCTTCGTGAAGCATTCCTGTGATTCAGTGCTATTGTACTAACGTGTCTGACATTATATATATTTTAAAAGTATATTTTCTAATATCTCTTTATAGCCTACTGAGCAAAGGACCTGGCTTGAAAGTTCAAAAATTGTGCAGTCAAGACTTGCTTTTTCATGAGAGGAATTTTTTCCTGTATACGTTTTAACAAAAAATTCAAGAGAAGGGAAAAAATTTGGTTAAAAATTTGCTATCCAATTTGTAAACTTTTGGTTATCAGAGAACTTACTGAGCCAAAATTATTGGAAAACACAGCATATTTTGCATAAACAAACCTTACAAAATGTTGAACATGCAAGTTTCTCTTTTGAAAATTAAACATTAAAAACATATTGGTTTGTGCCCCATATCTCCATAAGCGAAATGCAGGCCATATGCTGGGTTACTTGCTGTGGTGTGTCAAAAGCCAGCACTAAACTATTTAGTTGTGTTCAGCTCTCATGTTTGTATTATTTGCCATTTTTTCATGTTAGTCCCCCACTAAACTGAAAAGGGGATAGCAATGATCTCTTGAATTCATGTTTCTGCTCAAAATTATTTTGGTGCCTCTTCCTCAGCGAGCTTAATTGCTATGCTACTGCTATTTTATCCTAGTGAGGTCTTCTAACATTCCCCTACCAGATGTGGCCAACAATTTTGCTAAACCTTTAAATATATTAAATTAACCTTTTTGTTAACTCGAAATCAATAACATGCCAAAGGCTCCAATGCTAAGGATTTAAAATAAAATAATAATAATAAAAAAGATCTTAGCAAACAAAGGCAAGAGCAAGGCATAACACACACATGCATCTTTTGAGGGCATACTTTGTAATTCAGTGTTGTTGTCACAGCATACATACCATTTTGCAAGATCTCCACAGTAACATTTATGGACTTGATTTTCCACAGTCATACATCTTGCTCAGTCATTTACACCAGTGCAAAGTGAATGCAAAGTGGGTATAAAATGCTACCAAATCAGAGTGGCTGCATCTTACACAAGTGTAAATCAATGCCTACACAATATAAAAGGCAGTAGCGAATTAGGCCACGTAAAGTTGCACTGGTGCAAATGAGATTAGAACTTGGGCCACAGCTAGCTTCTCTGTCCAGTAAATTACTAAGGGAATTAGATTTGAATTTGGATAACTTGGATACCATGGATTTTGGATCTCTAAGCCATGACCATTGAGATAAGATAAGCAGTTAGAGTGAGGGTTGGCATCCCTCTCCGTATTCTTCCTTACCGATCCAATTCTCTCTGGCCATTCAGAGTGCTTCTTAAGGTAACTGAACCTGATGTTCCCATTCAAAAGAAAGGTTTTGGTTTTTTTCCTGTACACGATTGGATTGCTAGGCTCTTTTTCTCTGAAAAGGGAAACATGCTTTAGAAATATACTGTTTTTTGTTTAAACAGAATAATAACTTAAAAGGCAACATCCAAATATTAGAATAAATGGCACCGACATGCCACTAAGACTGCTAAATTGTTGGCTTACCGCTTGCCACAACAAAAAAATGCATGTGCTTGGAACACATGCTTCACTTTCTTGAGAGGCACAGAATAATAGACATAGGTTGGAAAGGACCTCGAGAGGTCATTTAGTCCTCCTGTGCTGAGGCAGGACCAAGTATACCCCAGACATCCCTAACATGTTTGTCTAACCTGTTCTTAAAAACCATCAATAACAAGGATTCCACAGCCTCTCTTGGGAGCCTATTCCATTGCTTTCTACCTTTAGTGTTAGAAAATTTTTCGTCACTTCCTAAATTTTCCTTGCTGCAGATTAAGCTGATTATTTCTTGTTTGACCTTCAGTGGATATGGAGAACAGTTGATCTCCATCCTCTTTACAACAGCTTTTAACATATTTGAAGACCGTTATTACATTCCCCCATAGTCTTCTTTTTTCAAGATTAAACATACCCACTTCTTTTAACTTTTCCTCATAGGTCAGGTTTTCTAAACCTGTCATAATTTTTATTGCTCTCTTGCCAATTTATCCATTTCTTTCTTGAAGTGTGGCACCCAGAACTGAACAGAATACTTCAGCTGAGGCCTCACCAATGCTGAGCAGAATGTGACAGTTAACTTCCAAGTTTTAATATGTCACAGTCCTGTTAATGCTCCCAGAATTATATTAGCCTTCTTCCTCAACTGCATCACATTGTTGACTCATATGTAACTTGTGATCCACTATAACCCACAGATCCTTTTCAGTGGTATTACCACCTAGCCAGTTATTCCCCATTTGGTAGATGTGCATTTCTCCAACTTGTCAAATTCTCCAATTTGTCAAGATTGTTTTGACTTCTAAGCCTGTCCTCCAAATGCTTGTCACTCATCTACACTAGTGTTTTGTCTGTGAGTGTGTGACATACTGTGAGTAATTTGTAGGTGTAAAATAGTGAAACAATAAAGTAGTAAAAATGATCACAGTACCATCAAAATTTTTACTGTAATTATGTAGTGATCTGTAGTCCTTAATAGCATATACATCAATATGTGTTTTATGAGTTGATAGACTGGTGGCCCTTCAGGATCAGAAAAATAACATTTGTGGCCCTCGAGCCAAGAAGGTTGGGATTATTTAGTAATCCAAAATACCATATATGTGCAATGTGGCTGAAATATCATTACTATTGGGACCTTATTAGAGGTGGGAAGAGCAGCTGGCCAGCCCATAAAATGTGAGGGGGCCAGCTAGCCACCTCCTAAAAATAATGGAGTAGAAAAATGAGAGATAGAAAAGCAGGAGTAGATATCACACCAGAAGATATGTATATGGAGGGTCGGCATGCCCAGATAAAAATGGCTGGGATTGAAGTCCTGCCTGGAGGAGGAAAAGAATGAACTATAAGGACAAGGTGTTAGTCCCTTTTGAGGTGTTCAGAGACTACACTGGTGAGGGCAGTCTAAGAACCCATACATGATAGAACAGAACAGAATCCTCAGAGAGGTTAACATATCTTAGCAAAGTCTGGTTTTGGGCTAAATTCTAAGTCTCTATTTCTGGCAAGCATCCCAATTCAGGAAATAAAGTAAGTACGTATTTAAGTCCCACTGAAGTCAGTAAGTACTTTCTTGTATAAAGTTACTTATGTGCTCAAGTGTGTGCAAATTCCTGGCTTTAATTGTGTTAAATACAATAAACTTTAGATAAAAATAAAACATATAAAACAAAAACGAAATGTACAAAAAAAATGTAACCAAAGGATAGTTTGTAAAGAAGTGCAATGGGACTTCTAACATTCCTAAAGTTAAGCACATGCTTTATCAGGCAAATAATGTATATAGGCTAAGGTTCTGGTCCTGCAACTCTTAATCATATTGTGTTGTATTTGTGAGACTGAGGTGGGGATTATATTGTGCCCGTCCATAGTTCCTCCTTTGGTTAAAATTGGTTTGTATGTTTCTTTACTTTTTTTAAAAATAAAAATTACTTTTTTCCATTTTATTTTCTTCAAAAGTTAGTCACACAAAAGTTAATTTAATTTAATGTTAAATGCAAGGTTTTAATCACAAAGTCAAGAAATACAGAATTACTTCACTGCACTGTTAAGAGTTGCAGAATGGCGTCCTAAAATGAAATAAGCTAGGAGGATTGCACAATTCATTGCTTCTGCAGGCCATGATCATGGGGGTTCTTGCATCCCTCCATTTCCCCTTACTCCTGCCCCCACAAGTTCTCTGTATGAACACCTAATGAGAGAAAAGCACAATGTAGTCAGTGCAGAAAACCAAACGTACAGTAACTAGAATCCCAATTCTGAGAACAGTCAGCTGTATAATTCTTATGTGGGCAGTTTCATTGTAATCAATGGGACTACTCACCTGTGTAACTCATTCTCAGACAAGTGGAGTTATGCAGGATTAAGCCAGTGAAGTGAAACATCAAGTGAAGGATTATCCTTATTTGTGAAGAAACCATGCCAGCACAAATTGAACTGGGAACCTTCACATCTGAAAGTAAAAGAGCTATTGATTTACTTAAAAGTGAATATAGGCCTGGAGAAGGTTTGTGGTTATAGCAGTAACAGTGCCACCATATTTCAAGCAGTCTTTTGCATATTGTACATTCTTGCATTTACAACATACCCATGAGTTATTAATGCACTTACAGCAAGTAGTTAGCATATTTTATTTATACCATTGCACTGTTGCCATGTCTCATGATTTTATCCTGAGTATCCGGATTTTGGCCTCTGCAATGATGCCAGAAACTCCAGCCTACTAGTGATTTCCAACCCAATGTAAGGGAAAACCCTTGATTTGGCTTGATTTCCCGCCTCCTGGGAAAGAACAGCTAGCCAGTATTGCTTCAGGAGACAAAGGGCAGAGCTCTCTCCCTTACCTCAGGAGCCAACAGGGGTTTTGGGGAGAGGAGGAGAAGCAGAAAGAGCTCTGCAGCTCAGGGTAGCTCTGCTCCCTGCTGTCCTGCTCCAAGGCCTGGGAAGGAGGAGAAGCAGATTTTGTGGCAGCCCTCCCCATGCCTCCCAGGCCTGGGAAAGAGGAATGAAGAACCCCTGGACCTGGAGGAGCAGAAGCGTGATGAGGGACAAAGGGCAGACGCAAGGGCCAGGAGGGGGTAAAGTGGATGAGGAGTTAAGAATGCACAATTAATTGCTGGGGAATGGGCAGGCCAGAATTAGGCAAATAGAATGTTGGTGTTTGGGGAGGAGCTTGAAGTGCTTCGCCATGAGGCAGCCTCCTGCTTTTAAAGAATCTGGCTCACGAGGGCGTTGGCAATAGTGACATAACTGTACAAATCTGTACAGTGAGAGTCTGAAAAGTTAAGCCGGGTTAAGGTTGCCTGAGAAGGATGTTGAATAAGCCTCACCCTCAGTAAAAATTCCTATCTGAAAATGCTAGGACCTGAATTCTCATTCATACTAAGGCCCCTTCACATTACTCTGGCAGCACAACAAGACCTTGAAATGTAAGTAAATTACATTTAAACCCCACATTAAGGACGTCTAACGCTATGTAACTATAAATTATTTGGACACTGAGGACATTTCTATGACCCTTTCTTACATTCCCTTTGGTATTACTGCTTCCCAGGTTCCTTCTATCCACTGAAAATAACCTCTGTGTTTTGAGTTATTTTCCCAGGTTGATTCTCCTTTTGTTATTTCCAGCCCATAATGCTAACCTTTGTATTATTTTTTGATCTTCAGCAGTGCCTGCAGTCGTTCTCAATTTTAGAATCAGCTGCACATTAATTAATGTGGTGTTGTCCCTTCACCCTCCCCCCCACTCCATCCCCACCATGTCAATTCATTAATAAATATGTCACAAGACCAGATCCAATACTCATCTCTTGTAGTCAGCTGACCCTTAGCTGGGTCTTAAGCCATAATATCTCTGAGTCTCTGCCCTTGGGTCCCCAAGAGGAGCCCTCGCTCCTGGGCAATCTTACTGTTCCCACCAGAAATTCAGCTCACTCTCAGGGTCTTTTCAGACCTCAGTTTATAGTCCTTTTACCTCTAGACCCTGGCATTACTTTCCAGGACCCCAACAGTTCACTGTTTGGAAGCAGCCTTCCAGGGCCTTCTCTCATACCAAGCAAAGTAGCATCCACTTGCCTCAAACCCAGGATGGGGATGAAGGAAAGAGTTAGCAGTAGCCTCAGGCTGCATTCCCCTTGTTACCAGAGCTCTCTGGTAGCTTCCCTGTTCCCTTCTGCAGGTTCACTTAATTAGTGCTGCCTAAATGCAGGACTACTCATTAGCTTTTCCACAAGGGGAGTGGGGTTGTTTCCCATCATATGCTGGCAGCATTCTGAATTGCAATAAAAATATCTATTCTGCTGTCTCAGTCCTGCAAGTGACTCTGTGTGGGCACAGCAAACAGTGTTCTGCTTATGCATACTCACTTACAGGAGGTGGCCTTTGACTGTAAGCTCCCTGGGGCAGGAATCTTGTCTTCATATGTATGTATACAGCACCAAGTGCCATGGGAACTTTGGGTACTACTGTAATATAAATATAAATTAATATAATACTAATTAATTAATACCCCCTAGCACTTAACATCCCAACTTAATACAATTTGTCCTTTGTTTGCAATCTGGTTTTCAATCTGTAAGTGTTTATATCCAAACTACGCTGAATGAATTTTTTAAACATTTAATTTAGCAAATACTCCCATTGCATCAAATGTTTTAATAAGATCCTCACATTAACATTAGTCCATTGCCCTCATTCATTGATTTTGTAATTAGACTTTCTTTTTTTACTTCATTCTGGGCTGAAATTATTTATTTTTTATAAACCTATCCTTTCCCCCACCCACAGACATCATCTCTACCAAATACACTGAGTTTAAGCCAGCTAGTTTTCATCTAGGAACATAACTCATTTAAGTACCCGGAAAGCAAGGACTCTGCATAATCTAGGTTTGATGTGAAAAAGGAATGATATTGCATGCTGAAATACCTCGCAGTCCACCTTAGTGACCACCTATTCACACTGAACTGGAATGACAGAGATGAGATGGAACTGTGCAGCATGTTACATATGAGAGCAATTACTTGATACAGCCTCCTCTGGGTCCTCCTTGGAAGGCATGAATAGAGCTACTGTAAAGCCATCCCTTTCAGGTCCCACAGATGATTCAACAGCACCTCATGATCCTCCCTACGAAAGGGTGGTAAAAGATCAAATACAGTTATCATGGACATCTAATTTATGTCCATTGCCAGAAGGAGACCATGAACCAAAAGAAGCAGGGCCATCTCAGTTTTTGAAACCATTTCTGAGACAAACGCATTGGACACTTGATGAACTCCAGCCACAGTAAGCAGCTTTCACATGCCGAATTTAATTATAGTGACTGACAGTTATATAGTGTGTTTCAACCAGAAAGATCTCAAAGTACATGGTTAGATAGCAGATCTTAAACCCATGGTCACACTGTAATGAGGAAGATGGGGCAACCGTACTACAGCTGGAGCTTTTGGAGGAATTCTGGCTGATTGAGACAGAATTCCACTGGATGCTTGCATATCGGCACTCTGCCATCCTTTGAAAGGATTCAATATGTGCTTCTCTTCAAGCTGGGCCAGCTTTGTTGGTTGTTGGGGTGGGGCTTTACCTTCCTCAGTTTTGATAAACTAGTGCTGTGGTTGGTGCAAGAAGGAAAAGTGCTGTGGTCCCCCCATGGAATTGTGCCTTGGGTAAGTGTGTGCTGGTGGTTAGCTCCATGCACCCTCTTTCCTTGAATAGCTATTCAAGGCTAGGCATAGTTTTGCCCTGTAGACCCCACTCACCACTAAAATACAGCCATCTCTGAGGTGAAAAATGGCAGCTGCCTAATAGTGCCCAGTAATACAACACATCAGCTGAGGGCAGGAAATGAGAAATGTCTTTTCCAACAAAGACTATAATGGCAATTTTAAGTAGACAGAAGATAATAGATAGATCAGCCAAGCTGGAAATCGGTCCCATCACTGGAGTTTAAACAACAGCTTTAGCCTCTGGAAGCTTTTCATAGAATGACAGAAGATTTCTTGAGTTATCTTTTGTCAGGGCTTATATAATCAGTTGCATAGCTTGTGTATAGTAGATGGTTGGCAGGTTGCTAACCTCTCATATTATCAGAGATTCACCCCCGTTGGCGAGGCCTAAAATTTAGTTTGAAATAGTTACATTGCCCAGGGTTATGACCTAACTCCCACTGCAAATGCAGTTAGTTAGGCTGACGGAAGAATTCTTCTGTCAGCCTAGCTACTGCCACTCAGAGGTGATTACCTACATTCACAATAAAACCCATTCTATTGATGTAGGAAGCGTCTACACTATAGCGGCACAACTGCAGCACCGTAGTTGTGCATCTGCAGCTGCTGTAGTGTAGACATACCTTGAAAGGTGAGCAGGTCTGAATTGTCACAGGAAGCCCTCACTTTAGAGCACGCAGTTCATCAAGTGAACATTTCCCTTTAAACAAGATTTTCTTTTCTAAAGTATTATGGATTATTTTTTCACAAGCTAAGTTTCTTTCTTAAGAGGAAGATTAGTTGTTCTTAATGTGGCCCAGGTCCTCTTTATCTGTGTTTCGGTTGGTCTGTTAGTCCTGCTTTTAGCAGGGGGTTGGACTAGATGACCTCCTGAGGTTCCTTCCAACTCTAATATTCTATGATTCCTAAGTAATCGGAGGTGCTTTCAACATGGCCCAGTTCTCTGCTGTGTTGCCTCTTGGACGATCTTTTAAACCTATACAAAGTGGGCCTGAGTCTCATTTATTTGAAGACCACTTCACATAATTCTTTCAGAGTACAGGGGCCTTAAAGAGAGTGTAAATTACAGTTCTACCCACTTTATGTCCCCTTTACAGTAGTAAAGTCTCCCAAATCTAAATGGAAGCATTTTACACCCACTTTACATTCCCTTTGCACAAGGTGCAAGGCAAAGGAGAATCAGGCCCACAGCCCAGCTTTGCAGTTGCACTGCAGCCTCGTTGAATAGCATGAGCAGTGCAGAATAGCCCTTAAACCAGAATAGCTGGCCATGGAATGATTACCTCAGGGTAGAGGAGATACTTGAATATCAAAGAGTTAGTGTAGCATCTCTTTCACCATCCCTGTGGCTGGTGTACAGGACATCACCATACCCAGTTGACACCTGCTTGCTGTATTGGGATTGTTTGCTGCTGATACCATTGGAAGCTAGCATAAGCCTTCAAGTTGCTCCAGTTTATGTTGGGACCCGGGCCTGGTACACAGCTCACCTAGGATTGGGGGAGAATAAAGATGTCTTTTACTTTTGCCTCCTCACCTACACACCCAAATTGCTCTGTGCACTATTTTGTTGCAGCCAAGGACCCGGGACATAGTGTTTAGCAACTTCCCGGGGAGAAAAAACAAAAATATGCATTCCAGAATCCATGTTTTAACTCCATATTGGCTCCACTCATTTTTAATACTAAAAAGGTCAGATTGCAATTTGGCATCTTCATTTATTCATCTTAACACAAGATTGTGATATTGCTGAACAGTCTGAAAGCTGTATGCTGGAGTGGGGAGCTGTCAAGAAAAAATATTTTTTTGAAATATGGAATAATTATGTGGCAAGTAGACATGAGTATTGCTAAGCGCACCCATTAGAGAGTCCTTTATTTGTTATGTTCCTTCGCAGCAGGAGGAGCACTGAGAACATTAGATACTGCTTACAAGTGGTTGGACCTTTTGGTGAATTTTCTTCATGTGCATCAGGAAATGATTAAAGGCACAAGAATGTAATGATAGTCTGATCAAAATCAGATTCATACAGTCCAAGGCTAGAAGGGACAATTATGATCATCTAGTCTGACCTTTTGTAAAACACGGGCCATAGAACTTCCCCAAAATAATTCCTAGAGCAGATCTTTTAGAAAAACATCTAGAATTGGGGAAAAATAATCTCCAGTCTTCAGCTAGCAACCAGCATACTTGGTTAATGTTTCCTTAGGGCTCACGTCCTCACGCCTGTGGTCTGGCTGTTTTAAGTGGCTCTGGCAGTTCAAAGCAGTGGGAAAGCTGGCTTAAAACTGGCCAGACAAGGAATCTCCAGTCATGAGGGCGTGGCAGGAGTACCACTGTGCTCCAGCAAGTCCAGGCTGCTGTACTAGCTGCTTTAAATTACACTAGGGACAGTGCCAGCGTAGATGTAGCCACCAGGATCAGAGAGCTACAAAAAGCTGCTTTTGTGACCTCCATCTTTTTTTCTGCACAGTTATAGAGGGCACTACTGAGAATCTGGGCATATGTGTTTAAGAGATACTAAGCCACATCGAGGGTAGCGTAAGTGGTACACAACGGCTATATGTATGTTTATGTTCCTATTTACACTAATAGTGAGATAACTAAGGGATTAAATAAAAACAAAACACTGAAATCAATGGCGTTGCACTGGTGTACAACAGGAGTCAAGCAGCAATGAATTAATCTCAACTAAGGCATATTACACAATGATTTGATTAAAGGGAGCATTCCACTTCATCCGAGACAGCAAACATGGATCAGCACAGACATTTTTTCACAATATCGTTCAGCCAACAGTCATTCAGCCAACAGTCCAGAGCAGCTGTTAACATTTAAATAGTCAAACCAGAAGGTTCTTAGTGTCTCTTATATGCCTAAGGAAGTATTCAATCTGAGGTCTGCTTGATAAACTCACCATGAGTTTGGCCTTCATATAGATTGGCTTTTCTGCCTTTGAGCATTTCCTGAGTACGATAAAGAAAACACAATGAAAAGATACAAAACCAAACCAAACCCAACCAAAGAAAAAATCTCCCTCAACCAATGTTAAAAGAATGTTAAGGCTGTGAAGCCAAATCACTCAAAAGTTAGGAAATGCCAGAATTAAGTTTGCCTGAGTAAAAGGATACACTCCTTTATGTGTATCCATTATGATCCAGTCATTAATTATATCATCACATCACACCTTTTTCACAGGATCCCCTGACTTATTCAGCACACAAGATGGACAGTGCTCACTGGATGAGCAACTATTCACTGTTTTGTTCTCACCTTATTGTTCAATGTGCGGTCCTGGGCCTTATTACTGTATGCTATTCAAACCCAGGTATGAAGTCAGGATTATTCATTTCCTATAACTGGCTCTGTGGCACTCATAACTATAGTATCACAAATATTAATGAATTTACTTGAGGAGATATTAGCCTCATTTTACAGATGGGGAACTGAGGCACAGAGAAATTAAAGTAATAAATGCCCACTAATTTTGGGTACCCAAGTTTAGACACTGAGGACCTCATTTTTCAGAGTATTTAGCATTAAGTAGCATTTTCTATGTTCAAAGCAAAGCTCCCACTGTAAAGCAGTAAAGCAGACCCAGTGGTCTCACATTGGGCATCCAGAAAATGAGATACATAGAATTAGTGACCAGCTCTGAAAAGTCTGGTGTAAGTGACTTGTCCATTATCCCATAGGAGCTCTGTTTCAGAGGCAGGAATAGAAACTAATTTGCCCAGTGTCAAGCCTCTTTCCCCATTTCTCCCTGACCCCCCACAACTGAACTAAAGGAACAGTTCCATCGGCCTAGGAAAACAGAGCAGAACATTTGTGGGACATCAGCAGCTTTTAGCAAGTAGCTTACTTAGTGTTCTCATGGTTGTACACATTGGATGTGGAATTAATAGAATCTGATAGAAGATTGGTAACATCATTCACATAAAATCGAGTGCGGTGTCGTTTGTATACCCTCCACTTTCTGATTATCTCAAATCCATCAGGCCAATGATAGGGTCAGTCTAAGTTTAAAAATATGCGTTTCCCCTCCACATAAAGTCTGTTTTGCTATGGTTCTCCTGATGGACACAGCCCCTGTCCACTTATTCTTTAGTTACCTCTGTGACAGATCTGGCAATATCCTGCATCTCCTTAGGGGAACGTATTGAATTAAGTTTAAGTATCTTCAGGGTCCATTGTTGTAAATGAATGGTTTATGTATTGTGCTCCATGGGGAAGGGCTACCATAGCTCCTTCAGGAACTAAAAACAGTCGATGGTGATTAAGGCAAATCAGGCAGGTTGTGACCCCTCCAGAGAAATTCACACATACCAATTCAGATAGGATTCACCAGAGACTAACAGCTAAAGGACTTTTGGATAAATAGCCTGAGTTTAAACTTATTCAGGGCCTTTTTTCTGATTCAGCAAATGGACAGAACCATCTATCCAAGCAGGGGCCCCAATCCCAGTGGAAGGGTTGGAATGACTGACACCTACCAGGGCCTGAGGCTGGAGTTGGGATGACCACAGGTCAGTTTTTGGGGGGTTTTTTTTGCATGCATGTAGGCTCTTTTATTGTTTTCAATACATTTTTTCTGTAATGCTTTACACCTGAAGAATGAATGTGCTTACTTAGAAAGGCCTGTGTGTTTATTTATAACTGTGGGTCATTGTGCAATTTATAGCCTCTGGAGAGGAAGCAAAGTGCAGAAAGTGGCCCATTTAGGCAGCCTGGCTTGCTGGGGATATCACAGTGTAGATAAGGAACTGTGCAACCTGGTCAGGAGGGAGAGAGACAGGTCTCTGCCCAAGAGGAGTGATGGCTGAGGAGCTGGAGAACTAGAATAGGTAACCTCGAAGGACCACAAAGGGAGAATACAGATGCAGTTGCCCTGAACTGTACAACCTCAATCCATTAAATACCTCTTTTGCCTGTTACGCCTTCCAAATCCAGCATCTTGGTTACTCTTTTGTTAAGTCTACGCTGCTAATATCCCCACTGTTACACTGCTTATTATTTCCTTCCCCCTCCTAACCATTCCCTATTACCTCTTTACTGTGGTGCATGGTGATAACCCTCTTCTTTCCCCATCCTTGTCTCCCTTTCCACCTTGTTGATAATTACTGCACATGCCCACAGTCCCAGAATTGCCCTTTTGGTGCCTACACCCTAGTAATGCAAGCCGTTTGGATTTTTGCATGTAATTTTTGTAGAGTTGCTGCTATAATTGTTAAAGATTTTAATTCATGTTGACAAATACTGAGTGGCAAATACTTTATGTAGAGCTGGTCAAAGCAAACGGAAAAGGAATGAATGAAAAATATTGAAAATCGTTTCCTTTTGCAGGCTTCAGAAAAGGATGCTTTTTCAATCATTTGAAAAGGTTTATGAAAAATAACCTTTATTTGGTTTAGAAATGTTTTAATTTTTGACATTACTTTTTTCCTCTCCTCCTCTTTTCTCCTTTTTTCCATTTGCCACTTGAAAAGAAGAACGGAGGAGAAGAGGAAAAAAGAAAAATGATTAATGGAAAAACCAGCTATGTTATATTTTCCAGTTTTGTTAACTCCCTGAAAATAACAAAAAGCCCTCCTACATTTATCACAAAAGGGTTGGATTTAGAGAAAAGGCCATTTTTTGTTTGAGATAGTGGGACCAGCTATAACCAGCTATAAAAAATCTGGAATCCATTCAATTCCTGTTTCCCAGCCCACCAGGGTGGGATCATCCTCTCCGTGGTAAATTCTGTGGGAGGAGGCTAATGGGTAGGAAAATTCAGATGAGAGGATTCCTCTCATGGAATGTTTTCTGCTTGATCATTCAGTCAGTAGCGAATGGGTTAATGGGACTGGGTTTGCTCTGTCCTGTGAAACGAGCTATGGGGGCATCCCATAAACCTGATCAATTCCAGGGAAACCTTCAGATGCCAATGCCATCCATAAGTAGCTAGTGTGCCCTCCTCTCCCTCCTCACTCCCTGTCAACATGGGTCCAATGAAGCCATGTATCTAATGCAGCCATCCAGGTGGCAACTGTCCCTGAGATTCACCTTAAAGGGGTTCCATGGGAAAGGTAATGCACAACTCTAGGCTATATCACCTTTCCTAGGTGAGTTCTACAGGACTGATGCATCTAAACCTCAAGCCCACCCAACCAGGGCTCTACCATTACCTGCTCCAAACATCCCCAATCCTTCCATCTAGGCAGATTCCAATCTTGTGTGGAGCCCTTCACAGGGTGTGATAAAAGCAGGGGAGACTATGTTGCAGCGACAATTACACTCCCCTTCCTTTGCTTCCTGTGTGGATTTTGATGGTACAATCTGGCCCTGAGTTTCTAGGTTACGGTTTTATTAAACACAAATATCTGCAATAATATTAGTGGGAGCAAAGAAATTACTGGCAAAGCAAATGGCTTGTGATATAAATGTTCTTTCATTCATTCATGTATGACCCACTGTGAAAGTTCCTCTTTAAATTCAAAGGGGGATATTCTTCTCTCAGCACATTCACATAGCTTCCATTAACATTAATAGGACTCCCAAGTGTTCAGTGAGAGAAGAATACACCCCAGAGTATTTATAAATCAGACTAGTGATATGAATTCTATGGAGTATTTCACTTTACTCATCTTTTCATTTTTGATCCATTTCATATCTGAAACAAGCAATTAAGTGCACGCGTGATATTTGTAACAATAGGCTGAGTTTTTATACACTTGTCAGTTATCGGTGCTGGGGAGTATGCTCACTAGGCTCGATCTACACGAGGCAAAAAGAGATGACAATCACAACTAAGGCTGGGCAAATTATGAAAGTTTGCTTTAATTTCCAGTGAAATTCACTTTGGCCGCATTTGTGCCCATTTATTCTCTTACCAAGTTTGACTAGCATGAACAGTTGTAGGAAGGATACATGTGTATTCCCCACTGGTTTTCTTTCTTTCAGTTTCCAGGCTCACCTTTCCAGCTATGGACTTCCCTCCTTTTAGGCTTCAGAGGAGAGATGTTTAGTCCTGACAGTCACTGGGGACTTGGCTCCTCCAATCAAAATGGCTTCTAAAGCTGAAAAATATTGTAAAAACAGTCTGAGGTTAAGGACTAAGGGAAAAGATTAACTAATAATGCATTTGAAGTGTAATTCTTCATAGAGAACAAAATGCCTACCAATAATGGAAGCCTTAAAGTAAATTCCCAACAAAGGCAAGAAGGAGGGGTCAGCCTGGAAGTCCAAAGAAAAAGAAAATCATTGCAAAATGGCCAAGATCCTATCCAGCACCTCTTCTGCCATCAAGTACCACTCTCAAAATATACCGCTTTTCCTGGTGCTTCCTCCCTGCATGCTCAATGAAACAAACTGCCTCAAGGGGACGGGCAGGTGGTGGGTCAAAGCTCTGAAGAACGGGCTGGATGTGGACAGGGGAGAAGGCTGCGCTGTTCTAAAAAGCTGGTACAAGCTTGCACACTCCCCTGTGTCCTAGGAAGTGAGGGAAGAGCCTGTACCTCCTGAGGCCCACTCGTTCTCAGAGCTTCCTTGAGCTGGCTCAGTTCCACAACACCCCATCACAAGCCTGTGCTTCAAGGGACTGATTTATGGAAATGCTGAGCTCCTACAACTTATGCTGGAGTTTTCAAGTGGGAGTGCAGGTGCTCAACACCTCCAGAAACCAGGCCTTTAATGGCACAATTTGGTTAGCTGTGAGTCTGAAGACTTCGGGTGTACTTCCAAGTGAAAATGCAGCCAACATTTTGAGCTCTTAAAATTATAAGCCCTTTCCCCTTCCTCTCCCCTCCTCCCCCGAATTAGACACTTGGGTTTAGTAGGTCCATGTCAGGGGGTACTTGCTCTCCTTTTATTAAATCAGAGGTACAGTACAGTTCTATAGCTTAAAATTAACTATTTCTAGAGCTGGCTGGAAATTCTGCGATGGGACAGATTTCTGTCAGAGAACACAGATTCATCAAAATCGAAACATTCTGCAGAGGGGGTTCAATTGTCAGGCTGGTCCAATGGAAACCTCACTGGTTTCCTGCTAGCTTGTCTGCCAAGTTCCTCAGCAACGTACTGAGTGGACTGCTGACATGCACAGGCCTCCAAAGACCTGGCTCTTCAGCAGCTTGTCTGGTGGGGGAGCTGAGAGGCCAGAAGCCCTGGGAGACCCTGTTCCCAAGCTCCCAGGGTCCTCTGCAGTTTGCCTGACAAGCTACGCCGAAGGGGGCTCCCAGCTCCTCCACAGCTCACCAGTCAGATTGACAGGGAGCTTGGGAGCACCACTTCCCAAGCTTGTGGCTTCTCACTAGCCTGAACTTCCAGCACCCATGGCTCCGAGGCAGTCAATCATGCAGACTGCCTTATAGTTGGGAACCCCAGTGCTTCCAGGGTCTGTAGCTCTGTAACAGCTAGCCAAGCAGACTGCCCCAGAGTTGCAGACTTCAGGGCTTTCCCCTTTTGCAGAGAATTTCTAAATTTTGGAATTGTTCCAAATTGGATCAAAACCAAATTTCAAAATACTGAAATCCTGCATGAAATGGAACTACCTGTCTCCGCACAACTTTTCTTATTTCTGTGGACTGCATGTATTTCAGTGGAACCTCCTAAATGGCTGTTTCAGCTAGAATGTGCTGACCTATCACTCCAAGAATACAATTGACTGCAAAATTAATTTTTGCAGGTGGAAGGGAAGTCTGAGAGGGCAGCATGGATTAGGCACTGCACAGAGACTCAGAAGACATGGCTTCTATTCCAAATTCAGCCATTAACCATCAGGGTATGTGTGGGCAAATCACTTTGCCCCTCTGTGCCTTTTTCTCCTTCTATCGTCTTTGTCTGTCTCGTCTAATTACCCTGTAAGCTCTTCGGAGCATGAACGTCTTTTACTATGTATTTGTATAGGCCCTACCATAATAAGCTCCGGTCTTGGTTGAGGCCCCTTGATGCTACTGTAATACAAATACACAACAATAATCAAACTATTTTAGATAAAGTGGTTTTATAGAGTCGCAGAACATATTATTGATGTGCACATTCCTTTCAGGAAGTGTTCAGTATATGCTTTCGTGCCAATTAGCAAATTAGCAGCCAGGATGACTGAGTGGTTTAGACCACCATATTTTTGCCAGTGACATTTAAGTGTCCCCTTTAAAAAGGGGAAAAGGAGATAAAAGATGAGGACAGAGATATTGTACATGAAGGAATTTTACATAAAGTGGCTTTTTACAATAATTATGTATCTTTATCTCCTTTAAACACATGCGCATGACTCCAGTTTCTACTGCATGTGCCACACTTATCTACTACATACAGATGATAAGGTACTTGGCAGTAAGAAAGGTTCAATTAATTCTATTCTTTGGTTAATTTGGTAATCTATTTGATGATCTGATCTGAACAAGACAATTTTAGTAATATCTGCTGGTACACCAAAATGCAAGTCATATTTCTGAAATAGAAAAGCTTTAAGTCATGATCGAGCCATGACAAATTTACTTCAGTTGTAAAAGATTATAATTTTAAATTATGGTCTCAAAGTACTGCAAATTGGATGCACCAGGCAAATTGCTAGTATAATCTAAGATGATATATCTTAAATAGTTTTCCTTTATCATTAATTTTTCTTTTTATTTTATTGGACGGTATCTAGAGATGAGTAGCCATACACCTACAATCAACATGTTTCAAAAACAGCACACAAAGTGAAGAGGAGACTTGTGTCTTCTTCTACACTGCTCATAAAAGTCCAGACCCTATTCTTAATTATATTTATATATTTTTCTATTCTAAATGCTGATAAGCTCGATATTATAAGACAACCATTTCACTTATTTATTATTATTATTAGTTTATTTATTTACTGCCAGTAGCAACACCAATGTGCTTGGCATTTTCCAGAGAGACAAGCAGTCATGGTTCCCGATGAAAGGAGTTCTAAGGAATCTAAATGAGAATCCATTCATTGTAGCTGATAATCCACAGGGTGTGAAAATTTCAAAAAACTGCTACGTGTCTGGCAGTTTTAATTAAATGATCCACCAGTGAGCTAGATTCTTTAAAACTGATTTGGTCTGTCATCCAGTCAAGCAACAATATTCTAGGATCTATAATGATTTTAACCTCAGTTATTTTATAGATATATGGTAATACAATATTCCTCCCAAAATGTCCAGAGCTAAAAACAGGAGTGAGGCAGATATTGCAATTTCCTGCAATATTCTTGGAAGACTTTATTGTATTAGGTTTATGTATTATTGTGGGCCTGGATTCTATCTAACCTCTCTAGGGGGGAGATGTGATAGAGGTGAGACCTGGGAGTTCAAAAGACTATACTGAAAATGTGGCTGGTATGGACAATAAGCATTAAGTGGATTGCCTGGGAAATCCCTAGGGAAAGGCTAATTCAAATTACCCAACTCTGGTTATGCAAACCCCCAGCTTTTTGAAGCTATGCCCTGAGCAGAGGGCTACTGTCTGCTGATCACCTGTTACAGAGGGCCAAGCTCAGAGGCCCAAGCTGTATCAAGGAACAGCTGATCTTCCCAGCCTCGGTTCTGGTTCTGGTTCTAAAATGGATATGAATTTGTAACCATGGGGAAAACCCAGCTGTGGGCTTTGAAAGACTAAAACCCATCGGAGCCCTTGGCTGGACTTGGGGAAGCGGGGTGACTTCTGGTAAGCTTTTCAGCGTGCATGTAGGAATTTTTATTGTTTTCTCTGTAATGCTTTTACCTTAAGAATAAACCTGCTTGCTTAGAAGGAGCTGTGCAATAACTCGTAACTGCAGGCAATACACTGGTCATAACCTTTGGAGAGAAAGCAAAGCTCGGACTCCTGTCTGTTTAGGCAGTCCGGAGATATTACAGTGTAAATCAGGGAGCTGTGCAGTCTTAATTCCCCATCAGAAGGGAGTCAGAGACAGGTCTCTGCTCAGGAGGGATGATGGCTAGGAGCCAGAATTCTTTAAGTGAGTGACCTCAAAGGACCTTGGGGGGGAAGGGAAGAACACAGCTTCAGTTGCCCTGAACTGTGACATGGAGTATCTAGCTCTCTACATGATCACCAGCAAACAAATGTAATGTCCCAAGCCTGCCAACCACTCTCTGTGAGAAGATCCCTGCACTTGTGCAGGACCCCACTGAAGTCAATAGAGCTGTACATGGGAACAGAGGTAAACCTGCATGGAGGAAGTACCATGAGGCATAGTTCCATGAGGAACCATGAGGCATAGTTCTTACTATGGTAAATCATCCCACTGTCTTCATTAGAACTGCTCATGCTAATACCACGATCAGACTGTTCAGGATAAAGACTGAAGCTATTAGATAAAAGGAAAAATCCATGTTCTACGATGTAACCAAGAGAAAAAGAATTATTTTTTTTATTAGAAATGGAAATTCTCTGTGAATTTTACTATGTGTAGTTCAAATCTGTACTTTCAAAAATCTATTTCATTTCCACATTCTAAACTTCCACTCATGATTGGGTGGGTGTGTTAGGGGGAGGAAAGATGGTGGGAACAGTTACTTCTCCTTTATCCTCAAAAAATATGTTTCTTAAAACCCTGCATTTGTTACCTGCAGACTCTTTCCCCTTACCATCTACAGTCTGGCAATATCTGTATGTATAAAATCTCAGTTAACATCTTTGCACAAATGATTTGTACTCAAAACAGGGCATCTTTGGAACAATATTTAACTTTTAGCAAGTTATTTGATTACATTTAGTTCCAGATGCTTTGTAAACTCTTTAGGAAAGGGTCACTGCTTTTTTTTTTTTTTTTTTTTTTTGGTGCTGTACAGTGCTGAGCACACTGCTGAAAATCAGAAACCCTGTGTGTAGAACATGGCCACTCCTTTGCATTAAAGGCAAGAGTATCCATAAAGACAGAAGCAGTAATTAACATACCGAGCTCATTTTAAGCATGTGTATGGATAATGCAGTGGAACTATTTCTTTCATACCAGATACCCTTTCATTCTTTATTTTATTCGTTTATTCTTTAGCTGATGAGGAGTTCATGATAATTTACAAGAGAATAGTAGCTTACCGTAGCAGCAGCAAGGTGACATTTCTTTGGGGAGTGGTGGGTGGTTGAACATGAAGCAAAGGCCTGTGATCTATCCAGAGAGTTGGTTGATTAGCCATTTCACAGGCTTAGTTTAGGAGCTCTGCGTGGGAACTGGAAAAGCAGCTCACATTTTTCAGTGAGTGCAAACCAAAGGGCAGGACAGATTTTTATAACAGCAACAGCAAACAGGAGGCAGCAAACTGGAAATTCCTGCTGGAATTCAAGGAGGGAGAAAGAATATGGTCAGGACTTTGAAAAAATAAAAATTTCTCTCAGCTATGCACATGCAGTTCTGGAGTAACCGCAGTGAAGTCAGTGGAGTTACTCCAGATTTACACCAGTGGACATGTGAGTAGAATCTGATCCAGGAAGTTTAGAAGGGTTAAGGGAGAGAAATGTGTAGGCAGGAGTAAGAAGCAAGCTCTACTTAACTCACCTGTGTGGGAGCACAGGAAGAAAACAAACAAAATCAATTAAAAAAATAAAATAAAGCTTAGTTACCTTTTTACACATTTGGAGCTGAGGCACTCTGAGCTGTTTATAGCTACTGCAGAACTGGGAAATTACTACTCAGAGGCAGAGTTCAGCAATGTCTTAAGGTGTGTGTATGCCTGCAAGGTTCAAATATTTTATGTGGGATTTGTTTGGCTTTGGGGGGAATTCTTGGTGCCCCTTATATTTAATTTGCCTCAGGCACCGACCAATAACATGCCTGACGTTTTAACTCTCCTGGTAATGACTGCCTGGAATTAGCCAGCAGTCTTTTAATAGTATAAAATTAGCCTAAGGAATTTTACTAGATTAAATCGTATCTAGCTTGTGCTGCAGCAGGAGTCCCTCTGGCGATTAACCTTGGCCTTGACTGAGAAGCTGTTGTGAAGGGCAGCAAACTTCTCGTTCTTTGAGGAACAGGCCCTTAGTGCTGTGGTAATGCAGAAGTGCCTGAGGCTACCAAGATCCTGGAGAAATTATCTGATCTGTACTTCAATGGCAATTGCAAGGTGGAGATACTCTGTATGCCATGGGTTCTCACCTCATCATTACCATGTGTACCATAGCAGTGCCAAGAGGCCTTAACCAACTGGAGTGCCATTGTGTACACATACATCATACAGAGACGGTCCCTGCCCTGACAAGCTTGCAGTCTAAACAGACAGGACGGAAAAAACATGGGAGGGGGAAAAGAGGTGAAGTGATTTGCCCACAGTCACAAAGCAAATCAGGGCAATAAAATCCAGGTTCTCCGAAATTCCACTTAAACCTTTGTGCGAGGGCTAGTTTAACTTGCATCTTTTTACACCTTCTGTTGGCTCCTTGCCGCGTGAATTTCACTTCATCCAACTTCCTTCAATAGCAGTAGAATGGAGCTAAGTGAGGGCAATTGAGGCTTGAGTGGCTGACTAGCGCTGCCTTACATACTGAGCCCAAACTTGCATTAAACTGCCCAGGCATAAAACTGAGGTCAATAGAGTTGCTTCAGATTTACACCACTGTAAATGACATCAGAATTTGGCATCTGGGAATCTGAGGAAGTCTAGAGGGAGCTTACATTGATATGACCAACACTGAAGGAGTGGAAGAACCTGCTAGTTAGTAATTTACACTGCCTCTAAACTTTCTTCAGTTTGCTTAGGGCAGATCTATGCTACAGCCTTCTGCCAGGACAGCTATGGGAGTCAGGGGCATGAAGAGGTGTTGTTTAGTTCCTCCACAATGCATTTATCATGATGAGCAGCATAGCACAAATAAAGCAGCCTCTTATAGACGTTTCCTGTGTTGTTTTCCCTCAGCCCTTGTTGCGGTGGGTAAGTTTTACTGCTGTTTCATATTGGCAACAGTGAGACTAAAGACTCCTAAAACATGTCCTGTCATTCAGTGTGCATGGTGCTCTGGAGGTTGGGTTTTATGGTTAGTTATATGCTACTGTATAGATTGTGGCCCTTACTAGACTGTGATTGGCCCGTACAAAGAGGAGAGCTTCTTGTGTACCTCCATCCCCTGTGTACTACCATAAAGGCCAGGCAGAACTGCAGTCCCTCTGCTACTTCTTGCCAGATCTGGGCACAGCAAGCTAGAGGGCACTGAGATGTTGGGGACATCACTCCCCCCCAGCCCACACAGACAGCTGGGCAGCAGAGTAAACTGCGTGTCATAAGTGGGTGTAACCAGTGGGGGACACAGCCTTTGCACAACTAGAAGTGCTGGGAGTCTGATTGCCTTGCACTGTTCTCTCTGGGCTGTGCTTACAAGGCACACGTGAAGAGCAAATTATTAGCGTGTCTGTTATTAATGAGTAAACTTTAAGGAGGACTTCAAAAAGTAGCAGATATTCCTTTTAAAAGCGTTGGATGACGCTTTTGGTTTTGTCTCTTTTCCTTCCCAAACATCTTTCAGGGGTGCATTGCTTAGTATTTTTATATAATGTTGTATATTGTGTTAAATAACTGATCAGATTTCTTTAAAGGGGAGCTCCCAAGGGCTTTTGTAATGCTAAGAAAAAATGAAAAGAAGAAAGCAGAACTGATTTTTTTTCCAACTGGAGAAGGCCAACACAAAATGCCAGGGAAATTATTTAATTTCAAGTTTGTAGGAGAATATTATAAACATCAGCAAAGGGGAGAAAAATTATTTAAGAAGTGCAGCTGACAGTATCATTTTAACCTTCTGAATATTTTACTTATACCCTCTAATGGTGTTAAAATTTTCATATGGTCCTGGCAGATTTAAAAAGATCAGCTTGGTCAGATTCTTCACTGGACTTAGCAGACTTTGTCTGCCAGGAAGGAAGAGGGATGATGAACTGCTTGTGTTTCTGAGAGAGAAAATCTGGCGAGAGGACTCCTGATTCACTATTGTCTTGTGACAGCATATCAGACTGATAGGTTTTTATACTCATTATGTACCAGTGTAAAAGACAAGGTGCAGGGCGATGGCAAAGTAAACCCAGCATCAGTCCCATTAAAAAAAGGTGTAAAATTGTTGGGGGGTTTTAAATCAGCAGTTGCTTTTCTATTTGTTTTAGGGCCCAGACCCACAAACACGTAGTACAAACACAAATAGTCCTATTGACTTCAGTGGGAATATTCCTAGCAGTCCATGTGGATTTAAGAAGCTCACAAGCATTTCTGGCAAAGCTGGCAGAGTTTATAGGATCTACCACATAGAAAAGCTCTGGCTGAAGCAGTAGATAGTCTCTTCTGGTGAAACTCTCCAAGTCAATTAGGACCATGTTATTTTTCTTTAATTTTCTTTTAACCCTGGGGGTGGTGATGAGAGAATGCCTCCAAAAACAAAACAAAAAACGAAAAACCAAAACCTGGCCTTCTACCCACCTATTTTAACACAAATTAAGGGGTCTGCCCTGTTCAGCTCACCAAAAGTAAATGCAAAAGCAGCAAATAGAAATAAGGCAGTATCCCTTTAAATAATTTTTGCACCCCCGAGCAGCACTCACCCCGTTCTGTGGTTTTGAAACCGCCAGAACCCAGTCAAAAGTTAAGGTGCCCTCAGCAGCTGGGCTGCACGTGTCCA
>ML675601.1:28470465-28652439 GCA_007922155.1 Mesoclemmys tuberculata | reverse complement strand
CCAGTCAAAAGTTAAGGTGCCCTCAGCAGCTGGGCTGCACGTGTCCATTTTTATCCGGGTTTTCACTGCACAGTATATCCAGTGTATTTTTCATTTAGGGCCAGATTTTCAAACACACCCAACATGCTATAGCTCCTATTTAGGTCCCTAAACTAAGTGGCTGGGTTTTCAAAAGTGCTTAATAGCCAGCAGCTTGGCTCCCTGGGATTTACTGGGGACTGAACATTTTTTAAAGTCTGACCACTATATTTCAGTGTCCAGATGAGAGATGAGCTCTTTGCTCTGAGGAGGAGCAGTTTTGATGATCTGCCCTTTTCTCTGCTATGATTACCAAATTGGTGGTAGTCTGAATTAGAATTATAGTATAAATTGGTTAATTCATATCAGACAGCAAATTTATTTACATCTGCAAGAACCCCAAGCTTCAGACTAAAAACCAGTGGTGTGCAGCGTGCGAGTTATTATAACCATACATTTGGATAATTGTGGCACATATCAATCAGATCTTCACTCTATCAAAAAAACGTTAGGCATGTGTAATGCGGTCTGTTTACAAAGCCAGGGAGAATTTCAGATTTTCTTGCAAATAGTCAAAATACCTAAAAGTTCTACCAGTGTGACAGTAATATGTATTTACTACCTGGTTTTATGGGTTTTTCTTAAACATTATGTAATCTACTTTATTTATTCGGGTATCAAATTGGCACATTCATGTAACTTTCAAATGCAGTACAGTTGAGTATTTGCAGAATAGTAATTGTAAGCAGCAAGAGTGATGCTACTGCATAAATATTCATTAAATCTAGAAATACACACTGTGGATATAATGTTGACTAAACTCCCAGGGAAGTATATCATTTATATTCAAAACCTAACTCTATAATAAATACCCAGATTCAAATCTCTAGGGACAATGACTCTCAATAGATATTTTAAAAAGTACATTTATGTAGTAAACAGAATAGCTAATAGATTCCAACAGTATATCAGATTTGTTACAATTATGGGAGTTTTTTTCATCAAATATTCATGCTTATAATTATTATGCAATATTGAACATTTCCTAACTTGTGAAAAACACAAAAGTTCACCAAGAATTTATGTGCTAAGTAGACTGTTTGGTCTGACAGGGATGACCAGGTTTTCCATGGATTATTTGTCATAGGAAGATGAAGAGGTGCATTCCGAGAGCAAGAGGGAAAATGTAAAGGCACATCCATTTCAGTTTAAAAAAAAAAATCAATCAGATACATCTCTTGATCTGACTGCATATTTTATATTCTTTCACTCTGGTTTGCAGGGTTTACGGTTGAGTATTGCAAAACTCTGACTCACATATTTCCACTACAGTAAGAGGTGGGTTGAGTTACTTGATTACTCCCGGGGATGTTGGAACACATATGAGGCCCAGTTCTGCACTTTGTATTTAGAAGAAACTCCCATTAGAAGTCAAATAATAGATTTGCCTCAGAAAGTAGTGCAGGATCAGATCCCTGGATTGCTTTCACTGGGCCTGGCTTTTCAATGCTAGAACATCTCTAACATTTAGTCCAAGACCCTCACAAACAAGATAAATCTGTAGAAAACATTTCAACACATATGACTAGGAAAAATGTTGCCATGTAACAGCTGTATTAGAATTTCCTCTAAAGCAAGGTTACAGAACTTATTTGAAAGAGATTTTCTTAATTTTTTTTGTTGTTATCTTTTTATATGGGGGTGATCAGATGTGATTAGGTGCCACAATTAGTAGTTACCCATCCATGCCATTGTCTGATCTCAGCATGTGGTTCCTGACTTCCAATTTCTTTAATACCTCTGGGCAAGTCAGGAGAAGGAAAGGTACCAAACACTGGAGCTAGTTGAATACTGTACACGGAATATATTATTTGGCAAATAGCAGTGATATTGTTATCAACAATTGTTTTCTAATATTAAATCAGCTCTAGTTCATCACATACATGACCGTTAGCTTTTTTTCCAGGAGAACTTCTGTATCTTTGAATCACTGAGACAAACAACAGAAAAAGAAAGCATGGCTCTTCTGGATGCCACTTGGCTATTTTATGTCTATAGTACTGTCTATAGCAAGGTAGATCAAGGAGTCTAGGATCTCTGAGACAGAAGTCTAAGTACGCCTCGCACTCAAACTTTCAATTCACCAGGCTGAGAGGGAAAAGGAGAAAAAAAATTTGAACATGAACTGACTCGACTGTTCCATCCAATAAAACCAGGGGCCAAATTCTGCTCTCAGGTGGAACTCCAACTAAAGTCAATGAGAGTTGCACCCATGCAACTAAGAGCAGAATTTGGTCCCAAGATTAGACAGCAATGTACGGGACCCCTGGAGCAAGACCAAAATGTTAACTTGAACCTTATGAGAGGTGTATTCTAGCTGGCTGAGCAAAGGAATGAGAGCTTCTGAATATTAGCCCCATCTCTGTCACCAGCTGTGTGTACCTTGCAGTCTAATCTTGCAAATTTAACTGAGGCAAAACTCCAGTACAAAATACAGGATGGGGACCATTGATTTAACAATTGTAGAGGGCACGTTTTGCTCCAGAGTGAAACTGCATAAGACTTGTATTGCAATGTAAAATATCATTTGAAGGGAGTTAGAAGTTCCATAGAAATTGCCATAGTACATCAGACCAATAGCATATCTTGTCCAGGATCCTGGCAGAGGCAAAATCACATTCTTCAGAGGAAGGTGCAGAAAACTCCACAGCAGATAATTACAGGATAACCTCCTCCTAGGGAAATCTCTTCCTAATCCCCCGATAGTTAGAGGCTGGTTTATTCTCTGAAGCATGAAGTTTTATATTCCTGCCAACTCTTAGGGTCTTTTAATCATTACTCTGCTATTCTTTTTATCCATATAAATGGATAATCCATTTTTAAAATCCTACTAAACTCTCATATTCCATGAAGTCACACAGCAGTGAGGTCTACAAGCTCATTGTGTACTGTGTGGAAAGTTATTTCCTTTTATCAGTTTTGAATTTTACACCTTTCAATGCCATTGACTGTCCCATTGTCCTTGTGTTATGAGAGAGGTTAAATAGAAGTTCCTGATCGACCTTCTCTAGACTATTCATTATTTTTACTTTTTTTTTTTTAAATCATGCTCCATTTTCTAAGGTCTTCTCTAAGGTAAATACCAATCTTTTCACTCTCCATTTTTTTTATGCCCCATATCATTCTCATCTATTTGTGCTGTATCCTTTTGGAGACGGGTTGACTAAAACTGAACAGTGTTCTAAGTGAGGCCCTCACAAGGATTTATATTAATATAAAAAACCCCTTAAATTTTGAAAAAGTTCAGGGTACTATAACATGACTGATGATAAACCCACAAAAGTAAGGAAATGAAAATGTAAGTCACCTAACAGTCCATATCCTCTTCTCATCCCCTCACAAGCACACACGTGACCATTATTATAACTACCATCCATCACAGACCATGCATCACAACCTTATCTGTGTGTTCCATTGGCCTTTCTGCAGACACTCCTTTACCAAATTCTTGTTCCCAACAGTAATAGTTGTGGATATTTGGTATAGTAGTTGTCTGAACTGGAAAAGGATAGGAAAGAAGAATGTATGGAAGGGTGGCTTGAGGGGGTCTGGAAGCCTGGACTCTTGTCTTATCAACGACATCTTGGAAGTCTAAATAAATTACATTAATTGGTTCTTCTTTAGACACCATTTTAATGACACATTCAAAGCATTATAATAGTCATTAGGGAGTTATGATTTTCCTTTGCAGAAGCCATGGTGATATTAGGCCCTACTATATCATGATCTCCTGGGTTTTATAATTCTATTTCAAACAATTTACCAGGTACACAAGAAAGACTTAGTGGTCTGTAGTTCCCTGGCTCACCCATAGAGCCTTTTTATAACATAGGAACAACATTTTATAACAAGATCTAATACCTAGAATTTGAAGCTAGACCCATTCAAATGGGAAATAAAAAGTATAACAGTGAGGTAATTAACCATGGGAACAACTTCCAAAGAGTTGGGATGGATTCTCCATCACTGGCAATTTTTAAAGTCAAGATTGGACATAATAGGTATGCTCTAAAAGGTATGTTCTAAGTCAAACAGGTATTAATTCAGGGAAGTCTGTGCTATAGCCTGTGCTATACACAAGGTCAGATTAGATGATCAGACGGGTCCCTTCTGGCCTTGGAATCTACAAATTTGCTCTCCTCCAGTATAATAGGTATTTTAATAAGAGACTCCATATTTTTGCTAGCAGCTTATCCACTTACTTCATTCTTAAGTTCTTTCAGAACTCTTGGGCATGGCGCCCTGATGTTTTTTAGTTTATCATCATTTTTTTCCTTTTTTGACACCTCAATCTCTGATAGCACCTCATAGCCATTATCAGACAAGAGTCAAGTCCAGGGTAGATATCATAGGATTGTCCTTATTTTCCTTAATTGCTCCTTTTAATCCCCTGCTGATCCAGCAGACTCACCAATTCTTTTACAGGCTTCCTGCTTCTGATATACTGAAAGAATTTCTTGTTCATTTTTTAATATCTTTATTCATTTGCCCTTCAAATTCCATTTTAGCCCTCCTAATTTCCTCATCACCTATTGCCAGCTATAATTTATGCTTCTTTTATAGGCTTCACTAGCATAGATTTTCATTTTCTGCAGGATCTCTGTTTGGCTAGAACAGTGTCTCGCTCCTTGCCATTTAGCCATATTGGCTTATTTCTTGCCTTCCTGCTTCTTTTTGTATTAAGCAGTATGCATACCTTCTGAGGCTCTGCTTTGTGCCAGTAAGTAGCATCCATGTTACATCTAAGGAATTGATTTTTTTTCTTTACTTTTCACTTCAGTACCATTTTGACTAACTTCCTCATTTTTTATAAAAATCTTCCTTTCTAAAAGGTGGTGTCACTGGGCTAGTTTTTGGTACATTGCCTCCCCCCAGGATGTTGAACTTAATTATGGTATGGGCAATGTGGTCTCAAATGCTGCTCTCAGTTATGCTGGTGAAACCTAATTGCATAAGTGTAAATGGGAATGGAAGTCATTCCTCCCTGGCCTCTTTTTTTTTTTTTTTTTTTAAAGGAAGATACCTGAGAATTTTAGATCAGCTCCTTCTATTTTCCAAAGAGCTGACTGATACATTCAGCAAGTGTGGGCTGTTAGCTTTTACCTTCTATTGCAAAACCTGCACACAGAGTGTGAGGCAGCTTCCAATTTCATTTTCGCAATGGAAATAACTGTATGTTGAAAGTAACCCTGTCAGCTGTTTGAAACAGCAGTCAGTCCACAGAGGGCAGTTTTCAACACAGCCACTCTATTTTTTCCAATTATTTCCCTCTCCCTGTAGTACCAACTTAGGGGTTTAAATAACAACTTATATGAGATAGTACTTGGCCACCCTGGGGCACTGATGCGCTATGAGGCCAAGTATGACAATGAAATTGAGTAACACAACCATGGAAGCTTGTCCCTCTCTCACCAACAGAAGCTTGTCCAATAAAAGATATTATCTCACCCACCTTTCTCGTTAACAACCTTTCTTTATGTCCAATAGCAGCTCCATAGTCATCGCTGTGATCAACTTCCCACTAGACACTCTATTTTCAAACCCTTTCTTTAGCCTAGTCAAGAAAAACACACATGGAAAATTCTCGTGCTTAGTCTATGCAGATTTTTCTTTTCATGGAAAGTCTGTGCAAATTTGGCAAAGTTATAAGATAGTGAAAATTGATCAGCAACTTTAGCAGTACTGGGCCTGATTCTTCTCTGACTTTCAACTGCAAGAGTTAGTCAACTGGAGTCACTGGAATTACACTTCTCTAAAACTAGTGTTAGTGAGTGAAGAAACAGATCCAAACTGTAATTAAATGAATAAGGGCCTGATTCTCCTCTCACACTAAAGCACATCAGGAGTAGCTCCATTTAAATCAACGGAATGGCACACCACAGTAAGCAAGTGGAGAACCAGGCCCAACGTTTATAAATAGTTTTTGAAGGATTAGATTTTTATCAATAAATGTCAACAAATGTCCATTTCCCCACATACACATAAACCAATGGAATTTCCATTGATGATAATCTAAATTTACAGGGAGGCAATGTAAGAAAAGTGCTGCTTGAGAACTAATTAGAGTTTGATAGAGGGATATTTACTATGTATATTTTGAGATGTAAATTAATAAATAATTTTTGTGCAACTGTGAAAATGTAAATCAATAAAAATAAAAATGCTTAAAAATAAACATTGATATAATCCATCAAAATTAAAAAAAAAAAATTCTGCCAAGCCTAATCCTTTCATAATTATTTTCACCTGAACAAAGTGAGTGCAAGATGTTACAAAATCCAAATGACTCCATAAGGTGCTAGGCAGTGGAGAATTAAACACGAGTGGCTCTGGGAAGCCAAGATAAGGGTAACTGAGGTAATTCTTTAAGATTTTTCTGGGACGCTTTCATGGATAACAAGTGTGCCTTGTAATCCATTTTGATCAAAATGCTGTGATTATTAAGCTCAGTAGGTAGCCCAAATGCCCCATCTCTTGTAGACATGTTTTTCAAGCAAGAGTCCTTGTGCATTTTCTGTGTGTTTTTTAATGATTATGCTCTCTACAACTCTAAATTTTCCTCACTTACAAATCCTATATTCCTATTTTTATATGATAAATACTAAAATGTCATCTTTCCAACCACATATGCTCTCCTTTCCCAAAACACTTAACAATATTACATTTATTTTCTTGATGCTGCTGTAGCATTTTTTCTTCATGTTGGAACAGATTAATGGGCTATTATGAAATTTTTCAGTATCTCTGAAGAGTCTGATAACATTAACTTTTATTCTTGCTGTTAGCTACTAGTGAATGTGCAGTTCATTGTAAATTCTTAGGATAAATTACCTTCCATCCAGGTTGATGCTGCATAGGGGAGAAGGAGCTCTGAAAGTCTGGATTTGTAGACATTTCAACTGATCATTTCATCAGTGGTGAGGGAATCTACTGAGTTTCATTAGAAGCTAGGGCCATTTGCATGTCTTGTGTCTCACTGACTCCTGGTTCTACTCGTTCATCGTTCTGAGAGTAGAGCACCAGCAGGATCTGTGGTCCCAGGCTGCCCCCAACTGCTGCTTCACCTTATGTTCCTTCCCTCACTCTGGGAGTTTTACTGGAGTGGTGGGGGAAATCAATATAAGCTAATTCTAGGAGTGGGAGTCTTAACTCATGCCAAGAATTCACTCAATCTTGGCCTGATCCAGGGGCCAGTACCCAAGCTGTCACAATTTAGAGCAGCTTCTACCTTGAAATGGCCTACTTATGGCTTCATGGGGCAGTTTTGCTCGACCCTTAATATGTACAGCCTGCAGTATTTGAGATCTGCTTTATTTTGACATTGCGCATCTATAGGAAGCAAGTGAGCCAGACTAAAATAACAATTACACAGCGATATGCTGTAATACTTGCCAATAAACAACCCCAGTCAGATTAAAGGAAAATGGATGCAAATAAACCAGTCTAAGCACAATAATATAAATGATTTTTAACACACTGAGGAGGCTAAAAATATTTTATTGTAGATGAGGGAGAGGCAGCAATTCATCAACTATAGCATGTAAAAGGAGGAATTGTATTGCATGCAGTCGCTTTTCTGCACTTGCTTGTAAATTGCCCGGACACCATTCCTTGCACCACTTCTTCATGTCTAAATGCATTAGGACAATAAGGCTTCAATAAGAGTGAATAGACCTAAAATTAATAGTCTATGAAAGAATTACTTTCCCTACCCCATGCTTGCCTTCAACATTATTTCTCAGCATAGTTGTTCCTTCTTCTTTCTTCTGTGTCAACATTTCTATCTTCAGTATACTTTATTTATTGCTTTTCTGCTTCAACTCATTTTTGAACAGGACATGAAATAACTTCTCTTTCAATATGTGTGGGTAGTAATTATTCTACTTATCAGATCAAGAATACCTAAGCTATTGTAGTCAATGAATACCATCTCTGTGTGAAACATTATATTTGTATTTCAAAAGTATTGGCCTATTTTTCCCTCTTTCCTTTTTTTTAAGTTTATTGAGGTACTTTGTCTTCTTCATGTTGCTTATCTTTTTCTGCTGGCTATCTTCTATGGAAAATTTCAGCAGAAAGATCATTACAGAAAAACTAATACGATAGATATTGGTTTCTCTCTCTCTTGCACATGCAGCAGAGAAAACATACATCACACCGCCTATATGATTTCCTATGTTTTAGAATGATATATAGTAGTTAAAGAGAATGGAAGATATACTTTTGGGCTTTAGCTTCAAGCATTTCTTTTAGGGTGGATGGATGATAAATGACTAAAGTACACAAATATAAAAGCAAAAACAGCCACAGAAACTGGTAACAATACCTGATTTTTCTGTAGGACTTGAATCTGCATGGTACTGATCACCAGAGTCCTGATCCAGCAAAACATTTAAACTTGCTTAACTTTAAATGCGTGAGTAGTCCCACTGAAGTCAATGACTCTAAGTGTTGACACTTGCCTCAATAAAGAAAACTACATCTTCATGTGACATCATGTCTAGTGAATGACATACTCTCCATCCCCTATTCTTCCCTGAAGCATAGAGCAAATCTTCCCAATAAAGGTATGGAATGTAGAAGCTCACAAATTTCTCTTGCACTTAATTTTGACATGTGCTCCTCCGTGCACCCCTGAGAATGAGTGACAACGTGCCATCCCAGCAAATCGGTGAATGAGAAATATACCTGTAGTAATTCAATTTTACGTTGTGAATTAAGTAAATCTCACAAGCTAAGCCTGGGTGTTACAGGCTCTTCTGGGTTGCAAAATTTATCTGAAAGAGTTTAATAGTTTTATATATATATATATATATATAGCTACAATTTGCTGAAGAAAATGTGCAGTTACATTTTTTCATTGTTGGAGTGCCACAGAAATTAAAGTGGATTTTCACTCTGATTCATTCAGAATGACTCCTGTTGAGCAATTATCCACAATAAAGTTCTGTCAATACAACTTCTAGCTATTGTCATTTCCTATCAACTATAACTTGTACGGTATGACAGGTTCAGGTGCCGATAACACAAAGTCATATGAAATACTCAAACGATAATCACGTGAAATAGCAGCACCAAGATGGTGAAAACAAAAGAACCAGAGAAAGATAACATTTACCTTCACATTGCTGGACTGAAATAAAGCATTAATGATTTTGCATGTTCATCTGAGAAGTACATCCTAGATAGACACAGTCTGATTATGGCTTGAGAAATGTTTGCCTCAGAGGAGGAGACTCAAATCCTCAGCTGGTGTAAATCAGTGTAGCTCCACTGAAGTCAATGAAGCTTTGACAATTTTATAACAGCTAAGGATTTGGCGCAGAAAATCTAAACTGAAGCACAAATTTGCTTAGATAAACTGTGTGTGGCCGGAAATAATCAGCTAGGTTACTGTCAAAAGAGCTCAAGCAAACCCTTGCAGAATGACTTCCTCAAAACCTTTTCTGAAACCAGGAAAGAATAATTTTTAAAAATCATTGTATGGGCACTGATACATGAAGAGGAGAATTTAAGTTCAGGAATAACCAGATGAAAAGACATAGTACCAGCAATAAACCCTGGATAATGGTTTATTTATGGGGTATGATTACATGGCCACAATTAGTAGAGGGAAAACGGAAGGAATCCTGGACTAGAAAATATGCCACAGTTTATGTACGCATCATAGGGTCCCCTTACGGAAAGCAGACAGTTGGTCATCGTTGCATTTTTCAAGAGGATAATGACCCAAAACATTCTACTAGACTGCTTATAGGAAATGTAAACAAACAAGGAGCTTTCACTTTAATCCCATTGAACAAATATCAGATTTATTTAAACTGTGACAGAAAAGAAGTCCATGGGAACTGCAGATGCTCAGCACTTCTGAAAAATAACCTCTTATTTAGGTGCCTAAATATGGATTTAGATCCTGCACTTTAGGCAACCAGGTTTGAACATTTAGGGTTAGCGATATACTTAAGTTCTCACACTGAATGAATGCTGGGAATAAAACCCAGGTCCGGTCCAGTGCCCTGTCTGCTGGATCACACTGCCTCTTTCTTATACTTCAGATGAAAAACAGTTATTGCTGTAAAAATGAGAGAAAATGATGTCACACAGCAACTGAAGAAGGCCCCAGTTCAGCGAGGCATTTTAGGATGTGCATAACTTTCAGCATGTAAGTCACATTGATTTCATTGGGATGATGCATCTGCCCAAATTAGGCATATGTTTAAGTGCTCTGTCTGAATAAGGGCCTATTTTGGGACAACATAAACATGTGACTGCTTATCGTCTGATTTAATTTCAGAGAGTTAAGTCAATTTACTGCGGTATTTAAGGAACTATATCTTTCCAGGGCTAATAAATGTACTCATTATTTTATTTTTTTCTCTGTTCTTGCTTCCTTGATCTCCTTTCTTATCTCAGGGTAAGTCTATACTGCAAAAAAGGGGTGTTCTTAATTCAGATTAGCTAACCCATATTTAAACAACAGTGAACACACAACAACTGCACATTTAACTCAGGTTAGCAGCTCAAATGAAAGCCTATAGGGTAGCCTGGGGTTGAACTCGACCTGCCCGCCTGAGTTAAAGGCAGGTCATCACTGCTATTTTAACCTGGTTTAGCTACTCTGAGTAAAAAAACGAACAAAAAAAAACCCCACCACCTATTTTTGCACTGCAGACAAAACCTTGAGTACTTTTTTGCACTCTTCTCTCAACATGAGATTGCCCATGATTTAAAACATTCTTTTATTTTATAATCTGGTTATATTTAACTTTACTCTATAGTAACACAACTAAATTCACAGATTTGTAATAGTACCCGTTTTGCTTTCTTAATTGAAAATTAGAGTGAAAGGCCATTACAGAATTAGGTGAAAGCCAATAAAAGAAGAAAACCTAAAGCCAGTGGGGAGATAAAACTCTAAAAATGGTGCTTTCATTGACAACTACCCGAACAAATTCGAGCTTCTGTCTTCCACAAAAAAGGTAAACCAGATTAGCTTTAAGCAATGCTAGACCAGAGATCACAATCTAGTCTGAATTCTTGTAACATATAGTGAAAGTTACAAACAGCTTCCCTTTGCTGATGCTAAGCAATGGGGAGTAGTTGCAATTTAGCCCTGAAACAGAAGTGGATGTTTAGCAACATAGACTCTAGAATTATTGATATGGTGAGAGCTCCAAAGATTCACCTGACCAGCTGTAGCCAGTTACAATGTGCTGGCTCTAAAGACCCTTCCTAATTTAGATTGCCTGCGGCAGGCCTGGAACAAAGATTTGTGAATATCCTTGAACCCTCGCCAATGGGGAAGTGCTTTGGAAAACAGTAAAAACTCGACTATTGATCTACAATTAAGGCAGAAAATTATATTGAGTTCACACTGATCCCCACAGAGGTTACGGTACATAGACCTTGCCACAATAGACTGCTGCTGGAGATGCGAATCTCCCAAAGCTACTCTGGCTCTCATGTTTTGGCACTGTCCCAGGATACAATTCTTTTGGCTAGAAGTAGGTCAGATAATTAATGTGATAGTGGATTCCTCCTTAAAAATTACTTCCCATCATCTTGGAAATTCCCTAGCTCATGGCAAACGTGGTTCTCTAGAGCAGTGCTTGTAGCCAAACGGCTCATGTTGCTTAGACGGAAGAGCAGTCTGCCTCTGGGGATAAATGTTTGGCTCAGTGATTGGCTGACCTGGCAGCTAAACAGTAGGTAACATTTAGAAAACAACAGACCACAGATAAATTTGGAAAGATTTTGGGTAACTTTTTAGAAATCTGATTAATTCCTAGTAGATGGAAACCAAGAAGGCATTCTTCTTCCCCCCTCCCTGCCACCCTTCCTTTCTTTTCCTTTCTTGTTCTTTTGTCTTTCTGTTCTCTTATTTTGGGGAAGAAAATTTCTCTTGCTATATATATAAAGTAACAGATGCTCAAACGTTGCTGGTTTTTTGTTTTTAAAAGGTTTCTGGTTTAAACTTTGCTAGATGCAGTTCTCCTGAATGGCACTGGAGGGACAGCCCAGAATTTTCTCTGTTTCTGCAGAGAATAAATAGAGCATAGTCAGTAGCACTGCAGCTTCCTTGTGCCGTCTTGCCCACATGCAGTTCTTGAGGCACCAGCTTTGCAAGTAAAATGGTAGCTCATTCTCCAGTGTGATCAAGGGCTTGTCTACACAGGAAAATTTACTGGCACAACTATACTGGTTTAATTAGAGTGCTATAGTTATGCTGGTGTAACTCCCCATGTGGACATTTTTATTCCAGAATAAGAGAGTGTCCACACTGAGCTATACCAGTATAATTATATCACTATAGTTCTACTGGTAAATTTCCCTATGTAGATAAGACCTAAAGTCCTGATCTAACACCCACCAAAATCAATGGAAAGACTCCCATTGACTTATATGGGCATTGGATCAAGGGTGCCAAATGTGTGGATGGTTTGCGTGATGTGGATATACGTCCAGTGAGAGCTAGACTGAGACCAGTTTAGTCAATTCATATAGATCATTGATCTGTAGTTAGATGGGAACTATTTAATAATAATGACTTGAGCTAGATTTCAACTGGCAACTAAACATTATTAGGGCTAATATGCTACATTACATTCATATATATTTATTTTAAAAGCTTTTATTAGAGATGGGCCTTTAACTTACCCGAAGATCAAATGTCCCCTTAACTTCGAAGGGCTCAGAATCTGAACCCAGATATGAAATTACTATAATGGGCTGAACCATATAACTCAAACATCCCTAAAGCCTTGGGATAGTCAAGACCTAAGATCTGGATCCCAGATGTATCTCTAATTGTGATAATTTTTCTATTACTAACTATAATAATTTTTATGATAAATTACAGTATACCCAATCAAGATGGGCACCTCACTGTGCAGTCAATCTACATAACACATGAAAAAGCTGCCCCCTGTCCCTATGAACATTTAGACGGACATGGGCAAGGATGATAACCCTAAAAGGGAATTTATCTTGCCAATAGAGAAACTAACTCAGGGGAGAATCTGCCTAAATATTATTATTATATTCAAAAGAGACAAAAATAAAGCATTTTGGGATGCAGTTTGTGTAACAGATTGATCACAGAATAAGTGTCTGATCCCGCAGGTTGCTGAGAACCCCCAATTCCCATGTTGTCTATAGAGATCAAGGGCGCTCGGTACCTTGCAATATCAGGCCCCAAGCTGGACTATAGTTTGAAATTGTTGGTTTTAATGTCAACCAAACCCTTAAGAAAGGTGTGTGTGTTTTGTGTAAACAGGCATAGGCACATACAAGTCAGCTCCTAAATATTTTGCACTTGACATTAAGATTTAATTACGTTGCAACTTTCAATTCTCTCTTTCTGGCTCCTCTAAATCTCAGCTCTGCCTTACAGTTCTCCTTGGCTTCAGTGCTGTATTATTGGATGGACTTACCAGTGCTATAAATCAGCTCAGACAGGAAAGACTGTGGCGTTATTGTTATGCTTGCCCTTTGCCTGACCAGGTACCAATAGAAGTTACATACATAGAGTATCTAGTAAAGCTGGTTACAAAAGGTAGAAGATAGTGGACTACAGGTGATGTCCTATTTATGGCCCTTACACCATGATAAAATGGATCCCAATGGAGACAAAATGCAATTATATTTTGAGCTACTGTATCATTATCCATTGCAAGATATTGGAGTGAATACTGGTTAAATTCTATTTGCTTGTCCACATTGCTAAATTTATTTGATATTTTACAGCAAGGCACTTATAATTGCTTTCCTTTTTCTCCTTTAGCTTTGCATCATATAGAACTTTGCTCATTAATTTTCTCATACATCCAGAGAGAGCAATTGTGGAAGCCCCTTTTCCCTGAAAAGGTTATGTGACTGTCCATGTATATAACTACCTGGATTTATTTATGTGTCTGCAGACTGCAATATAAAGCAGTGATTTTACCACCATGGGGGATGGGGAACAGTGAAATTTCATTAACTTTCTGTTGGAGATAAAGGAAGTTAAATTTCATGATTTATTTAATCACGTTTTATGAAACAGAAAGTATTCTGTTACATTGGCAGTCAGAAGCACAGAGATTTAGGGGAAAAGCATCCTGAGTTTAATTTCCATTATATCAGCACTGGAGCTGGTCGAACACTTGGAAAAAAAATTTTTGCTGAATAAATTATTCAACAAAAACAGGAATATTTGCTGAATAATGAATGATCCAGACAGCACATTTGACCTCAATGGTAAGATTCACAGATATTTAGGAGACCAGAAACATCCTAGTTAAAAGAATGAATTTTCAAAAGAAGACAACTTAGAATTAGAGTGCTGACAGCTAAACGGAGCCCAAATGTTACCAAGTGGTGATCTCTCTTGGGAATTTATTTAGTGGTCACTGCTGCAAACTGAGGGGAAAAAGTGTATTTATACAAACACACACTATGTTTATACATCTACAATTTAAAAACAAAATAACGGAATTCCAGACTTTGGTAAATGAGAGATTTGCCATTGATTTCCATGGATGCTGCATCTGGCCAATCTGCTGCATAGCTCACCTAAGTATGCACATACTACAGGCTGACTTTTTCAGTATCCTTACACATACATATATGCACACAGAATGGGTGTGCTTAAAAATTTTGGAGACGATTTTGATCCCATTATTAACGCTGTCATATGTCCCTTGCTCAGTATGCGGTCTAAACAAAAGATGTGGGATAAGCGCCAGTCTGTCAGTCGTTCCAATTGTGTGCAGCAGGTGGTATTCCTTGAATAATCTCAGTTGTGCTCTGCTTGCACCTCTAAAGGAGCCCATCCAAGGGACAATTAATATTTGATATGTGTGTGTGTGTGTTTTCAGGGATTGTGCTCAGATGAATTTGGTTACTGTTATTCTTTAAATACATCTCATCCTTTCATGGTCTAGAATTCTGGTGCCTTTACAGTTGTGAATAGTATTACCGTACTATATTATTTAAATGTACAGTATAATTTACTGCTGGTAAAAGCCAAATGCCTCATGTTTTCCTGCTCCTGTCGTTGTGGTCACACAGGAAAAAACCCAAGAGTTATTTTTTCCTTTCAAGCCACGTTCAGCTTTTTCCATCTCTTCCTACCCCCACTGGAATAGCTAAGCAGCTCTTTACATTTCCTTTTTCTGTCTTTTGAACTGTGCTCAGCTACTACTACATCCTCCCCTCTTGAGTTACATTCCATCTTCATCATGTGCCCCTCCATTTCCCCTAGCAGAATGGTTTCTTATTGGAGGAGAAATCAGTGACGGGGAGTTTGGTGTAAGTGTTTTATACACCAGTCCTGCATCAGAGAGGGTCACAAAAAGCACCCAGTAAATCCCCTACTGCAGAGATCTCAGTGCAAACACCAATGGGTGGTTTTCAGAAGCAACTCTGACTCAAGGATTGACTCTAGTTAGGAAGATTAAGGCACAGAGCAAACTCCCAAACAAGGAACTGTATCACAAAACTAACACAGCATGTCTTCAAAAACTAAGATGAGCCAGCACACTAAGAAAAAAAACAAAATGCAAGACTATGTGTAGAAGCACCATCTGGTGATTCCTGCTTCTGTACCAGATGACTGGAGAATAGCTAATGTGACACAATATTTTTAAAAATCTCCAGAGGTGACCCTGGCAATTACAGGCTGGTAAGCCTAACTTCAGTACCAGGCAAATTGGTTGAAAGTATAGTAACAAACAGAATTATCAGACACATAGATGAACATGATTTGTTGGGGAAGAGTCAGCATGGTTTCTGTAAAAAAAAAAAAAAAGAAAAAAAGAAATCATGCCTCACCAATCTATTAGAATTCTTTGAGGGGCATCAACAAACATGTGGACAAGGGTGATTCAGTTGAGATAGCATACCAGGACTTCAGAAAGCTTTTGACAAGGTCCCTCACCAAAGGCTCTTAAGTAAAGTAAGTACTCATGGGATAAGAGGGAAGGTCCTCTCCTGGATCAATAAGTGGTTAAAAGATAGGAAACAAAGGGTCAGTTTTCAGAACGGAGAGAGGTAAATAGGGGTGTCCTGCAAGGGTCTGTACTGGCTCCAGTGCTGTTCAACATATTGGTAAATTATTTGGATAAAGGGGATAAGCAAGGAAGTGGCAAAATTTGCAGATGATACAAAACTACTCAAGATAGTTAAGTCCAAAGCAGACTGTGAAGAGTTACAAAGGGATCACACAAAACTGGGTGCCTGGACAACAGAATGGCACATGAAATTCAATGCTAATAAATGCAAAGTCATGCACATTGGAAAACATAATCCAATTATAGAAACATAGAAACATAGAAACATAGGTCAGAAGGGACCAATATGATCATCTAGTCTGACCTCCTGCACAAGGCAGGCCACAAAACCCTACCCATACATATTTACAACAACCCCGAACCCATGACTGAGTTATTGAAATCCTCAAAAGTGAGATTTGAAGACCTCAAGCTGCAGGGAATACACCAGCAAGCGATGCATGCCCCATGCTGCAGAGGAAGGCGAAAAACCTCCGGGGCCCCTGCCAATCCGCCCCAGAGGAAAATTCCTTCCCGACCCCAAATATGGCGATCAGCTAAACCCTGAGCATGTGGGCAAGACTCACCAGCCAGCACCCAAAAGAGAATTCTCTGCAGTAACTCAGTTCCCATCCCATCTAACATTCCCACAGACCATTGAGCAGACTTATCTGCCGATAATCCAAATCAATTGCTCAAATTAAACTATCCCATCATATATATATATGTAGCCCTTCTGCCAGTTGGAGTTGGCAGCAACAAGGGCTGGGTTCAATATCTAGGGGTTCCTTTTCGACAGTACAACACAAAACTGGCTTGAGCCTCCACCCATTACACATCACCCCTTGGGTGCAAGCACAGAGACCTAGTGTAGAAAATAAACTTTTAATAAAAAAAGAAAAGTAACTTGTGAAAATGCCACAAGCACATTCACAAGCATAAAGCCATGAGCAAAACACCCACCCCGGAGTACACTGGGTGGTTTCCATTTGCCTCAGTTTCTTAAGTCCAACAACGAGAAGTTCCTTTAATGTGCCCCTGCCCTCCTTTTCCCTCCCAGCTCCCCACTCACAGTTGTTGTCCTTAGTCAGTGCAGATCCAGAATTCAGAGGCGCAGCTGCAGAGTTCACCTTGTACCCCGGATGGGGAGGAACGGGGGAATAAAGGTCCTTTTCTCACACTGCTGTCCATGCACTCTGCCCGACATCTTGCCAGCTGCTCCCTTCGCTGTTGCCATGCCAGCGGCTCCCTGCCTCCAATGGCCACTCTGCCAACCATCACCACTGCACACCATCACCTTCTGCGGCTACCTGCTTCAGTCCCTTGAAGTTCCACCCAGCTCTCAGTAGGAGAACTTCACTGCTGAAGCAGGCTGGGCAGCAAATGTTGTCGCACAACAAGTGACTCCGAACTAGTGAACAAAACAAAATACTCCTAATGAAAACCCTAATGGAGCCTTAGTTAGCTCCATCTTTGAACAGTGGGGAGGGGCCAGTTAAACAGTGTGTAGGAGTCTTAGGCAGAGCCACCCCTCCCAGCAGTGACAGCTGTCCCCACCTCCTCTCTTTTTCACAGAGGTCTGCGTCTGAGCCTCTGGGTACTGAGTTGAGTTCACAGGCGGGTGATCCCTCCACCAGGAGAGGCAAAGCACAGTTCTGCTGCCCTTTACTCATACAAACAGGGGAGCACCACTTCCTTACCCCTGCAATTAACACTAACGTGATTTGTAACCCAACACCAGCCAAAGTGATCATTTGGGCAAAGCAGTCCCATGAGCAGCTAGGTAGGGCAGGTGTGCTCATGCAAACATAGTCTGGTCTTGAAGCCTTTTGCCCATCCTCCCTCCCCAGGTAGCTCAGCAGGGGAGAGCTCCTTCAGACCCTACTTACATTTACAAAATGATGTGATCTAAATTAGCTGTCATCACTAGGGAAAGAAATCTTGGAGTCATTGTGGCTATTTCTCTGAGAACATTTGCTCAATGTCCAGCAGCAGTCCAAAAAAAGCTAACAGAACGTTAGGAACCATTAGGAAAGGGATAGATATTAAGACAGAAATGCCACTATATAAAACCATGATATGCCCACACCTTAAATTCTGCATGCAGTTCTGGTCACTCCAGCTCAAAAAGACATTACAATTGGAAAAGGAACAGAGAAGGGCAACAAAAATGATTAAAATGGAAAAAATTCAATATAAGGAGAGATTAGAAGGATTAAGACTTTTCAGCTTGGAAAAGAGCTGATATGATATTGAAGGGATATGATAGAGGTCTATAAAATCATGACTGGTGTGGAGAAAGTGAATCAGGAAGTGTTATTTACCCCTCCTGATAACACAAGAAACAGGGGTCACATAATGAAATTAATAGGCAGCAGGTTTAAAACAATCAGAAAGAAGTACTTCTTCACACAGTGTACAGTCAACCTGTGGAGCTCCTTGCCAGGCGTTATTGTAAATGCCAAAACTATAAAGGGTTTTAAAAAGAATTAGATAATTACATGGAGGAAAGGTCCACCAATGGCTATTAGCCAAGATGGATGTTCAGAGTCTCTGACGCTAGAAGCTGGGGAGTGGATGACAGGGGATAGATCACTTGATGATTACCTATTCTGTTCATTCCCTCCAAAGCACTTGGCATTGGCCACAGTCGGAAGACAGGACACTGGGCTAGATGGACCATCGGTCTGACCCAGTATAGCCGTTCTTATGTAATAATTATCTCATGTGTTGCTTCAGATAGTGACTTCTAATGTTTTCAGCCTGGGGGCCGAATAGACAAATTATTTCCAAAAGGTCAAAGGGCCACAATCAATATTTTGGGGGCAGAGTCTTGGTCTTGTTCCACTCCCTTTCCACAGTTTACATGGCGTAAAAGAAATAGAAACCACTCACAACCCTCCCCTCACCACCATGAGTTCCTAGCATGGGGCGAGTCCCTAAAGGGCACAGAGCAGGAAACCTCCTCCCTGCAGCACCCAGGGAGTGGGTGTGGCTGGAGATCACTGCACTTTAGCTATCCCCAACTAAAATATGGTTCCTTGGAGGCCACAGCTAACTGTTGAAAGTTAGAGAAACCCTGAGGCTGCTGTAATCTGCATCCAGGCTGGGGCAGAGAATTCGGGAGTCATAAATGGTTGTTGTTTCTCAACTTCTATTTTTCACGCCTCTCCTTGGCTTTCCTGTGAAGGAGTGTATGAGCCTCCTTTTTAAAAATATATGTACATTTTATTTCCCTCTTCCCCATTCCTAAAAATAATGGGAGAACAGGAAAAAAAAAAAAGACAAAGAGCACAAAAAAAGCAAAAGATAGGAAAGGAAGAAAGGGGGCAGGGAGGAAAAAGGAGAGAGACATTTTGGTTTCCATTTGCTAGGAATTTCCTACTGGCTCAGGAAAATCCAGCTAAAATCCTACCTTGCTCCCTCTTGGGCTCCCACAGATTGTCAGGGAAACAGGCCATGTCAGAACGGCCAGAAGGGCTGATTTACAAGAGAGGGGCTGAGGGACACATGTCACATATAACAAGCTGAGCCTTTACGTAAGAGTCTCTTCCTTTGGTGAGTTTCCCCTTATTCCCTTGCATCCTCCCACCACTGTCCATCTGGATGGTTTCTGTAAGCTCTGAAACAAACTCTCTCCTTTCTGTTTGTGGTTGCTTGTGGTTTTTTTCCTTTGTCTGAAATGTGGGCACAGGAACTGGCATTGTCGTACTCCTGAGTTCCCTGGAGAAGACAGTAAAACATTCTCATGTACTATTTATTGAGAACCAAACTAGGCAAAAAGACACAGACGTGTTAACTTGCTAATGTGCTTCAAAACAGAGATTGAACAAATGCAACAGGCAGGCCTTTGTGCCAGATTTATGTGTTTCCAACACTCTGACCTCATCTCTGCTGGTATATTCTCTGGGAAACTTGTAATCCAGCATGACCTCATCATCTTTCCTGGTATCTCCCTGACGCTAGCTCAACATCAAAACATCCATCAGAAGACTCCCAACTGGTGCTGTTACCATGTGGTGCTTTCCTGCCACCTCCCCAATGTTTAACATTCTGCATGGCTGTGTAACACAATCTAATGTCAGTGCATTATTTTGTGACAAGGCACAATGTTAAAATGCAGCAGATTTCCCAAAGGCCTTCATTTCATTCATCTGCATAGCTGCTCCACACTCATCAATCATTCTGTATCATTATGTGTCACACAACATTATACAATGTTAAACACTGGGACAGGGATGGGCAAGCATTTCAGTGTGGGCGTTTGTGTTTTGAGAACACTCCTGCTGCTGCTGTCTATTTAGGGAAGTAACCAAGACATAAATTCCCCAAACTACACACTGAAGTTCATGAGAGTTGAGAGCGCTCAGAATGACCTTTAAAAGCAGGCCCCAAAGAGGTAAATCAAAGTAGCTAATAGGAGATTACGTTCTTCACTCAGGGCCATTTTCTGTGCTGCATCTCATGACAGACATAGCATGAAAGATGCAGCTAGGGGACAAATGTGGCTGGAGTGTGAGCCACCCTAGTCCTGGGCCACTCTGGAAGCTGGTGGAATCCATAGCATAAATTGGAGCAGCTCTGGGCCCTATTCTGAATTTCTGCACCTTTCCCACTCCCCCACACTGCTGGAATTGCTTAAGTACAGAATGATCAACCGTTTTCTCTGCCATTTCTGACACATACCTGTGCTGGGGTAACTACCCTGAGGCAGGTTCCGTCTGTCTGCTGCTTGAGCCACGTAAGGGGCTGGAATCTTACCACTGAGGTCCATTAATCTATTTGCAGGTTTTTCAGTATGGTTGAGTGCTAGTGTTTGGGTTATGTCAATAGTGTTTGCTAGACCTCTGAGGAAATTAAGGCTTTGAAATAATCATGCAATAGAAAGCCTTTTGCTTTTTAATTAGTAATCCTATCAAACTTTTAATTCGAAGCAAACTAATCAGAGAGGCAAAGACAAGGTATGTAAAGTGGATTTCTGCATGACTGGACAAGCCTTCTTAGGGAGCAAAGTCTATATGCATTAATAAAACAGCAAATATTTGAAACATTTGGGGAAAGTTAATCAGGCAGAAATGCAGGATTTAAAAAAAAAACTCCATCTCTCTAATTTGCTTATAGTTGTTCATTTAAGGCCAAGTCTAGTCCCACTGAACTCATAGGGATTTTGCCATTAACTTTAGGAAGATTAGGATTTGGTCATCTATGCATATTTCTGCTCCTTACACTGACTATTAAAGTTTGATTCCTATATTAAATGCCTTGAGGAGCCCTGAGGGGCAGTTAGACTCACTCTCAATGGATAGGATCTGTGATACTTGTTCTGAGCTGCACACATGCAAAAAATAATACAAGTTAAAAATGAACATTTCAAGAGATGCAGTTCTGCAAAAGTAATTTTGCTATGGATATATCTTCCTGAGTAAATGAATCTCAACATTTTTCAGGTTATATAGACTTCCTCATAGCCCTTTCTTACTTTAAAAATGGTTTCTGTCAAACGCATAGGTTATACACATCTGTATACAGAAACCTGTACTCTTCCTCAATTCAGCACTTTCCTTTCCTTAGCACTCATTTCAGGAGTAACCTCTCAGAACATTTTGCCTGATGTTGAAACCTCGTGTGTTGGACAAGTTCCCCTGTATAACTTTCGACAGCGAAAAAGTTCTAATTAAGACTTTGGGAGCGTTCACTAAAGAAAACCAGCTAAACACACAACGGGTACGAGAGAAGGCCTATAACAAGGGGACCCAGCTGCAAGTGTTCAAACCAGGCGACCAGGTATGGTTATTACTATCAGGCCAGGAATTTGGAGTCTGAGCTTGATGACAGGAATCCTTTGAGGAAGTCAGGCAGGTGGGCCCCATCAGCTATGAGGTCCGGCACCAGGAAAAAAAAAAAAAAAAAGGCCCAAATCTATCACCTGAGTCTATTAAAAGCCTTGAAAAGACCAGGAAGGGCTCTTCATAACCCCGCATCCTTTGGAGCCTGAATTAGGACCCATAGAAAAAGTGGCTGGATTCATGTATATGGGATTAGGCTTGCAGACGAACAAAAGACCCAGGAACTTGTTATTAATTTCCCACCATATTTTCCACTCCTACCAGGGCAGACCTACCTAACATACCACCATATCAAATCAGCCACAGGACAACAGGTCAGGAAAACTCTGCAGCTGCTCCCTTCTAAAATGTGGAATACCGTGTGGGATGAATTCTGAACCATGTTGGTCCTGGGGGTGGTTGAAGAAATCACATGGTGAATGGGGAAGTCCCATTGCATTAGTGCCACAGAAGGGCAGCATGATCCATTTCTGCACTGATTTCCAAAACATCAAGGCAACATGGAAATTCAATGCCTATCTGATGCTGAGAGTGAACTATTAGAATGGTTGGGAGCTGCCAAATACATATATCCATTTAAGACCTCACGAAAGGTTACTGGCAAATACTGTTGACGCCAGACTCCTAGGAGAAGATAACCTTCTCCATGCCCTTCAGTTTGTATCAATTCAGAAGTGTGCCTTCTGATCTCCACAGAGGAGTGGAGACTTTCCAGAGGCTAATAGACTGGCTACATCAACGGCATGGGCACTGTGTAGCCGCCGACCTGGATTACCTGGGAATGGAATGGGACATTGAACTGCCTGCAGATCCTCCAGCCTCACAGAAGGCGGCTGTGGGTGCCCTGAGCTAAAAAGAGGAAAAAGTCAAACATGCACTGGAGACCCAGTGCACTCAGAAGTGGACTGCGATATTTTCAGAGCCTTCTGAGGTAAGAAAGGCCCATATCCTCAGAGGTGCTGCCTACAGCATCCACTGCCCATTTCTTTTTTCTTTCATGCCTTTATTTAATGTCTTCTTCTGATTGTGGGCTGTTCTGATGTTTCACCCGGGACCCCAAGAGAAAAGAAACAGCCAGCAGGCCTTGGCTGGGTTGAGCACCAGCCCACTAGAAAGACACCCCACCTGCAGTGCCTGCTGGGATTGGAATAATTGGACTCCCATGTGTGCCCCTAAAGGACAGATGCATGACAATGACAAACCGCAGAGAGTGGCAGATAACAAATGCTGGACATATTTGAAATAATAAATGTAAATCTGCTGCAGTAAGCATGCTACTTTATTGAGTATCAATCTTAGCTTTACATTTTTAATAGAGCCACCACCATCACTATTAATACCACTGTTATGCATTTTGCATATTACAGAAGGTCCAAATGTTACTGAGAACCTGTTTGCACAATGGCGATTCAGCAGGCCACTCCAGCTGGCATTTCATAAGTGCTCACTACTGTTATAATCACTGAGCACTCTCCTTGAAAAACGTAATCTTCAAATGTGTTAAACCATTAACTTTGCAAGGGCTAGTGTGTCAAACAAACTTGTTGAATGGTTTTAGGTTAAACACTAGAAAATCATCAAGATTATTAGGGGGCTTTTTCAAAAGTGAATAACAAAAGGAAGATTCTGGAAGACTCTGAAAACAGAAACATTTCCTGAAAACTATTTGGATTTGTGTTGCTTTGTTTTTATTCTGACTCATGTTTGCTGTATTTCTGGTGGAGTTTATAAAATATACTGGGTTTCCTGTAAAAGGATTCCTTCATTCTTCCCAAACCTGGTCATTTATCCTTACATTTTCCAAAGAAAATATTAACCCTTAACTTTGGCAAGAGTTTTGTTTGGTCATTTCAAGGATACAATTTCATCTTCCATAGTCAAAGGGTTTGTAACCAAGGTGTTACACAACGCTTGGTCTTTCAGTAGCAATATTAATGCCCTAATATCTTTAATGGTATTTTATATACAATAAATTGGTCTTCTATGGACACAACAAGGTGCATAGCAGATCAAGACCCCTAAGCACCTTGAGGGAAAGGCCTTTTGACTTCCTTCCTCTAAAAATAAACAGAAAAAAGCTACGGCTGTCATACCTCAAAGATCTCTCTCCTTTTTTATGCCAATAGAAGAAATCTAAACCCCTGAGAAGTATTTTCCAAATGGGTTTCTTAGCTCCCCACTTCTTAAGACACTACATCATTATTAACACCAACAATGGCTATAAAAACATGAACATTCAGGTTTTCCCTCATGCTGCCCAATGTTTAGATTTTGTTTCTAAATGGCAGTGTGTACCCATTTTGTTAAAAATGGTGGTGGCATTAAAAGGAGAGCTGAAATATTTTTCATCTCCTTTAGTAACAACTCTTACGTCTAATCCCAGAACACCATTTTAACTCCCATCAGGGCTGTGTAGGGGCCACTAGGAGACTCACCATTTTGACTGATTATTATATGCATTACAGTAATGCCTAGATGCCTGAACAGAGATTGAGGCTCCATTGTGTTAGGCACTGAAGAAATATATAGTATGAGACACAGTCTTTGCCTCCAGGAGCTTAGGCCTGGGTTCACAAAAGAAGTTAAGTGCCTAAATCACAGTGAAAGACCAGTACACTGCAGAAACTGTTGCTGAACCCTGTAGGCACCTACACTCATTTGGTGCCTAAGTTTTTGCAGTAAAAATTCCATAGGCACCTATGTTTAGGCCTCTGAGCATGGACCACCGCTGCCTCCCTCTAGGCATGTGGTCACTCACCTCCCATCAGAGCCTCAGAGCAATTCATGAAGCAGGGAAGAGAGATAGGCACTCAGCTGCCTAAGACCATGTCTAAACAAAAAGGTAGGGCTCTGAGTCTCCTCTTTGCGCACACATTTGTGCTAGCTCTATCAGATCCAGCATGAGCAGTGTGGCCATGTACCAGTGAGTATAAACAGCAGAGTAGCACGGGTAGCTGAGCTGTGCTGAGTACGTATCTATTGTTTTTATGTGGGTTTGTACTCAGCACAGCACAGCTATGCCTTTGCTGCCACTACGTGTGCTACCATGGCTAACCTGCTATTTATACTCATGCTAGCTCTCAAGCAGCTAGTGCAAGGTTTGGACAGGGGATGGATCACTTGATGGTTACCTGTTCTGTTCGTTCCCGCTGAAGCACCTGGCACTGGCTACTGTTGGAAGACAGGATACTGGGCTAGGTGGCCCATTGGTCTGACCCATTTTGGCCGTTCTTCTCTATACAGGCAGGGGAATCACTCCCCTACTTAGAGAGGAGACATAGCCTATATTGCGTGAAGAGTCTGATCTGGTAGGTGCCTTCTGAGTAGGCCCCTCAGGAAAGTCCACACAAGACAACGGGGGGAAGAGGAAGACCCCATCCCCCAAATAACTTTTAGCCCAGTGGTTAGGGTGCTCACTTGGGACGTGGAAGACCTCTGGTTTAAGTCCCCGCTCCATCTGAGAGTGAGAAGGGATCTGTCCTTCTCAGGAGAGGGCTCTAACCACTGGGCTATGGGATATTCTGAGGTGGGGCTCTCTCAGTCTCTTCAGTTGAAGCTGTACCGCTGTGGAAAAATAATTAGAGAGTCATTGGAGGAGGGGGATTGGATCCAGGGCCTTCCACCACCTGAATGAGTGCTCTAACCACCAGGCTATAGAACCATTCTAATGCTTGGGTCCCCTCTCTTTCAAAGAGTCATTTGGGCCAGAACGAGATAGAGAATGCCGTGTCACCTGGTGGTTAGAGCACTCCTTTGTGAGGGGGGAGCCCCAGAGTCCTCCCCCCTGCTCCAGTGTCTCCATTTATTCACAGCAGAACAGCTTCAACAAGAAAGACTGTGAGAGCCCCACAGTGGAGTATCCCAGAGCTGAACGGTTAGAGGCCTCACCTGAGAAGTGGCAGAGCCCTGTTCTCCCCCTCAGGCGCAACGGGGACTTAAACTGGTAGTCTCCCCTATCCCAGGTGAGTGCCCTAGCCACTGGGTAAAAAGCAATGATGGGGGTCCTTGTCCTTTTCCTCTCCCCACCTTCTTACTACAATGGCAAGGTACCTACCCCCAGGAATGGCTTCACAGCAGAGAACTGCTAGCAGAAATAAGTGCCTCCGGCAGCCTGGACTTAGTGCCTATCTCCCAGAGGATGCAGGGCTTAGCGTACACCCTTCTGGTCAGCATTTCCCATTAGCTAGCTTGGGTGGCTCCCTGCCTAGCACGCTGGCTTCTATGAATCGCAGTCTAAGGGTATGTCTGCACCGCAGTTAGACACCCCCACCTGGCCTGTGCCAGCTGACTCTGGCTCATGGGTCTCAGGCCAAAGGGCTGTTTAATTCAGGCTTGGGCTGCAGCCTGACCTCTGGGCCCTCCCATCTCACGAGGTCCTACAACCCAAGCTGCAGCCGGAGCCCAGAAATCTACACCACAACTAAACAGCTCCTTTGCCTGAGCTCCCTGAACCTGCATCAGCTAGCACGGGCCACCCAAGGTGGCGTTGAAATCACAGTGTTAACATTCCCTCAGGGGCCTCTCCCCTCTCTCACCACATAGGGACTGCAGGCACGTAACTCCGGGTCTGTGAATCGCAATGCTTTTCTAGGCGCCTACTTCCATGTGAGCATTCAGGGCTCGCAGGCTAAATATACGCATTGTGGGAGGGGGATCAAAAGCTCAGACTGGAGAAGAGTCTTGCTCAAGATTACACAGCAGAACTGCAGCAGAGCCAGGGAGAGAACCCAGGTCTTATTCCTCTCGAATCAGTGCCTGATGAATGAAACCTCGCCCCAATGCTAAAACACACACTGTGCTTTCCTGGACTCCGAACCCACTTTGGGGGCTGTATCAGCACCTAACAGTCCCCCCAGAAACGAGGCTGTAGCCAGGAAGAGAAGCCAGTTCTTTTGAGCCCCAAGCCAGTGCTCTATCCACTGGAGATCCTTTACACATGGAGGAAAGTCAGTGAGAAATAAAGTCACACCCATTTCAATTCCATTACAAAAAGGAGGAAAAGGACAAGAGCAGAGGCAAAGAAGACTTAACTTCAAGCTATAACTAGGGTAATAATAAAAATGCTTAGCATTCTATCCTGCTGGCTTTAAACATTAACTAAGCAATCCCCACAATACCCACGTGGTGCAGGTCAGTAATTCTTAACATGCCAATTATAACGGGTGAACAGATTTTACATGCTACCATTCTGGGGACCTTGGACGCACTAAGGCATTTTTGTCACAGTTTGGCACTGCTGGTATTGCAGTTTTAGCTCAACCACTCAGACCAACAATGGGAGGGCCAGAGTACACAAGTCGGTGGTGTTTTACACGCCATGTTTTGTAGAGCTGTTTCTGACGTGGGCGAGACAGCACGGAGGTCAACAGCTGATGGCTGCCTAAAGGCCTCAGATAGAATCGCTCCAGAAACAAGTTCCCAGGAAAATAATTCAGAGTCCCTGGCACATCAGCCAAGAACATTCACCTGCATAGAAAAGCTATAAATATCACATTGAATGGAGGTACGTGGCTGGGAGGTGTCAGCCCAGGCTGAATAATGGTCTCCATCTCTCAACTGCGGAAAAGGCTAATAAGATGGGAAACAAATGAGCTAACAGCGAAAACACCAGAGCGTAATAGGTTGTGTCTGTGGAGCTAGCTGTGAAACCTAACAAATCAGATGTGCATTTCTGCAGACTTAAGGAAACTAAAACGAAGTTGTGAAAATAGAGAGAGAGAGAGAGAGAGAGAGAAATCTTGCTTCCTCTACTTAAAATCATCTCAAAAGTGGACACAGGCTTCTGACAAGTTCCCACTCACAGTAAACATGTATATTTGTCAATGCCCATTGGCTCATTCAAGAGATTTCTTCTTTGGCAATGTCATAGGTCAGGGAGCCTCCTACGCGCCCCCCATGCCTTCTAGGTGGCCCTGCAGGCACCCCTGCCTCAGTTTCCCCTTTAAGGGTACTTCTTCAGTAACATACAAATCCTTTTGTCCATTCATCCCCTTCCCTGGCTCTGATTTATTAAATGAATAAGACATTCAAAATAAAGTTCTGAGATCCCTCCTCAGCTTCAACAATTTATCCTTCACTCCCAGGCTTTTCCTACCTGTATTCTCACTTGCCTGATGGACCCTACTCACTCCCAGCAGCCTGTGCTCTTCACTCTCCCTGAGCATCCCCCCACCCCCCTCCCTGCAGCTGCTTGCTGCTCTTTACAGGGGAACCAACTGCTCCCTGCGCGAGTGTGCTACGTTAGTAACTAGAGGTGGCTGGCCCCAGGCCTCTAACCTTTAAGGGTATGTCAGTACTGCCGGCGGGAGCACGCCTGCCAGCCCAGGTTGGCAGAACTCATCTTAGCCCTCTCAAAATAGCTGTGCAGACAGCACTTTGCAGTTGTGGATGTGGCTAGAGCTCAGCCTCTGAAGGCCGAGGGAGGGAGTTGGCTTCAGAGCCCAGGCTTCAGCCAGAGACTCGACTTCAAGCTCTGTTTACACAGCTATTTGGAGAGTGCTAACACAAGCCCCAGTAGCCAGCGTCTGTAGAACCAGGCAAGGCTTGCTGCCCGGGTCTGTGTAGACATACCCTAAATGGGAAGCCACCATGTTACAGGTAGGTTTTAACCAGCCCTGCAGGGATTTTTCTGTGCCAGAGGGCAAAGTCCTACAGAGGAACAGAGTGATATACGGAGAACATCCATGTGTGTGACACATCTAACTCAGAGCACGGTGCTAGACTTAAGGAAAGGCTCCAAGACAGAACCAGGCAAACACTTTAAAAATATGAAGAACTTTTTCTAGAAATTTTTTTGAAGATGTTTACTTTCTATTTTTATTCTAGAAAATGAGTTTACTAGAGGAACTGGTAGATATGCTGTTTAGACAACCCATGGAGTGTTCTATTGCGAGTGACTTAGCTCTAGAATGACTCGGCAACCGAGATTCAGGTTTATAGGCCCAATCCATTGGTGCCCTGCATTATCATGCTAGTTGAGAAATGGGTCCAAACTTCTGCAACAATTTGTTCCCTTTTTTGTCTAAGTGTTGATTAAAAATTTCATTAAAGCTCTGAATTCTGAAATCTTTTGACCAGTTCCACAGTGGATCAAAAATGGGATATAATTTTTGTCAAACATTTGGTCCATTCCCTGCCCCATCAAAATTTGGACCCCCCAAAGAACTGAATTTTTGAACTTCAAAACATATTGACTAGCTCAACCCTGCACCTTGTGCAGCCATTTACCCCAGTGCAACATGATTGCAAAGCGGGTGACAAGACAATACCTAGGGCCCTGTTCCTTACTGAATACTGGTACTGAAAAAGATTGAGGGGCTTGATCTGAAAAGTTCAAAGAAACCTGAATTCCAGCAAGAGATGGGAAGCAAATACAAACTCATTTTGCAGTTGATCAGTGACAGGTAGCTAAATGACCTAAAGTCACATTTCAGCCCGTGCTGGCAAGCGAGGTTGTCTCTCTGAATTAAATGGCCTGATTGTTTATGTTGACTGGATTTTTCATCCTCAGAGGGTTGTGAGCTGATAGCCTTCTTTGAATACTCATGGTGCATCAACGTATAGCGTGGTGTGTGAGCGCCCAGTTATCAGTAAGGTGGCTTGCCACTGGTGCAGACACAAAAGAGAAGACTATGATGAGGTGTGCAGACTTAGGTACTGCTTTGCAAGCCATTCACTGCTAATGCATTTAGGACCAAAGCCTCTGGCCCAAATTAGGACAGAGGAAGGCCCTGAACACAGAGAAGCTGGTCTTATTTGGCTGTGCAGAATGAAAGAGAGATCTTGAAATTATATTCTACAAAGGCCCTGTGGGCCAGGCGGAGCATTCAGGAGCAGCCAGGGAGCACAAGCGCATTGCCAGTGGATTCAGAATGTTCGTGGCTCCACCAGCCCATCTCCTGTCCCATGCACAGCAGCCACATAGCTGCGCAGCCATGCAGTGGGCTGGCTTCATTCCTTCTCCATGTGGCCTGGGTTCTGCGTGGGAGAATTTTCATTCCCCTGATTAGTGCTTGAAGCATGCCAGGGTTTGACACCCCTAGGCTCGGCAGTTCATAGCCCCGGCACCTCTGGGCTTGCTGCATCAGCCATGAATGTGAAAAGGATGCTTGAGCCCCGGACCCTCTTTTAAGCACTACCCCTGACCACCGCAGAACCTCTCTACAAAAACCTGTTTGCAGGGGCTTTGAGTAGGTGAGAGAATTTGTCTCCAACCGAAGGGTTTGAATTCACCAAACCAGACAGCGGCCTCCTCTCCCATTCTCTACTGACTGTGCCTGCTGCACACCGTTCGGCACACTCACACGTAGCAGCAACTGCTGACAGGGCTCTGGACCGCTGTTAACTATCGTGGGCTACTCCCACACATTGTGGGGCCTCCAAGCACCACATGGATGGGATTTCTGTCCTGGAAAATGCCACCTTCTTTGGCCCATGTGAGGGTCAAAACCCCATTATTTTAGAGAGCACCCAGATATGCACAATAGACCACCTGGCTCACAGGCTCCCTTATCCCCTACTACATAAATAACACATGCAGTGAGAGACATATTATATTTAACTGAAAGACAATTATGGCTTCTAAAGATTTATGACTGTCTGCTGTATACACTAACATGGAAATACATTTTTTAAAAGCCTAAATGCAGTACGTGTTTTCTGAGTCCAACTATGTTTTAAACTGATAGACTGCATCTGCTCTGATGAGCTGTTACTGTTTATCTCACAAATGCTAATTTAAAAATACTGCCATGAAAAGCTCTTAAAAACCTCTCTCTCTTTCCATGACTGTACCATAAAACAAGTTAATTTGCATTAAAAAATACATTTAAAAATGCCGCTGAAAAGGTAACATACCCTGCTTAAAAAGGCAAGACACTCTCAAGACTACTGCTGAGTGTACAATATGGCCAAGGTTTTCAAAAAGACTAGTGGTTTTGGGTGCTTCAAGTTTTTGGATGCTTAGCTAGAGACACCTTAAATGGTCCAGCACTTTCTGAAAATCAGGCCTCTTTAAGCTGTCTCCAGTTGGGCACCCAAAAACAGAGGTACCCAAAATCACTTTTCTTCTTCTTCTGAGGCATCCCCACTATTGGAGCTTTGCAACCATGATAGACCATTCTGTACAATCTTCTACTGATCTCTCTGTGGGTGAATAGTCCTTTTGATCCATCCAGGATACCATATTCAGTCCAAGATCTTTTTCTGTCTCGTGTTCTTCTGTCATCAGTTTTCCCTTCCACTGGCTGTAAACATGCATTGACTGCTGAACCCTTTAAAACATGCCCTGAAAATTTAATCTAAGATCTCTGACTAGCATTTGCTGAGTTCCAGTCATCTCCAATACTTTTTCAATGGTTACACAGTCTACCTACAAATTTTTCAGAATTCTTCACTAACATCATAATTTGAAGGATTGTAGTCTCTTATTAAAGATTGTTTGAATATCCATGTTTTTCAGCCATAAACTTGCATTTGGTCTGTGTTAAATTAAGAGTTTGAATTCAGTCTGCAGATTTAGGTCCCTTTTCCATCAGTTGTTTATTCTTCCAGAATGTGTCTTTCAGTCTTGCTATTCTCTTCTTGGAGTTCTGTATCCAATCTTCATCTTCTGTAATGATGCTTCTGAAGTAGCAATAATTTTCATTTACTGTATGTCTGTATCATTCACTGGAACCTTGCATGTTTTCCCAGGGTCCTTGCATACCATAGTTTTTGTCTAGGCCACATTCAAGTCTAGATCATACTTTTTGGCATATTCATATATAATCTCCATTAACTTCATCAGACTATTCGGGTAGTAACCCCTTAATGAGCAAACCCCACAGGATTTTTGGGAGTTACAGGGATTTTTGGCTTAGGTAAAAGAAGTGTTGCTGCAGATCAAGATAGGGAAGCCGAGAACATGAAGGAGTAAATGAAGTTTGGAGAGAGTCCGGTAACCAGCTTGATTATAAAAGTTATTTTATTGCCAGGTACATAGAGTAATAGCCATGCAAGGAGATACCATTAAACAAAACAATTACAATGTTACACAGTTTCAACTGGGGTATTGAGGAAATCTAAACCAAGTCTGATTACAAGTCAGGTTTAGAAAGTTATGCCTGGAGTGAGAAAGAGAAAGAGAAAGAGAAAGAGAAAGAGAAAGAGAGAATTGGGGTTGCACCACTCAGAGCAGCTTGAACCAGTCGAAAGCTCCCAGGAGACAGGCTGTTCAGCTTAGGGTCCGGAGGGCTTGAGACAGGCTGCACCCCCAACACGGTCAGTCAGGAAGAGGTGACGTCCCAGTGGAACTGATGCAGCTTTTGGATCCAGGCATCAGAACAGAGTTTTGAACTTGGGTCGGGGTTTTTGCAGGGAAGAAACAATGGCTCAAGGGAGAACACTAGGTTTGTTTACAGGTAAACAGTGACTCAAGGGCGTATACCAGAGTTGGTTTGTTTAGGCTGGACAATAGGAACTGATCATGCCTGGTTATGGGCCGTGTTCAGGCAGATTCAGTATTTTGGATGCTAATAGAGGATCTAAGACTAGAATGGTCTGATAACAGCTGAGCTGTGTGTGTGCAGGCATGGGGTCATTAACATCCGGAGCAGAGATCTCCCATCATGCCGTGCTTCTCTGCTTCTCTGGTTCCAGAGTTCAGTGCGATCCCTGCCTTTAAGCTTGGCTCTCCATGCTAAACAGTTTTTTCCTTGTTCCAACTTTAATGCAAATGAGGCTCTCTGTTTTCCATTTGGTGTGCTAATGGAGATGCCTCCTTCTCACATCTTCATTATAGAGGAGGCTAAGGGAGTTACCTTAATCCTGTCACCCTTGTTTGGAGGAGTTTAGGTGCGTCTCCCACTGACTTTTCATTGCTTCTTGTAAGTCTTTCTTCGGCTCAGTTCTGGTTCAAGCAGAGGCTGGGGGAAGAGAAGGGGTGGTCCTTCATGAGTCAGACAGGCTGGTTCCCAAGAACACAGAGCTGACAGGTAACAAAGGAAAGTAAAGTAGTATTTAAAAGTCTGAATGACTGCATGAGAAATGCAAAGAACTGGAACAACTGGATAAAGAGAGCAAAGTGAGATGTATCAAAAGATAAGACCCTTCAATTACAGAAGAAAGGTGACCAATACGACACTTATGGACAATATTTGACACACACTAAAGACAAGAATGAAAGGTGGCAGTAATATATCAAGGAATCATATGGTGATGATAAGCCTGAAAAAGAAATTAATCAAGTGAACCTGCCAATAATGGATGAAGAAATCATGGTGGCAATAAAAAGACTTCTGAATGGGAAAACAGTAGGTTGTAATAGAATACAGACTGAATTGTTAAAAAAGCACAGGAGATGAAAGCTCTAAAACCCTGTCTGAGACAATGAAGAATATGTTTAAGAGAGGAGAACTGCCAGAAGACTTTAGAACCTCAGCGTGTATCCAAATTCCCCAAAAAGAAGAATGCTAGAGAGTGTAAAGATTACAGAACAATCAGCCTCATGTTGCATGTTTGAAATCACAAATCGCTTGGAAATCACAAGCCACTTCCTTTTGACCCCAATATTCCCTGCTCCATTTCTCCTTTTTGTTTGTTTCATCTCACTGTTGTGTCTTCATAGATACATTCTCTGGAGCAAGGACCAGGGTTTTTGTTTTAAAGGTCTGTTAACTGCTGTGACCCAGGAACTTCTTGATCCAAATGGCAGAGGGCACAGAAGGTGCACAGAGTTTTACAGGAATCCCCTGTATCAGATGTATGCACATTAAGTTTCCAAGGGGTGGCTTGTGAGGTCTCTACTAAGAGCCAAGAGCCCCAGTGGTCATAACGGTTGCAAAAATACATGTAGGGATAACGTTTAAGGAATTATGTATCTGTACTGAAAATAATGTTCGTAAGGTATGTGAGCTGAGGTACACACCAGAAAATGATAAACATGCTTCTGTCAAATAGGAGGGAAGAGACACTTCTCTCTCTCTCCAGCTGGTCCTGTGTTTATTCTTATTGTCCGCTTCGCAATGGAGGCCTATCTACAATCAAGTCGAATGCTAATCAAGAGATTGAGAAATTGACAGGGAAGAGGCACACAGGAATAAACCCCACCAATAGGGGGCATCCTGTTTATGGATAAAGACACAGGAGGCAGAGAGACACCCCAGACCTTTTGCATTGAGGAAGCAAGCTGACAGCATGACTTGTCTTACGAACAGTAGATCACAGCTGAGACTGGCTGTAAGATGCTGGAAGGACTTGGGTCAGCATTGCTCTAGAAAACATGAAAGTAGCTAGGTAAGTAAGGCTAGGTTCCAGAGTGCGAGTTATGATTTTATTTTATACGTCTCCACATGTTTCCAATATTTCTACTTGCTCTCATTTGAAACTCTACTCTTCGTTAAATCAACTTTTGCTTGTTTTCACTGCAGACAGATCTCAGGGCTGTGCCTTATAGCCAAGCTGTGAGCTAAGGTGACACTTGTCTGCTGGGGGCTACCACTTGTTGGGGAGCAGCAAATCTGTCAAGCCTGTGAATGTCCAGTGGATCAGGGGTTGGACACTCAAAGGAGACGCTCAGAGGTTGCAGTGTGCCTAACCGTAACCTGCAAAGGGACGGTGGAGCTCGTGTAGGCTCAAAGAGCAGTGCTCGTGTGGCTGGGAGAGTCAGGGAACTGACTCCTGGCAGACACAGACAAGGCTCCCTCGTTCTAAGAGCTGGTGGTAGCGAGATGCCCATGGTGCCCTTGCGAAGTGTCACAACTACCTCAGACAATGAGGTCCTGATCTCTCTTGCTGTAACTGCTGCAGACACAACTAGTGTGCAGATGCTTAGACAGCCATGTGTGTTGGTCTGGAAAGGTCCTTGATGCCAGGGGAATGTAAAACAACTACACAATAAAAGCATTATTGTCTTACCAGGCAGAAAATGTCATATTTCACTTCCAAGGGAAATTAACAGTCATGCAGTGGCATTTGGATAATTTTGATTTCTTCAATTAATGTAACACCACATCAACTCTTATTTACAATCCCATGATCATTGTAAATGGTTTTAAAGCAAGAACAATCACAAGGATGATTGATTCTTTGATTTTTTTTCCCCAGAGGCCTGCACACATCCATTCTTTCCCAGCTTTACAGAGGCAGCCACTTGTGTACAAAGTTTTGGGGTGCTGTCACTTGTGTTGAAAATACTGGGGTGAGTTCTATGCGCACATGTGATAGTGCTCCAAAAACCACACACACACACATTATTTGTAAGCACAAACTGAGGCTACGTTAAAGTCAGATTTTAAAAAAAAAAATAGACATGCAAACTATTCCAAAGTTCACAAGTGTTCTGATCCAGTGTTTTAGTTCAGACCCATCTCTAGTTTAAACTGATTTTTTCATACTGCAGGTTAAAACTAGAGAAGAGGGAGAAAACCAATGCCAATGCAAAATGTATTGCTGAACTGAGATCCTTAACGATAATGAGATCAAAAAGACATTTTCTTCTTTCAAGCAGTCAGCAGACATGGTTCTCTATGCATCAAATAGGAGATCCAGATGCAACTCTTCCTCTCCATTACTCATTATACCACATCCCCTCCCATTGTCCATGCAACATGCTCTTCTGCTGAGAAAATGAGGATGCCATTGAACTTCTATCTGCTCTTAATTGACAGCTTGGAGACATTTTTGTATGAGGCAATTGAGTGTTCTATTGAGCTACAGAGGAGTTTGGGGTATAAAGAGAATTTTTATGTTTGCATTTATATAAAATGCATTAAATTAAAACCTGTGAGAACTAAGAACACTCTGCGTTTAGAAAGGATCCAACTGGCTTCAAACGGCTCATTCAACTAACCTTGGAATACAGTGCCAATTGTGTCCTAAATAAAGTGCCAACCCTGTACTCTCTTCAGCAGGTCTCCAGTATTATAACATCTCTCAGGTCTCCAGTAATTCATTCAGAAGCAAAAATACAAAAAAACCCAGCTGAAACCAGCCAGTAATTACTAATCACCTACTTCCACCTCTGCTCATCACAGACCTCCAGGGGACCAACATCATATCCTGCTTTTTAACCCAGAGAACAAAATGTACAGAAGAAAATACTGACGCCCTGGACTGACACCTGTGTTTGAGACTAAGAAAAGCTGATTCCCTATTCTCCTGGTACTTGCTCAGGAAGAGCAGGTGGGGGGAGGAGAAAAGCGCGTTGGAGGAAATGAGGATAGTTCTGTTTTATTTTTCTTTTGGGCTCCAGCTGGTACTTTAGAAGGAGATGAAAGAGATTATGCTTTGGAAAATGTTGCATTCTTTTTTTTCCCTGGACATTTCAATACAGTTTAGCTATGCTGCTAGATGTATAGTCAACCTTGCCATTTTTCAGAAGTATCTCTGTCCACCCTATTAACTTGTTTCTAGCTGACATTCAAGAACTCACCATTGGAACAAATATTTAATTCACAAGTTTTCAATTAAATCAGTGGGGCTGATGTAAAGCTACAGAGCTGGGCAAATAATAAAGATTCCTGGTTAAATCTTTTTCTTTGGTTTCTCAAAACTCCAGAATAAACTTTGCTTTTTAAAACTGAAATACTGGTGACCACAGCTCCATAATAAGGACCAGAGCCTTTAGATATGTTGGGGAAATGTATGACCCCCCCATTATATGACTTATAAAAATATATGACCCTCATTGCCACAGTATCTGAGCACCTTCCAGACTTTAATATATTCTCCTCACAACACCCCTGAGAGGCTGTAATCATGAGATGTGAAATGGGGGTACAGAGAGATTGATTTACCCCAGGTCCCACAGGAAGTCTGTGGTTGAGAAACCCAGATCTCCCAAGTCCCAGGCTGGTGCTCTAACCATTGGACCAGTCTTCCTCTCCAGTCTAAAGAGAACTCCAGTCTTCGCTTCAGAAGCCTTGTTTTCCTGTGCAAGTTCAAAGAGAGGTTTCGTTTACTCTATGAGTACGTCCACACATAAGTAGAGAACAGTCACTGCATGCCCAGCTAACTCAGATACAAAGAGCAGTGTGGATGGGGAGGCATGGCATAGGCAAATGTAGTAGAATGCACGACGTTGCTGAACCCTAGGGTATGTACCCTACACAGCTCTCTACATGCCTATGCCATGTCTCCCATGCAAACATTTCTGTTTTTAGCAGTGTAGTGTCCTCCTGACTCTCTGCTGCTGGGGCCTGTCCCACCACAGTGAAAGACTCCAGCAGCAGAGAAAGGCTCTGGAAGGAGGGAGGCAGCCAGGAAAGGCTCTGCTAGGAGAGAGTTCAGTTCTCCCCTTTCCGCCAGAGCCTTTCACTGCCACTTGTCACTACACAGTGCAGTGAGTGTGGATGCAGCCTGCCTTTCACTGTGGCATGTAGCTACACATACCCTACAAGCGACTGAGTACGCAGGCAAAGTCTACATCAGTCTTCTTCAGTTCTCATGCTTACATCGCTGGAAAGAATCCCATCAGCTTTTATGGGAGTTGGACTAGGTCCCACTGTGTGGAAAAAATGAACAACTCCTGCAATCCTTACGCAGGTAAAACTTGCTTGGGCAAAACTCCACAGAAATCTGTGCAGGATCCATCTAACGCTTGAGTGGAATGGCATTAAATGTTAGCAGGATCACAGCAATGGGAGCTGGAAAAGACCTGTTAGACTACTGGGTGCATCTCACTGTCTTTGCAGGACATAGCAAAGGAGAGTTCAGATGCATCACACTGTCGAGACAGCAAGAAGTCATGGTCAGCAGATTTAAAAACAGCAGCAAATACCTCTGTCATGGTCAGTATTGACAGTTATTACTTGGACAGGATCATATATTGCACATGCACCAGAGCCATTTGCCTGCTGCATGGGGCCTTGACATTGGATTGAAAATTATGGAGGGGTGGGGGGAATGCTCTTATTCTCAGAAATTCCTAGAATTGCTCAGCCACCTTGCTGATTACTTTTTCTAAAAAAAAAAAAAAAGAGGATTATGAGTTTGGATAATAGCTGGATAGGTCATCGTGGGTATTTCCAAAACCGTGGTTGAAGCTAAGCATTATTTTAGCCAGGTTAGGATTCCGTCACCCATCAAGAGGAGAAATGTCAATACCTCAGTGTCAGCAGACTAGTGTTTCACCATTCCTTTTCATAAAACAACAGAGGGGGAAGGGCCTGCCCGCTTCACAGAATTCCATGGGGCAGAATTACGGGGCATTGTCAAACCACTTTAGGTGCCCTCTTGTTCTTACCTTGTGTTCCTGCTGCCATGGTGACTGGCTCTAATCCAACAGAGGAACACAAACTGTCAAACTGGAGCAGACCCAGTGTCCATCTAGTCCAATATCCTGTCTCTGACAGCGGAGGCAGTGCTGGAGGGGGGCTTGTAGGGGCTATAGCCACCTCAAAATTTGCCTCTCCTTTACCCCCGTAGCCATCCCATAGCAGCTGTTGCTCTTCAGCTGCCCAGCTCTGATCTGAAGGCACGGCAGAGAGTGGCAGCTGCTGGCTGGTCACCCAGCTCCAGCAGCAGAGAAGAAATAAGCCTGGGTGGGGGGCTGGGATACCTGACAGCAGCTCCTGGCCCACGTCCCTGCCCTCGGGAGTATGCCGCCCAGGGCAGGTGGAGTGTCCCCACAGTGGCCCAGACTGACGTGCTCCAGTCTAAACTCCTGGACTCCGGCCTCCCCACCATCACTGCTCCCAGCTCTATCGGCACTGCTGTGTTACAGCTTTGACAGCATTAAAGTGTGTTTAATTTTTAGATAAATGGGGTCTTACGTCATCATTCCTTCAGACACCCCTCATGTTATAATATATATTACTTGATTAAAGGAACAATGTACCTTTTTAAATCATATGACCAGGGTACACTCATTTTAAGAGTCTGACGTTCTATTAGTACAAGGGAAAGAATTGTTTAATCCATTTAGCTTGTCACATTTATGCTCTTTGTTTGCTTTGTGCATCTCTTTCAGTTTGGACTAGGAAGCAAATCTCACATTTGTTTTTAGTCAGTTTCAATGTGGGGTTCTACTCCCAACACTGCAGGGGAATGTATTTTGAAACAGCTGTTTATGTTTGAATTTAAAACAAATTGTGGACACAGTTTGTTTTCATTTTGCATTTCATAATTTATGACAATTCATAACAAAATACAAACTGCTAAGGAAGAAGATTATAACAATTTGTATCAACAATCATAACAGTCTGGAAAAGAGGGACGATGGTGATGGGAGAGGAAGGTCCAACTGTCCCTTTGTAGAAACATTTCTACAGGGTTTAGATTTTATGAAAGTTTGATTTTAAACACAAATATGGGGTCAAAGTTAACTTGCTAGAGTCCCCTTAAATGCATGTTTTGGCACATGTATTGGACATACTGTTATTACTACACTATTTATTAGATGGTGGCGTAAAGAGGTATTGACAAGCATTTTTACAAGTGTTGTGTGCCAAAATATGCATTTCTCACTTAACCATGCAGTTAATGCAGCAAGTAATACAAGTCCACAATCCGTATAAACACACTAACATTTATTTACTTAGCCCTCTAATTAAGGTGCTTTTAAAATGTTTTAAAATTAGCTACATTTAGTATTATTATTAACATCAGAGATGGAACTATGCTGGTATGTGTAGAGAATGTTCCCCCATGAATTATAGTGGTCTGTGACACCAAAAGAAAAAGTAAGTAACTTTAGAGCCATGTATGGGCTTGTCTAGGTTCTTCTGTATGATTCATCTTGATCGTCTACAACATATTAAAATACAACTTGCCCTGTCAGCGCTAGGGGGTTTGAATCATGTTAGCTAGCACATTTTAAATACGCATTTTTTATCCTAAATCTTACCTAAATGAACACTCAGTGTCTGGCAAGCTGGGGTGTAAATGTACCCCTCCCTGTTGTGGTACATATCAACTGTCTGTATGGACTCTGCTGCTGTGCGCTAAAAGTTCTGTGGTGCATGCTGATCTATTAGTTCGTTAAAGATAAAGACTACCTCTCTTACTATTTAGACTAGAACTAGGTGAATAATTAATAACTGATTGAATAAACTATCATATTTGTCCCTTTCTCTGTTTCCAGACTGTCCATTAGCAAATCCCAACCTTCTCAGAAGTGGTGTTTCAAATAATTCATCAAATAATTTCTGTGCATAAGTCTTGGTCTGTAGATTGTGCATGAGCAGTTCATTGCAAGTACTTAATATTCAAAATTCAAGCTGTGTTGGTATCTTCCTGTTCCTTGATTGGATGACTAACTCAGGTTTCTAGTGAAAATACTTGTTTATTATGAATTCAAAATTTGCTTTTTATGATTATTCTTTAACATTGGCTTGAAGTTTTCTGATTCCATGACTTGTCTTCCAATAAACCTGTTTACAGAAAGCAAACAGAAGCAGCAGGTGAAACAGTTCAACAAATTCATGTAAAAATTGGCATTTATTTTCACCAACCATTATTTTGCAACATTTGCTTAGGTCTGTTTTCTCTGCTGGCACAACCATTTAAGGCTGATCAGTAGTGGACAAGCTGCTACAATGGCTGATGGAAATGTTTTGGAATTATTTTTTGCCTCTGGCTATGTCTTAGCTGTCTGGAATAAGATCACACAGGGCATGTGTATGCAATGCTTGTGATTTTTAAAAAAGATGTCTTGGAAACCACCTTGTTTATTCTGGCTAATGAAATGTGTCTTTGGGAGGCACTGTCACATAAGTGCAACGTAAGGAAAGGAGAATATTCTCTAGTGCTGGACAGCAAAGATGCCTGGATGACTTTTTGTTTGTTTCCTCTTAATTCTACATGGTCTCTTCAGCCTTGGATCATCCTTGTCTTCTAAATCCTCTCACATGCCTAAATCTATGTAGAAGAATATTCTGGAAAAAATCAGATACTAGATAGCAAGCAACACTGTAAATCTTCCATTCTAAGCAGCATATTTTCAATAGGTTTATTTACATTGTTATGGCAAAAGTGGAAATGGCTTGTTCATGAAAAGTTAATGTGTAAGCAACCACAGTGAAACATCTCAAAAAGAAGACTAAAAATATCATGCAAATAATTAAAGCTGATCAAAAAAATTGAGACAAGCTATTTTCTGTCACAGTATATACTGTTTTGTAAAAATTGAAATAGTTTGCAAAAATGTATAGATTTTGCTGAAGTTTCGTATAGAAAAAAATTGGAACAAACATTTTGATTTTTTGTTTTGAAACTTTTTTCTTTCAGATTCTTTTGATTTTGTTTTAGAATGCGATATACAATTTTAAAAGGTCAAAATTGAAATGTTTCAATTGAGTCGAAAGATTTATTTTTCCTGAGTTTTCTTTTGTGGAGAATTTCTAAATGTTGGGCTTTTGTTCCAAATCAGAACAAAAACCAATTCTGAAACTTTGAAATCCCCCACAGAACAGAGAAGAGAAACATTGTGAAACAGTGAAAGAGAAAGAGGCACAATACATTTACTTCTAGGGACAGAGCAGAGGTGCCTTACCTGAGTTTTCTGCAAGTTTCCTCTTTGGTATATGTTTGAAGAAACAGGAATCATCTACATTTCCTAAATGAACAAATTACAGTAAGGAAATACGTGACTCCACTTCACCGATTTCTGCTCCACATGGGGAAGCAGATCTGGAAGGACCTGAATTGTGATTCTGCTCAGCAAAGGGGCAACAACAGTATATACACATAAATACCCCTCCAAACACAGGTAGCAGGGGCACAGAAGTCTCTTATTACAAAAGGATGAAGTCCATATTTGCTTCAAGACAAGGAGCCAAATTCAGGCCAGATTTAAGTTGGCACAATTGTAGGCTCTTATACCAGAAATGAACTTGGCTACGGTGTAGGGGTTTGGTGGAAACACAGCTTCAACGTAAGCCTCTATGACAAATGGGAATACAGTATAGAAATGTAAGGAAAGCAGTGTAGAAATGCACTATAAGAAAAAGGAACATACACCTGATACAGCTGGCGGGATCAACTCCATCCTCAGGGTGGCCAATGAATTCCTGTACACAATATTGTTGCAATGTGGGTCTGTAAGAATGTACATCCCGGGCAGCCCCAGCAGTCCCTCAGGTATGGTCTGACGAACAAATATGTACTGCACTTGAGCAGGACGACTCACCAAATCAGTGGATTTTTCTAAATAAGAGGCTGTGCTGATTGGTCTTGATTCTTCTTGCACGCTGACGCAACTTCCTTGGCTTGACTGGAGTTGCCCCTTATTTACACCAGCGTGAGCAAGCCCAGGATCACGTCTATATTCTCCCGCAACATGTATTTTCTAAATAACTGGGTGCACTAAGAGAAGCCTCTTGTGTTTGTGTAAAAAGCAGAGTGCTGGGTGGGGTATAGTCTGCTTTTGCTACAGCAGGGAGTTGTGTGGCAGCCGTCTTTCCGTGCAGAAATCCTTTGTCTCTTGCTAACATACAGAGGTTGCATCCTGCAGGTCCCCAGCTAGCAGAGAGGACTCTTTCCTTCCTTCCTCTCTGCCCAGGACACCTCCCCTTCTCACATCTGGTTTTCCCCTGATTTGGCTGCATTAAGCCCTGAGCTCACGGGAACAGAAGAGACTATTGGAACCCACTTACCCATCGTTTGTGTCGGTGAAGAACCCCGGCTCATACCTCTAAAGCACAAAAGCATAACAGGCCGAATTCTGCTCTCAGTGACGGCCAGTATCAATGTGGAGCAGCTCTGCTTGTATAACTGCACAAGTGTAACAGCGCAGGCGTTGGAAGGCCCAGCTTACATCGCTTTTGAAATGCGGGTGCGATTATGGATCTGATTGTGCCAGGTACATTTCTTCAGTGGACAGGCCCAAACATTTACCCTCTCTTCTAAACGCATACATAGTTTTAGTCAGACAGCCCCCTTCGGTGGGACAGGCAGGTTTAGTCAGGGACCAGGAGGGCAAACACCCAGTCTTTGTTGAAACTACGCATCAGGGTGACCCAACGACAGCAGACAAACCCAAAGTATGAATTTTCTCCATGATCCTCCACATCTCAAAGAGGCAGCACAGCACTACGGTCAGGGCCCTGGATTAGGACACAGGAGACCTGGATTTCTTTACCAGCCCTGCCACTCACCTGCTCGATAACCTTGGGCAAGTCATGCCCTCTCTCTGCGCCTGTTTCCCCTCCCATCTTTTTGTCTATTTAGACTGCAAGCCCTTTGGGACAGGGGTAGTCTCTGAGCAGTGCCTAGTATAGTGGGGCCCTAATCACACCTGGGGCATCTAGGCACCGCTGTAATGCACATAACAAATAAAGGTCATGAGTTTGTGAGCATGATGCTTTCTCCCCACTTGGTCTCTCTTCCTTTTTCAAAACCAGGCAGGATATTTAAATACGAGAATCCTACTCCCATATATTACTTGACGAGACAGCAGAATCCTTAAATGTTACCACAGCCTGACTGTTCACAAGAAACACAGCAGGCAAGCAGAGCAGAGGGGCCCCATCACATGACCATGCACACCCACTCACCAAAACACAGCTGGTAGGTTTAATTTTAGTCCAACTTTCACAGGGGCCCTTTAAATTGTACTGGCCTTTGTCAGTTTGCATCACAGAGCTAACATTGTTTAAATGCGGCACATTCATTTTGACCTGTGAATCATAGCACTCACTCCGAGTCCTTGTCATGGATGTAATCCACTGTAAAGTCCATCGCATGTTATTGCCTCTATTTTCATGGCAGGGGATTATTGTTAAAAGAACTGTTCACCAAGAATGGGGATTTGCTTCACATATTTGCAAATTAGGAACAAGATATCAAATAGCTTCTCAGGGCTATAAACCGTATAGCTTCCATTGACTAATGGGTGTTTGTGCCGCTAAATAACATCTTACAGCTGAAGGATCACAGAGCTCTTTACTGACTTACAAACATACAAAAGAAACAAACTTCACTTCATCCACTACAATTGAATGCAGCAGAGCCAGTGCTAAGGAACATGCAAACACTGAGGTCACACTTGGGAACTCCCCCTCTCCTCTCTGTCAGGGGCAGCCCTTCGGGAGCCAAGGCACTGAGGAACATTTATTTATTTTTAAAAGAAGTTGTTAGGGACGGGAGCAGTGGGAATGTTGCGAACGAAGGGTGCGCAGCAAGAGGCTTGTGAGTGCCAGGGGAGAGGGGTAGAAGGGAATAAAAACAAACAGGTGCCCGCTAGGCAATTCCTGCACATCCTTTGAAAGTTTATAAGACTGGTGCTTAAATGCTGCCATGTTTGGGGATGTATGAGGCAGCTCTTTAGCACCACTCGACCCAGTTTAGGAGGAGAAATACCATATCCAACTGCTTTTACTGTAGCTCTGCAGAATGTAAATACCCAGCTGAGCACATAGCAGCACGAGCTTAATACCTCTAGTGCTGCAAAATGTATCATGGATATCTTTAACCCCCACAACTGGTCAGGACCTTAATTTTGTGCGTCGGCCAAACCTCCCCAGACTACGTAATGCTTTGAAAACGTCTCTCAGTTTTGTTTTTAAGAGAACTGCTATTCATTCCGATCACGTCCGACAGACTTACAGTGTGATTTGCAGCTGTAATACCAGATCCCTTGTCTTCTGTAGGCATCATCCACTTCTGCTAGCTGGGGGGAGGAAAAAGAAACCGAGGATACCACTGGGCAAAACTAAGCTCCAAGAATTTTTAACAGCCAGATTATTGTTGGCTTTCTTCACATTATGCACATTCAAGAATATCTATTTTAGGGCCCCAGGAAACTCCAAATAATGACATGTGTTAAAATGCAAAGAATGCAAATGTGGTTATTTATTATTTGGTCTGCGGATTCTCTCCCATTTTAAAAAAACCAAACCCAAAACAATTGTACATAGCTTGTATTTCTCATGTTGAAATAAAACACCACTTTTGTTATTTTACACTGGGGGATTCCAACCCATTTTTTTCCTCAGTGACAAATGGTGTGATACGAGAGGACCCAGCTGGGACTTTGCAACAAACCCTGAAAAAAGAACTGTGTACCATTAGGTGGTTCCAGAAGTAGGCCAGGAACCAAATGCTGACCCCTCTCCCCAAAAAGTCTGCATGGCATGCTAAGAGAGGGTGGATGCATAAATCTTTCATACAGAAGGTGCATATTTAACACTCACCCATTGCTCTACTTCAGTATTTCTCAATCCAGGGGGTTGCAATGCTATTTCCATCACAGGGGGAACAGAAAAAGAGTAAAACAAGACTCAGGATATGTCTATACGTGAAACTCGGGGTGTAATTTCCCACTCAACAAGACATACCCATGCTAGCTCTAGTCGAGAAAGCATGCTAAAAATAGAATGTAGCTATGGTGGGGCCAGCAGTAGGAGAGGCTAGCTGCTCCAAGTGCTTGTCCTGCATGCACTCAGAGAAGCTAGCATCTCCTGCCACTTGCACAGTCGCGGCTATGCTATTTTTAGTGCTCTAACTCCATGACAGCTATGGTGGGTTTGTCTCCTCGAGCTGGAAACCACATCCCCCAGCTCCAAGCACAGACATACCCAAAAAGAAACAAGAAGATTGGTGAGACAAGTAGTTGCATAAAAGCCCCTCAAGAAGTGATAGCTTGTTAAAATATATATCAATCCCAGGTGACTGGTCCAAGCTGACATTTTTCATAATCTAAGATTTTTTTTATTTTTTGCTAAGAAAAAGGAAAAGCTGTTTCTACCCTTTCTGGTTGCAAAGATCACTTTTCAAATATAACAGCTGCAGTAATTTGGTTGATTGAATATACAGCATTGTGGAATGTGCAATTAATGAAATATTGCAACAGAACATATAAATCATTACTTGTTTCAGTATATTTTTAAATATGAAACTGTCATTCACATATACTGAATACAAATGTTAGCTTTAAACTTTAGAAAATTAACAAAGTATATATTTGTAGCATTCTTTCTGGTTTAAATGCCACAAAAAATTCTGGAATTCAAGAAAACTAGTGGTCTGGGGATTAAGAGTGAGAAAGTTTGCACAACCCAATAGAAAGAAGAATAGTAATTGTGGTTAAGGCACTAATCTGAGGGTTAGAATTCTACATTCAAATCCCATTGATGCCACAGGCTACTTGTGGGGTCTTTGGCAAGTTACTTAATCTCTGTTGGTGAGTTGCCCCTATAAAATGAAAATAATACTTCCTTCCCTATGGTGGTGTTGAGGATAAATATATGGGAGGTGCTCATGTACCACACTAACAGGAAGCCTACCAAGATTGTTGTATCCTCTTACTGAAGCTGGAAATGACCGCCAGGGTCACTTTCATTTTATTCAGTCTCTGATGGTATTTTTCTCATTGCACATGTGCCCCTCTGAAACCTTGTGTAAGATTGTCATCAAAACATCCTTTCAGATTTGTAGAAAAGTGGCACCATTTTTTAAACAAAAAGAAATGACTATTAAATAAAGTGGATCACTCTAGTTTAATGGGAAAGGTGTCCTCCAGAGGAAAAGAAATATCGGGCTTGTGACCTTTTGCTGATACATAGAGACAGACAAGATATACAAAAAAAACAAACAACAACAACAAAAAGGAGGTGGGAAAAATATCTTCTGCTTGTTCCCCCTCCCAGAAATTCAGATCTTGCCTATCCTGGAAGATTCTAGTAGCAAGTGGAGTACAGCTTGATTATGGCATTGCAAGTAGCAAGGAAGTGAAACCTGATTTACTGAGAGGGGAAGTGATTTGTATTCAGACGGTTAACAACAAAGAGCTTCCAATGCCTATTTCACTTACATAACTGAAAAACAAGACAAGACATCATTGTTTAGGATTCACTATCCTTCTAGCCCTTTAATTAAAGTCTGAGAAAGCTTATAATTCACATTTTAGGCTCCCAACAAATCTTCTAAAAAAACCAACTAGGAAAGAGCACACTTTACATATTTGATTTCAGAGAACAAGCAGAAATCAACCTTCACTGAGATGGGAAAACACAATCCTTTAGGCCTTTGTCATATATAAGAAAGCAACAATAAAGGTCAAAAGTCCATTTTCTCCCCTTTGAAGGGCCAACTGAATCACAAATTTCACTGCATTGGGCATATTCTTCTGTCCCCCCCTCCTCCCCAAATCACTGTCAGCTTTAGAGGCGGCTCCTTCTTCTTGATCTTCCACAAAAAACTTAAAAGAAAGCTCTGTGCCAGACATGGTCAGAAAGGAAACAGTCAGATGCCCATTGCAAAGAATGTGCTATGCACTTGTATAAACTTATCTTGTGAAGTTAGTTAAGTTCCTTAGGGCTTAACATAGTTCCCGTGAGAATTACAGAACCACAAAAAGCAAATCTACAAATGTAGCAACTAAGCTGAAATAAATGACGGAGACATTCCTGTTCCTGTTGATCAAATGCAAAGTTTAAAAAACCAAAAGAACCCCAACAACCTTCAACTGGACGTGTGTTTGCTAAGCATGTTTTTTAACAAGATATTTAAAATCTTTTTTTTGAAAGCAAGCAAGGGCCATGATCTGGGCTCCACTATAGCTGCTTTAAAACCACTCAGCTGGTGTCATGTGGCTGCACAAAGCTGGCTTAATCAGCCCTGGGGAATGTCCCTAGCCTACTGCAACTGCAGGTGTGACATACAGCTGGCTAACTGGCTGTACCCCACCCCCATGCAGTCCCTAACACAAGGATGTGATGCTAGGAGAGGGATGTGGTACGGCAGGGGAAGGAGTGGGTGGCTAGTGCTCTTGGCACTCCAGTATTCTGGGCCCATGGAGCAGTCCACAGAGAGTTCTTCCACACACTACTGTGTATGAGATCACCCCTCGGGTCTGCTCTAATGCATGCCAGGAACAGAGCACAGAACTCTAGTGGTGCAATAGAGGCAAAAGCCACATTTGCTCCCCACCCCTATCCACCATGGCTGCCTCTGCTGAGCTGCACAATTCTGAATCAGAACTGAAGTCTTTTCAGAGAAGAAATTCTAGCATAAATAATTATTATATACTTGCTGCTGATGGAGTTGTAGTTCATCAGGGGAATATAAAGGAACAGAGAAACAAACTATAGCGGCCTGGGAGGATCAACTAGCAGAAAGCAATTTACAGGGAACTCTGTGTATTCCACACGGAGAAAGAAGTCTGTATTTTTAACTATCACATTTAATTAATATCACACATAGAGGAGAAGAAACTTTTGGCTCATTATGATAATTTTCAGCTGGCTTTGTATGAATCAAATAGAAACAAAAACAAAAATTCAAGTTGAGTTGCGATCCAGTCCTCTTAGATTCTTTCTTTTCTCACTGAATAAAATGTCTTAATTTCCAATAGCTGATCAGAGTGAGTTTTGTTTTGTTCTTTTGCCAGGGCTGGGATATGGGGAGTGCCTAATGGCCACTGCATGTATGTTTATGTGACTGATTATGATTACTGTGTACATGAGCAACCAAACAGTTAACCATTCAGTGTGCTGGAAATCTTCAGTAGTTAATTAAGCAGTGTTCCTCCCACACCCATTTCTACACCTTCAGATAGATGCCTAGTCACAGAAGAAAGATCTGAAGAGCCAAAAGTGACCCACACAGTTCTACTAAGTAAAGCTTGGTTGCCCTCATTTTCCGTACTGAGGCACAGTCCAAAGATACCACAGCTCCCAGCATAAATATGCTGAGATCAAAATGAATCACTACCTGTCATCATATTTAGGTAGGGGGTGCAACCATGTTAAAGAAATGTAAAGGATAAACCAGTAGAAAGGAAATTAAGAGTGATGTGGGTTTCCCAGATACATAACACAGAGCTCCCTTGGCTTCCAGTTCTTTGCAAACTCCTCTCACTTCAGACCTGGCAAACTCACTACACCAAACATGTCTTACAGGTTATATATCCATAAAGAGTAATGTATAAAATATCTACTGCAAGCTTGTAACTTGTCAAGATTCATAAATCATGGTGAAATATACATACAGGTAATATTTAAGGAATAGTGTGTTTATATTGAAAGTATGATCTATGGACTTGGAGTAAAACTTGATCACCAGAGGACAATATGTCTCAGTGATGTCCACACAGGCAGAAGGGAGTTGTCACCCCATCCTGTTTAGACAGTGAAGTAACGAAAAACTGAATTTAATCTTGCTCAGTCCCAAGACTTTCAATGGAAAACCATCAGAGGCAACTGCAAACAATCAGAAAACATTGTTACTTACCAGTAACTGTTGTTCTTTGAGATGTGTTGCTCATATCCATTCCACTTAGGTGTGTGTGCACCCTCGTGCTCAGTGTCCAGAGAACTTTTTCCCTAGCAGCCCCCTGTAGGGGCTGGTCTCGGTGCCCCCTGGAGTGCTGCCCTCATGTGGCAGTATATGGGGCGCCGCTGGCTCCCCCCCTTCAGTCCCTTCTTTCTGCCGACTCCGACAGCGGGGACGGAGGGCGGGTGTGGAATGGATATGAGCAACACATCTCGAAGAACAACAGTTACTGGTAAGTAACTACGTTTTCTCCTTCGAGTGATTGCTCATATGCATTCCACTTAGGTGATTAGCGAGCCTTACCTGGAGGTGGGTAGGAATCATCAGTGAGCTGCCCTCAGCACGGCTCTGCCAACTCGCACGTCCTCCCTCAACTGTTGGGCGACAGCATAGTGCGCGGCAAAGGTGTGCACTGAAGACCAGGTGGCAGCCCTGCAGATGTCATCCAGGGAGACCCTTTCCAGGAAGGCCGCCGACGCTGACTGGGCCCTCGTTGAGTGCGAGAATGGCATCTTGGTGCAGGACTGGAGCGTCGCGATGAAGACCCGGAGCAGCTCCATCTCGACAAACGAGAACGGTGCCGAGACGACTCGTCCGACGACTAGGAGGGAGAGGAGTTGCCAAGCTCGACTCTCTGGCGTTGAGTGGTGGGCGGCCGCTGCCCTGGTGCCGGGCGCGCCCACCCTTCGGGGACACATATCGCGGGTTTGCCCTGGGACACAGGCCCTGGCTCTCTTAGCCGAGAGAGGGCTGGAGGTGTGGGCAAGGCCAGCAGGGCTCAAGCTGTTTCGAATGCCTCTGGCGTGGAAGGGTCCTGGACAGGGGGTCCCCCACTCCCAGGAGTCGGGGGAGGTTCCCTGTATAATGGTGCCAGCCTCGGTGCCGGTGTCAGTGTTGGTGGCACATCTGTGAGCCGGATCACCTCAGGGCTTGACCCTGGCCGCTCCTGCGGTGCAGGGGAGGGACAGCGCTCCAGCGCTGACGGCACTTCTTTCTTCTCGGCACCGGGGATGTCTGGTGCCAGGTGCCTGCGGTGCCGGTGAAGCGCTCTGCACCGACGAGACGCTCGATGCCGAAGGAGTCCGCGCCGGCTCAGACGCCGGGCGCAGGGCGGACTCCATCAAAATGGCCTTCAGCCAGATCTCTCTCTCTTTTTGGGTCCGTGGCTTAAAGGCCTTACAAATGCGGCACCAATCCTTTCAGTGCTGCTCCCCCAAGCACTTCAGACAGCGATTGTGGGGGACGCTGACGAGAAAGGCCTTCCTGCAGCCAGCACAGGGTTTGGACCCTGGCGAGCCCGACATAGCCGGGTCGCTAGAGACCTAGGGCTCTTCCTACACTAACTATAGTATCCTAAACTAACTGAAAAAACTAACGGAGTTCAGGGAGAACTGCTAACTAACTACTTACAGTAAAGGGTAAATACTTGCAAGGAGCAAGAGTTGTTCCCGACGACCGTCATGTGCAGAAAGAAGGAACTGAGGAGGGGAGGGGCCGGCGGTGCCCTATATACCGCTGCATGAGGGTGGCACTCCAGGGGGCACCGAGACCGGCCCCTACAGGGGGCTGCTAGGGAAAAAGTTCTCTGGAGACCGTGCACGAGGGCGCGCACACACCTAAGTGGAATGCACATGAGCAATCACTCGAAGGAGAACCACTTGATAGTAAAAAATAAATAAATAATGGAACATTACAACAAGACAAGGGTCTCTGAATAGAAACGAAAGACCGTTCCTATATAACATGAGGAAGAGGTCCTCTGAATCCCTTCATTGAGGAGACATCTGGAGGAACAAGGTTTTCTCATGAAAAATTGGTTCCTGTGAAGCCAGCCAGCTCTTCAACAGAGTGAACTTTTAGGGGCAGGTGTGAAGAACATATCTTATTAGATAGGAAAGATAACCATTAATAAGCATAGACCCAAGTTTGCATTTTATGATCATGTTTCATACTGTAACTATTTGTTTCCTCCACCCTCTCTTGTTGCTACTTAACTCTCCATTTTTTCTTGTAATGAGACTTCATTTGTTTTATTAAAAGTGCTGTGTGGTTTCAGACTGTGACATTCCTCTCTGCAATCTGGAGTGGTATATAGCTGTGTCACCCCAATCCTTCACTCTTGGGGCCTGTCTTGCACTTGCTCTGCTGTGTGAATCCCCTCTCCTGGGACAGCCCAAGTCTCCTGCAAGCAAGTAGCTCTTCACTTAGTGAGTAGGTGCTTTTGGCCAGTCACTCATGGGATTATGCAATAGAATGACCCCAGCGAACACCCCCAGACCCAGATGCAAGCCTAGGAACTTCTGTCTTGCAACGTTCAGTGCGTACTACTGAACCTAGCAAGCTCATATTCGTTTGTCAATTTATCACAGAAATTGATATGCACCAGCTTTGTCACTTGAAATGAAGTCTCTCCACACACCCAAACCACGTGCACTGCTTTAAATAATAAACGTGTTTGTTTTAAGTACAGAAAGATTTTAAGTGATTACAGGACAGAGGAATATAAATCAGATCTGATCAGTATGAAATAAAAGTAAATCACATTCTAAACTAAGCTTAATACTTTCAGTAATCTTAAAAGTTAGATAATGCTCACCACTAAGCATTGGCTGACTCCTTCAGCCAGGCCCTCCCCCGCGGACGGTCTTTCAGTTGCTTGATTTTTTGTAGATGTAAGTGGAAGAGAGAGCGTGAGCAAAATGTCCCCCCTTTTCAACATGTCCCTTCGCCCTCCTCTTCAGTGTCAGGTGATGAACAATATCCTATATGGCCCCCTCCATTTGAGTCAGTGAATACTGCTGCTTAAGATAGTCCATTGTTCTTGGAAGAGCTGCGCTGTTTTATGCATGCCATAGTGAGGTGTGAACTACCTCTCTGGCTTTTGAAGGGTTTTGCCTAAATCTTCCTCAAGCCATGTGAGACACGTATTTGGGAATATTACATAGCAGAGCTTCATAACCATACACATGACACTGCAAATAACATACTACTGTAACAATAATGTTCAGTATGTCATGAGCATTCCAAACACACCTTCCATGACATGCTTCACATTAAATGATACATAGTTACACTACAAGGGTGAACACGAATGAGACACAATCACACCATAAGGGTATACACATGGGGTGCGGTGTGTCACAAAGGTAGTGGTGTACTGTAGATCTCTGGCACCCAAGAGCCAATGGTTGCATTTGCACACCCTCCCACCCACCAGATAAAACTAGTAAACTGGGGCACACTGCTCCTTTGGGGGCAGAGAATCTGGCAGTTCTGTGAGTAGCCAGTGTCAAGGACTGGATATCACAAGGAAACAAGTCAAAAAGGGACTCAGAGACCTATTGTTAAACTGCAAGATGAAGATAGGCCAAAGGAGCTTGCTCGAGTGGCTGACAGGCTGGTGGCATCAGGGAACTGACACCCAGCTAGGCTCAAGCAAGACTCCCTCATGCTGGAGGCAAGGGGCAACAAGATAATTCATAGTGCTGGGTGCCCTGAGAATCATCACAGCCACTCATCAGGAGAGTAACTTGCCAGTGGTAAGTTGCACTATTTAAAAAAAAAAAAACGTGGACTATAACTATACGGTCCTGAACATAATCAGGTATTCCCCCAACAGAAATGTATGAAGACAGCGAGATAAAAATAGCAACCACAAACAAAATGATAACCCACCAACAAAATCGGCTATCCTATCACAGCCACACAAAGAACATTTTATTCTGAATCAAAACCTCTCAGTCCCATGTTTAAAGTCACTTCTCTGCATAGTATCACACATTCAGAAAATTGTGCAGACTTTTTTTTTTTGAACTTGAATAACTGGAAAACAGCTTTAAAAAAAAGATACAAATTTGTCTTTGAAGAAGAACAGGCATTTGTTAGGTTGGAAAAACAGTGACCAAAAATAAAGACATTCTATTTTAAAAGCAATGTTAAAAGATTTGCAAGTGCGCACGAAGCCTATCTCATTCACTATAGACCCTCATTGTGCCATTAAATTAGCTATACCCAAATGTGCAACCTGACCTTCCCTAACCACACACTTTACAAAGGGGGGCGGGAGAGAAAAACAAAAAACCTCCATGAAAGGTGTTCATGTGCAAAGTTACATTTTCAACAGATCTTAACTTGGTCCAGTCAAAACCAGTGTTTATACTGGGTCACTCAAAGGCACTTGGAATCAGTGAGGACTATTTTCAACTAAAATTTCCTCTTTTTAGCCCTAGCTGGTTTGGTGTTAAAACTATTTAAATTAAGGCCACAACATATTGTTATGACGTGAAAAGTATATTTTTTGTCTCCCTCCTTGTATTAATAAACAACAGAACTCTTTCTCTTTAGATTTTTTTTTTTTTTTTTAAAGTTACTTTGGAGCAGGGACTGAGCCTGGAAATTTTCAGCCTTACAGGAGAAAGTTTGGGGAAGTTATAAGTGAGAATGAAAATGCTAAGGCAACCTTAACTATAGAAGTTGCTGCCACTTTTACTACAATAAGCGGGACAAAAAAAATAATAGTGTACACATTAAGTACATAGTTTTCCTTATCTAGGTGCATGTTAGGTGTGTTATCCCAGTCAGTCCCATTAAAAAAAATAAAGATGGGCCCAATTCTCCACTGTTTTGCACCTTGCATCATAACTGATGCTTGTTAGAGATGGGTATAAAATGCTACCCCTTTCTGTAATGTTTTACACCCAGTTTGCAGAGCTGACAATGACTCCACAAAGATCGAGGCAATGCAGGATCAAGCTCATCTGCGTTTATTTCCATGATCATACATTTAATTAGATGCAGGTACTATTTTTAGTTACGTTTATTGTTTTCTACGTCTATAAACATTTATTGTTTTAAACGTTTATTTAGTTAAGTTTATTGTGAGGAATTCAGAGTTACAGGCCTAATTCCATGCTTATGTACACCCGTGTAAGTTGAGAACAATTCCATCGAAGCCAATGGAGTTACATGTGTAAGTGGGAGCTGTGTCAGGCCCAAAGTGTAATTTCAATGTAGGATAAGAGGATCACCTACTTTTTAATCTTCTCTTCTTGCATGTGTGCTAGGTTGAACTCATAGGATTAATTTACCAGCCACTGTGCAGCTTTGCAGAGAGAAGGGATCAAAGGCTAACTCACCAAAATAAATTTGTCCCTAACTACCCAGAGCCCAACTTTCTTTCTTGAAAATGCAGCGCGCTACAAGTAGCAGTGTTGGTAATTCATGAGGGGGCACCGGAACTCTTCCCCCTAAACCAGAACTGTGCTGCCAGAGACGCTGTCGTTATAGAGCCCATGGCACATTTTGCTTTAGTGGGGTCATTAGTTTGGGTTATTAATTTCTCTTCACTCTACCAGATTGGGAGCTTTGTATCTTTTCTACTGACCCTGGCTATTTGCCAGTGTATTTCCCTGACTGACTGCCAATGTCAAAAGGAGTTACATGAGTGGTCAACTCCCTTGCAGTCAGGGTGTCATTTGCTATGGGGCAAGAGGACAATTGCCTACTCCCCAACTTTGGTTTGCTCCCACACCCAGACTTTTCATAAGTCTATATGCCCCATTATGTCTTCCACTTTTTGCCCCTCTTCCCCACACCAGACTTTACAGGATATAATATAAATCACACACAACATTCTATATGCTGGCACAACTTTGCCCCCCACGTTTTTCTGAAATGATGTCCCGCCTTGCAGCCTATCATAGCAAAGGGGCCGATATTCATTACTGACATCTACACTGGCTATGTTAAAGCCACTACCAAGAACTACAAATAGAAACCAAAAGGATTTTGGCTTAGTCACAAACTGGATGGAGGTTGTTCCCTTCTCAAGTCCACTGAAGTCAATGGGAGTCTTTCCAGTGACTTCAGTGGAATGGATCAGAACCTAAGCCTCACATAAACAAGTTATCTGAATCTTGGTTTCTCCACTGTAAAATGGAGAGAACAATACTCTCCTTTGTAAAGCATTTTGAGGTCTATGAATAAAAAGCCTTACTGTGAATAAGTGCTCAGTATTACTGTTTATTTCTTTTATTTAAGTTCAGTGTGAAAACAAGCAAGCCATGCTGTCCCAAAAATTTGTGGGTAATTTCAAGCTTGCTGCCAAGTACAGACAGTTGTTTATTCATGTGAGCAGTAAACAGTGCGATAAGCCGACAACAAGAAGCTTAAGTTGAATTTTGCTAAGGCAGTTTTCATCAGAAAAACAGAAGTGCAGAAGAGAATTCAGCATTTTGAAATGGGAGAATATTGATTGGATCTCAATGAACATGCTTCTGCCTTTGATGATTAATTCAGGGAATAAAAATCTATATGAACAGTCTGCATTTTCTGCTAAGAAGCTAAAGCATGTGACCAAGAAAGCGCAGAATCCTTGAATGCTGTATAGTACTTAGTATGTGAAACATCACATTTGTAAAAAAAATAGAACAGAAACTCTTTGTGTAATAGCCTAATTCCAACATTAAATATTTCACAAATACAGCTGATTATATGGCCAGCAATCATAAGAAGGGTTGCAAATGCCTGAACGTTTTTTCTTAGACACTGAAATGGAACGTAAAGAAGCAATTACTTCCTGAAGGGAAGCGCGCAAAGCATTTTTCATATAGTAACACTGATTAAATGAACCCCCCTGCCAGTTTTGTTAATAAAAGGGTGTAAAAATGATTACCTCTGTGCTTTTCCTCCCCAAACTTGTGGCATATTAGGATGACTTTACCTGTTAGCACAAGTGTAAGTTTCATTTCATAGTGAGAGAAGAACTAAAGCTAAAAGAATACAATATGGATCGATGTATGAATCGGACCTGTTTAGTTAGAAGAATTCACATTTAGAAAGGGAAGTGTGTGGGTAGGGAAAGTCACATGATCATCCAATGACCTTCAGGTTGCAAGGCTCAGCAGTCAATCCCAGACATTTGAAATGGGGAGGAGGGATTGTGAACATAGAGGCGAGGGGTATGTGCAGTGGGTATCTTAAATTGTTGCATTTAAAATGTCTTTTCAGGTTATGTCAAACACATGGATAGGTGACCTTCTTGTATGTTTGCCAATCCAAATAAACAAAAATTGGGAGGAAAACAAACAAACAAAAAAACCCCAAAAAACCTTACTTTTAATTATTTTTTTCTCTTATTTTTTTCTCCACCATGGGACCATGTCAGCTTTGTAAACTAAGCAAGTCTGGCACGGTCAGTATTTAAAGGGTAGACATTAAGGGAATCCCAGGATGCTGCAGAAAGTGATAGTGGTAATTCAGTAGGTGGGTGTCTTCGTTCTGAATAAGAACTGAACCAGAACTTCAAACAAGAAGGAAGGTTGGGCCAGTAGTAAGGGGGCTAGCCTGGGCACCAGGAGACTGAAGATTCATTTCCTGCTCCATCACAGACTTCCAATCTGACTTTGGGCAGTCTCTCTGTGCCTCAGTTCCCATTTGTAAAATGAGGATAACGCTTCATATCTCACAGGGGTGATGTGAGGATAAATGCATTAAAATTTGTGAGGTGCTCAGAATCTGTGGTATTGGAGGCCATATAAGATACCCAAAACTTGAGGGCCTTGCTTCTGATCTCAACCAACCACTTGTAATCTGTTAATGTTGGAGGAGTCACTGCTGGTCTACATCAGTGTAAATGAAAGGAGAATCATGCTCATTGTGCTGTTAGAGATAGGAGGCCTGATTCTCTCCTGCCTTGTACATTTTTTAGTCAGTTATATCTCTACAAAGAGAGAAAAAAATGCCACCAAAATCAGAATTTGCCATTCCCTTACACTGACAGTAGCATGTTACATTTACTTTACACAGGCGTAAATAACTACACAAGCTGCAAGGTAGCAGAGAATTAGGCCCACCACTGAGGTCTTGTCTTTTTATACTCGTTAAAGTGATGACCTAGCTGGATTCCAGTTGGGGTAATCAAGTTTTGTTACTTAAAATTCCCTCTAGAGTTTGAGTTGGATAGAGTTCATTCCAATCATAAACTTTTGTATAGGATTGCTATGCACCATTAAACAGGTGCCATGTGCCACCCTAGAGATGGCATTTCAAAGGGAGGTGTAGTGACTTCCGTATAGTTTGTAAAGCACTTTGGGATGAAAGGTGTTAACTATCTGCAAGATATTTATAGTATTTACTCCCCTCCCTCATGAACACCTGAACTTTGGTCACATATCATGCAACACTCTCCTCTTCTTCTGAAGGACAAATAGGTAAGAAAAGAGGTGCATTATAGGCCCCCATCCCTAACAGGATCAGTGAGCAGAGACCACTGCTAATAGCAGCTACCTTCCTGATCTCAGATATCTAGCATATCTTGGGGCTGTGTTTCACTAGGCTCTACTTCCTTAGACTGTATGTTCTTGAGGGAAGTGACTGTCTTTTCGTTCTGTGTTTGTACAGAGCCTAACACAATGGAGTCCTCGTCCATGACTAGAGCTACTAAGCACTAAAGTAATACAAATTATAATACATTTCCAGGGGGACATGGAGTGTTTCATGCTGAACACTGGATCCCACCTTTGCTTTCTTCACAGAGATCTGCAGAACCCACCGAATGGCCACATGTTTATTTTCTGTCTCCAGCACAAAGAAATATAAAACAAACTGACAGCAATAGACAGGTGGGCCTGATCCTGTAAGATGACAAGAACCCCTTAGGGGGACACTAAGCACCCTCAGTTTCCATTAACTTCAGTTGGATTTAAAGGTACTCAGCTCCATTCTGTTTTAGTAGCCTTTTGCACCCACTTTGCATTGGTGTCAAAGACACCGCAAAATGCAGGGCACTGAATGTGTGATCCTATGTATATTCTCTCTCTCTCCCCACCTTCCCCCCCAGCTGAACTAAAAGTCGGCTAGACTGAAAGATAGATATTTTGCTCTTTGCACGTGGGAAAACAAAACAGACGGTCTCAGTCTATGGGACAGGTGTCCACATCACAAAACTGTCACCACATACGACATCCTTACTGGAAGTCTCAGCCATATCAGTCAAAAATCTTTTGAGAGGAAAAAATAAAAGTACCGTGTAAATGTGCATAGATTTACATTCATTTGCATAAATTCAGGTGCAAACCATCACAAGCACATACCATGCTACCTTAAACTTATGCTTTAAGGAACCTCTACTTGGAAAGATGCATTTTATAGAACTGAGAGTGTTTGATAGGTGTTATACATTGTAGCCATTCAATGTATAAATAAATAAGAAAAGCTCTTTCATGCTATATTTCCATTCATGTTCCTATTCTTTTTTGTAGTAACAAGGAAGAGGTGTTCTTGCAAGCTTCATCATCAATGAGCCTCCAAAATATCAAAGGCAAATACAAAAAACCAGGCCATTTAAAACAATTTTCCATTGGGGTTCTTCAAAAAATGTGTAACGATATCCTTAGGATCCAAAACAATGGATTATCTTTTTTTTTTTCCCCTGCAGAAGTTTTTTATTCTCTGATTTCAGGCAACCCCAAGAAGATCTCTTAATACATTCCAAACTGGAGTAAGACACAATGAGAAATGTGGACCTTTAAAAGAGAGGGAGAGTCCTTTTGAATTATGTCTGTGGAATCTGGATGTGGATAACCTAAATTAGGAGAGAAGTCAAGGAAACAGAAGATGATTTTAAATCATTTCAAGATCAAGACTATTTCCTAAGATGCCTGTGATTTTTCTTTCTGATTTCATATGAAATCATTCCACACCGAGTCCTGAGCCCTGCATTGGGCAGAAGAGCAGATTGCTCAAGTATCCTTGTAGACCACTGCAAATGCAAAAAAAGAAGAGTAGTCTTAGCATAATCTGCTCAGCAGAGAGTCAACCCTGCCCTGGAGGAACCGTCTCTACCAGAACAGATGGTAGGCTTCAGTCTCTGGCTTCTCTATTATGATGGCCAGTTGTGATGGAGGGCGGTGGTGGTGCAGATTAACAGATGGTCATTACTGCGGACGTAGAGCGTGACCCAAAGCCTGTGTGTATATAGGTGTTACACTGGACTGGATCTTGACTTTCAAGGAATTCTTGATCAAGACCTCACTGCAAATAAAGAGAAGCAGCAAATTAGCTGGTTCTATCTGTGGAGTCAATGCACAGACACTGAGGGCATGTCTACATGTACAGCGCTGTGGCTGAGTTGGGCCGCTACAGCGCATTTGGTAAAGATGCTCTATTGCTGGTGGGAGAGAGCTCTCCCATTAGCATAACAAAACCACCTCTGCCAGCAGCAGAAGCTATGTCAGAGGGAGATGCTTTCCTGCCGACATAGTGCTGTCCACACTGGCACCTCGGTTGGCGTAACTTATGTGGCTCGAGGGGTGGCTTTTTACATCCCATGAGATACACAAATTCTGTTGACATAAGCTATAGCATAGACATGGCCTAAAAAATTCTGGGCTTGCCTTGTGTTATCTGTAGCAAAGTATTGCTTCCTAGCATGGCTCAGTTGTTTTCACACAGCACAAGTAGACGCTCAGGTGACAAACTACACGTTTAACAACACGTTTAACCTGGCCTGGCTGCTGGTACTGTCCAATATTGTCCCTCCTGACATCAGGTGACAAGTCATCTTGCAGAATCTGCTCCTTAAGGTGCAAGACATGCCACATCTATCCTTGTTTAAAGATGTGTTTAATCCACCAAGCCACCGTTTCAGTGCAAGGGGCCCTGATTGGACAATTCCCCTAAGGAACCACAAAATCATTTCCAGGCGGCATGTTAGATGGCAAGAACAAGCTTCAAACACAGCCAATGCCTATCTTGTGCCAGATCCAGAAGTCCAGCCCCCTAGGTTTGATCTTCCATGCTATCTCTGAGTAAAGCTCAATTGCTTCAAATGCGGAGTGATCAGATGTGCTGCTAATGGTCATAGGTGGGGCGCCTAAGACTCCTCTTTGCCACTCTGGACAGTTGGAAGATGCAGGCCATGTATTTGCAGGCGGCACCCATCAGCAAGGGTTGCCCGGTTCCCTCATGGAGTTGCATAACCTTCCCAAGGCTATAGAATGGTTGAAGACACTTAGACTAAACATGCTTGACTTGATCATCTATGTAGGTGCAATCGCAATATATTATGCTGCCGTGTCATACCAGGGAAGCACCATTATCTGGAGGTTAATGTGATTAAGTAAACAAGCAGGTAAGTAATCACTCAGTAAAGAAACTACTTAAATTACATTACCCAAGGCCTTTGTCCCCCTTCCCCCTATCCCCTCCCAAACATTTCAAGTGACTTGAATTTTGTCAGATCTGCTGTACACTTTTATAAACACTTCAGTTATGTGGACTGACAGAATAACGAACTTCAGGAAGACTTTCTGTAAAGCATGTCAAAGATGATTTCAAAACTTACAATATTTATCAAACCAAAGAAGGCTAAGATTACTGTATTAACCTCTTAGCTGCCCTCCCTCTTTTAGCACAAATTTGAAAGCCCCCCATATCTTTTGTCTTTGTCCAAAGAAAAAGTCACAACAATTTCCCAAAACTGACCCAGGCTCATGGCAACACCAATATCTCAGCAGAAGGAAAACTAGGGTTGTTCTTTTTCTACGTGTCCAGAAAGAATGCGAAACTCAGTTATGCAAAACCAGCAACCACCTCCTCCCATGGTGCAAAAACACCAAAACTTATGTAACACAGCAACTAATCTTCAGTAATCTTGAGTGAGGCATTTAAATCCAGGGAATAAGCCTATTTTTTCCAAGCTTATCAGTAGAACAAAAAAGAGATGAAAAAGAAGCAAAGTCCAGCCAGTGTTGTAATGTTTGTTTCATGTGAGCAAAGCATCCTGACTTTCTTCCGACAGCAAATGCTTCTACAGTGCAATTTCCTATGCATGGCTACTGAAACTTAGAAGAAAAGCTGCTTTAGGGTTTGAATAACACTCACTGCTGAACCATGGCAATCGCTACACTTGCTGCGTACCATTCCCTTGTTTTTGTCTGGTATATTTTTGTAACCTATTCAATCTCACTCGTAAGAGCAGAAGACCGGCCGTCTGAAGTATTCCTTTACGGTAGACAGTGGAAATATTTGACAGTTCTCAATCTGGTAAGCATGTACTATACAGTGGTACCAATCTGTCTATTTCTGTCTACCATCTGTGCCTCCAAATATATGCAGCTGGTGTATTTGCTGCTGTTATACTGCTTTGCTTCGTAGTTTATAGCCCCAAAGGAAACTAAATAAGTATCCACATTTGTCTTGTTTATGCATAAAGAATATCTGACAACTAATTGCAATACTTTAAAAAAAGTGTATATATACTGTACTAGTTGCCTCATTATTAAGAGACAAGTTAACCGTGAGAAGGAAAGAAATGTAGAACGTGTACAGGAGGATGTACATCTTTGAAGCATGTAATCTAGCTCTAGGAGTAGAATAGTTACCCATTGAGAACGAGCAATGTTAGTATATGTATATTCAGCACCCAGGAGTATGTCTGCAGTCCTAATGATAGTTCTTTGGATATGATTTTACCTATTGCAAAATATACAAGCAGTAAAACAAAAGCTGGCAAGGTAATAGCCAGTCATTACATATACTTAGTTAAAAACATTGTTGGGGCGGGGGGAGGGGGGGAAGACATTTTAAGTCACCAAGTGCAAAAAGAAAGGTAGAAATATGTGCAATATTATCTCCTGCCTTTCAAGAAGTGTGATCAGGGTTTTACGGTGTTCCTTAGAATTACACAGCGATAGACTGGCAATAAGACATGTCTGCATCACACATTATTACTATCGCTCCCATCACAACCCAAAACGAAAAGGTACAAGACATGCTGTTTGTGGAACTAGCCCAAGCAGCTGGGCTGTGCACTGGGGATTTCCAGGGGAGACACAAGGCGTGCGGAAAGGATTCCTGCTGAGTCCTTGCTTTGGCAATGGAGCCACTCCAGGGATACTCGTTAGCCTTGAGGCTGACAAGAGAAGCCTCCACAGCTCTGGCTTTCCCCCTATGACCCAGTCTGTGGTGTTTGGATTGGCACAACAGTGGAACCTCTGGCCCTACCCTACCTAAGCCTACCCTTATCCCTAGATGGCCACACTGGGAGTCACCGCACACCTTAAAGCACTTCTTGAATCTAAGCCCTTCTGTGTCTATGTGGCACATACAGTTGTAGTCAATATAAATATTTACTGATGCTGCTACTAACAGGCAGCAGTGGGGGCCACCCCATGAGCTCCTGACATCCTGTCTGAGCTTAACTCAACCATCGTTGTGGCGTTGTCCAGTCGTAGGCTGGGCACTCCACACCCACAGAGCGTGGGGACAGGCCTTGGGGCTATGCCTTTGGGCATTCTTATGATGTATTTTTAACAGCTATGAATGAAAACAAATGCCAAAATGGGAAACGTAGGGCAGTAATCTAAGCAGGATCTGAATTCCTCTCCTTGGGCGGTACCCAACACCACACAAGCTGACGAGGGCCAAAACATAAGCCTGCTGCTGTGTGGCTGCCCGGCCCACCTGCACCTCCGGCCCTTGGAATGGCTTTGTGCCACCCAAACGGTAAAGAAATTCTGAGGCAAAATGGTGCCCCTCAGGCATATCCACAGTCAGCCTTCCCCATGACCCTGCTGCACAAAATACTTGGTCAACCAGGGGAGTGACACTGGTTTTCCTGCGTCTTGCTAGGAGCATGGTTGTGCTGCTTTTCCAGCTCATCTCTTCAGAAGCAGATCGGACTAGTTCAAAATGGAGCTGTCAGCCAATGGCAGCGCCCATTGGGCTGAAGAAACCACACTCCAGCCACAGCTAGAAGGGGCTACTGAACAAATAAGACCAGCTTTACATCTATTTTTGTGTGATATGAAACATTTAGATTGCAAGCTCTTTGGGGCAGGGATTTTTCTTTTTGTTCTCTTTGGTGCTACTGCAATGCAACTCATAATGCAGCATCCAGAATAAGTTATTTCCCAAAATCTCTCTTTCTATCACATAAAATGGTTTATTGCATATAAATAAGTAGAGTACTGCACAAAGACCCTCCCTGGACATCTGAAAACAAACATTAGCATCCATACCTGCCCTCTCCCAAATTTTGTTCATTACACTTCAATCTCTCAAAAACGGTTTTGATTATACTAAAGGTCCTGTTTTCTATTTGTTTTCAAAAAGAGCCCATATTTATTGCAAAGATTTTAATAGTGGGACTATATATGAATGCAGTAAAATTTGATTGCCATATCTAACAGCCTACATGGAATATCAGATTTATAGCCCATTAAATGAAATGCTTTGGGCACTGGTTTTGACTGGCAGTGTGGGGATTTGGTACATTCAGATGCTATCTTTGAAAAGCAACTACAGGAATAAATTAATGGAAATACTTGCTTTGATAAAATCAGGTGAGATTTGATTTTTGCCACTGATGCCTCTTAGTTCATCATTTAGTTTTAAACCAAATTAAATAGGTGTAGTAAACCAAGCACATCCTCTCGGTCCATCTGTAAGCGTTTCTAATGCGCCTATCACCGTGACACTAAAAATAGTTTGTAGAAAACACTGACATTTGTCCCGAAGGGCCAGTCAATTCCCTATCCTTTTTTGTGGGTTAATCACTGGCTTCTCCCTTTCAGAATGTTTCTCTGCCTATTTCTGGGCCTGTTCCGGGGGGGAAGATTTCAAACTACATCTGGCAGATTTACATGCTGAGAACAGCTGTAGCATATTTGCAAGTGCCAGTGTTGCTGCTTGGAAAGTCATAGGGACATCTGAAATAATTCCATCCTTCTGTACATTTTCTATTATATTTAAATTTACCTTTATTAGAGATAAGCCATAGTTGCAAAACTGTGGAGTCATGTCTAGGTATGAATTTTCCTCAGTTTGCGAAGGTTCGGATCTGGTGTTCAAGTCCAAGTCCGGTTTTGTTCTATAGCAGTGGTTCTTGTAGGGGGTACATCAACTCATCTAGATCAGTGTTTCTCAACCAGGGGGTTGTAGCTGTCACAGGACACATTTAGGGGGGTGCAAGCACAGAGCCAGCATTAGGGGATGGCAGGCAAGACAACTGCCTGGGGCCCCACACCACAGGGGGCCTCACAAAGCTACGTTACATGCTTCAGCCCCGCTGCTGGGGGCTCAGGCTTCAGACATGGTTCACGAGTAAAAAACTGACCCCAGTATCACACTGAAATGTAAGCACAATATTCATATTCCAATCGAAGTATTTTATATTTATATGGTAAAAACGAGTAAGGAAGCCATTTCTCAGTAGTAGCGTGCTGTGACACTTTTGTATTCGTATGTCTGATTTTGAAAGCAAGTAGTTTTTAGGTGAGGTGAAACTTGGGGTACTTAAGACCAATCAGACTCCTGACAGGGGTACAGTAGTCCAGAGAGGTTGAGAGCCACTGTTTTATGGCACTATTAGATATTATGGAAGCACTTGCGATGACTCCGTCATGAAGGCTGTGTTCAGTTTTCCAGTTTTAAAGGGGGGTTTAAATTCTCCTGTTAACACTGGAAAGCAGACTCTGTATAATCGAAATGAAGACACTTAACAATAGGAGCCAATGGAGGCCAACAGTAGCAGAGCTCCTCGCAGGGTTTACAGGATATCTGTGGGTATGTCTACACTGCAATTAAGAACTCGTGGCCGGCCCGCACCAGCTGACTCAGGCTTGCAGGGCTCAGGCCGCGGGGCGTGTTTAGCTGCAGTGTAGACATTCGGGCTCGGGCTGGAGCCTGGGCTCTGGGACCCCGGGAGATGGGAGGCTCTTAGGTTGCCGCCTGAGCCAGAATACCGATGCTGCAGTTAAGCAGACCCTTCCCCGAGCACTGTGAGCCCCAGGCAGCGGGCAGAGCCCAGCCACGGGTGTCTAAGTGCAGTGTAAGCATACCTTGTGGTTTCAGGGCTTCACTCCCATGCTCCTCTATAGGGATGTCTAAACTTCAAGCTGGAGGAATAATTTCCAGCTTGGGGAGACATACCTGTGCTAGCTTTGAGCACTCTAGAGCACTGCAAATAGAAATGTAGCTGAAGTGGCACAAGTGGCGGGATTGGCTAGCTGTCTCAAGTACATACCTCATCTCTTAGCCTGGATGGCACTTGGCGGGGCTAGCCCCTCCGTCACTCATTTCCATTGAGGCGACAGTTCTATTTTTAGAGTACTCGCCTGATGAAAGCTAGCACGGGTATGTCTCCTCGAGCCAGAAATTATGCATCCAGTTTGAAGTGCAGATGTGTCCTTAAGGGGTGAAATTCACCCGTGCGCTACTTACGCTCTCCAAATAAAACTTAAGAGGGATTGAAGTGTTATAAACCTTAGGCAGGCCGTCCGCACAGAAGTGAGTTTCACCTATAGCGAGTAGTGGCACCCTAATTCCTTTCTTGACGCTGGCTGGGGTGCTAGTTAACTTTCCAAAGTCTATAGGTGCTCTTGCATCTGGTAATTAAAGTGTTAGCACTCCTCTATTTCTGTTAAACCACATATGATATGGACAGTATGTTATTTCAGTTATGCAGTTAATCTCCTTAAACTGTTAATTTCCTCTCTTTTGACTTTAAAAAACAAACAAACCCAAAACAAGTATAGATATAACAACCTGGGGCCAAGTTCTGCTTGCCGTTATACCACTGTAAAGCCACTGAATTCAATGCAGTTACTTTGGATTTCTATTAGTGTAGCTGAGGGTAGAATTTGAGCTGTCTTAAAAGGTAAACCCTCGAGGTTAACTTCAAGGCTTTTTATTTAGTAATAGACAGGCCTATGGATACACGTGTGTGAGCACAGGCACATGCACACACAGAGCAACCAAAGTAAAGAAAAATGAATGGAAAGTTTTCAGCATGGAAAATATTCCTGACCTCTTCTATAAGTTACAGAAAAATTGCTAGACTGAGAACTTGGATGCTTTGGGACCATCTGTTTCTTTTCCATCCAAATGTTTGTTTTAATTGATTTTAAGAGAGAAAAAGTGAAGTTTATTTCTGTTTCATGATTAATGTAGGGCTCACCCTGAAAGCAATAATCACAGCCTCATATTCTGGGAACCATGCATCTCTCAAATGGGGAAAGCCTATGAAATGCTTTATTAATGATTAGTCACTGTGCATCACCATCCTTCTGTTACACAAGTCAATTCACAGCCATTTTTCATGCTGTTTAAAGTATAGGGAAAAAGTATTTAATTGAACATTGTTGTTGGTTCTACAGCCTGAAGTAGTTACAGCCAACAGCATACAGGAACAAGAGCAATTCTTTAGCACCCCTCTCCGATTTGTGCTCCTCAGGGAATGGGGCTCCTGGCCCTGATCCAGCAAAGCACTTAAACACTTGCTTAACTTTAAGTATATGGGGAGTCCTGCTGAAGCATGTGCTTAAGTTTTTTGGGCCCATCATCTTGCAGGATTGAGGCCTTAGAGCCCAAAATTGTACCCACAGTTATAGAGGCCAGTCTTGATACAGAAGATCTCAAAGTCAGTGGAGAAAAACACACATTTAAAGGGCTGTTTTCATAGAATCATGGAAGATTAGGGTTGGAAGGGACCTCAGGAAGTGATCTAGTCCAACCCCCTGTTCAAAGCAGGGCCAACCTCAACTAAATCATCCAAACCAGGGTTTTGTCAAGCCAGGCCTTAAAAACCACTAAGGATGGGGATTCCATCACTCTCTTAGGTAACTCATTCCAGGGCTTCACCAACCTCCTAGAGAAAAAGATTTTCCTAATATCCAACCTTGACTTTCCCCACTTTGAGACCATTGCTCCTAGTTCTGTCATCTGCCACCACTGACATAGCCTAGCTCCATCTTCCTTGAAATCCTCTCCCCCCTCTCCCCTTCAGGTAGCTGAAGGGTATCAAATCCTCCCTCACTCTTATCTTCTGCAGACTAAATATGCCCAGTTCCCTCAGTCTCTCCTGAAAAGTCACATGCCTCAGCCAACCAGTCATTTTTGTTGCCTTTTGATGGACTCTCTCCAATTTGTTCACATCCTTTCTGTAGTGGGGGGCCCAAAACTGGACACAATACTCCAGATGTGGCCTCATCAGTGCTGAATAGAATGGAATAATCACTTCCCGCGATCTGGTAGCAATTCTCCTATTAATTCAGCCCAATATGCTATTAGCCTTCTTGGCAACCAGGGCACACTGCTGATTCATATACAGCTTCTTGTCCATTGTAACTCCCAGGTCCTTTTCTTCAGAACTGCTGACTAGCCAGTCAGTCCCCAGTCTGGAGCAGTGCATGGGATTCTTCCATCTTAAGTGCAGGACTCTGCACTTGTCCTTGTTGAACTTCATCAGATTTCTTTTGGTCCAATCCTCCAATTTGTCTAGGTCACTCTGTATCCTATCCATACCCTCCAGCATATCTACCACTCCTCCCAGCTTAGTGTCTTGGGTTTCTCAAACTGGAATGAACTTGAACTGAAAATATTTGTGGTTCTAGGGGTTTATTTTTTATCAAAAATTGTGTTATTTGGCCCATATGTTTCTTGTCCTCTTTGGGGTGAGCCACAGCACTGTGTATCAAGTGACCTGCATTCTACTCCCACATCTGCCACATACTTCGTCTGTGACCCTGGGCAAGTCACTTAGTCCCTCTGTGCATCAGTTTCCTGATCTTTTTTTAAAGTTAATTACCTACCTCACAGGGGTGTTGTGAGGCTTACTTCCTTAATGTTTGAAAGCACTTTGACACCCTCAGTGGAAGACACTATGAAAGCACAAAGTATTGTATTTTAAACTATGTGAGGGGTGGGGTGGGGAGGCAACACTAAAGCCCTCCTGCTCCCCTTCCTCTATTCTCTGTCTACAACTTTCTTAGGAAAAAGCTCACTGAAGTCCAAAATTGATGACTGCTGGCCTGCAACCACACCACTCTATTTCTTCAGTCAGATATTTGATAATGTAGCACTTTTTGATGCTCAAGTGCTGTTCTCATGCTGTCCCCTTCCAAGCTCTACCTCTCCAGGCTCCTGATGAATCAGTCAGTCCAACCTCTGAGATCACACAAACTCCAAATAAAAATCTGATTAAGGGTAAGATCATGGCAAAAGAGATGTCATTCTGAATGCGATACAGTATCTTTCCATTTGCAGTGCCAGCATTTGCAATAGATTGAGTTTCCCAGCACAACAATGGAACAATATAGACGTCAAAATACTATCAGTCATTAAGAGAGTTGAACTCGGGTTCAGAGCTGGTCATAGATTGACAGTCAAAGAGCAGCAAGCTCTCAAGAGGCTTCATCTTTACTTCTTGCCATGTTTAGTGCACTACGGCCCATGGCGTAGCACCAACAGAGGTGGTTGAACAATGAGAAAAGTTATTTTCTAATGATCAGTGGAAGAGAATACAGAAAATAAGTTATTTGCAGAATATTATTGGACCATCTATGAAGTTAGTTAAGCTGAAAAAAAAAAGGGAGCCAGAATTCATTCGTTACATTATTTGCAAAAAATAGTTCAACCAGCTCTCTCAGTTCTCTTGTAAAGAGGTTTCGTTTCTAGTTACCAAGGCCCAGGTCCCCAAAAGGTCTTTAGGTGACTAATTCCTACCTAAATATCTTTGAGGATCTGGACCTGAAGTCCCGCTCTTGCATCACCCTGAATTCAGCAGAAATAGATTCAAGAGCCAGTACTGGCAACTCTTTTTCTAGTGGTTTCTCAACCTAACACAACCCTTTTAGGGTGTTTTGTACTGGTTAAATGATACAATCTTGGCATGGACTCTAACACAGTACCAGCCAGGATGCACCTTTTTGCCTAACTTGCGAGAAAGCCTATAGTGGTTGCTTTGCAGAAAACATTAGAACTCAGAATAGCCACAGATTTGTCCCTATCACTACTATGTTACCTTGAATTTAACAATTAACGGATGAAGGCCTATCTTTCAACACATCCTTCCACTTGCAGTCAGAAGGAAGCTTACTCTTCACATACCACACTGTTGTGTTTGGTCCATTAAATGAGGTACTGGTAAAGTAATCTCCTGAACTACTTTATTTAATCACTTTCAGTTAATAAGGAAGCTTTAGCCAAAAGCTATTTCCCCGGTGCTGACTTGTAGTTCACCAACAAAATAGCTCCCTAAAGAGCAAGTACTGAGTTCATGAAGGAACATGCTAATTAAAGGTGGATGAAGATTCCTTCATTATCTGTAATTAATTTAGGTTTTGCAGGCTGTTTTCTATGGGGTCTCCTTCCTGGCTGATGTGTTGAGACTAATTAAGAAAATACGAAGTGTTAAGTACGTAATTTCCTGCAGAGATCTTCTCTTCAGTGTCCTGGCTTTCCCTGTGGCTATGGTAAGTAACCAATGTATGCAATAATCATCATATACATACATACAAAACAGATATGGATATTACTAGAGAGCTTCATTTTGTCTTTTGAAAACAGAACAAATCCATTTATATGAAGAAACAATGCTTAAATCTAGCTCCAGATGTGAGGCTAGCTAGTGGTTTAATGTTGAGTGTGTTGGGTCTGACACAGTGGTCTACAAGTCCCCTCTACAACCCAGCCATAGGCAAACAGAGATCCATCAAAATCAAAGGGCAGAAAGTAGACATTCTGCTACCCTTATACCTACAGATCCCCTGAAATTATCTACTTAAGTAGTTTCATCTAAAGGGCAATATGTGCTTTAAGATTCTAAGAGGGTCCTTAAAATGCAACAAATCCTCATGTTGTCTTATCTGACCACAAAATGAATTTAAACAAACACAAAAGAGAAAGACTTAAATTACATCGTTTAGAATAATGTACAACAGATTGATTTTGGACTGTCTGCTCACATGCGGACAATTGTGTCTGCCAAATGGTTCTGCATGTAATGGGCCAGACTGAAATCAATGCAATTCTCACATGAGTAAGTAAAACTCAGGGTGAGAGGGAGTTGCAGAAGCTGGCCTCAGGAGAGCTGAGACTCATCTTGAAGGAGATCCGCATTTCAGCCAGGTGAATCAAAAGAGGCCACTCCTGTGATTGAGGCTAAGCATCTCAGCTCTTTGTCATTCTTTGCATAGCAGTTTCTTGCAACACTGTTATCATATCTCCCATGCATGCTTCTAGATATACGGAAAAGGTTGAACACCAGCCTGTATCTGTCTGTAAACTGCGTGCACTATATTTAGTATCAACAATCCTCCCACCTCTGATGCCCTCAGTTTCCATAATATGGACAATTTATCCTTACACATAAAGCCAGGCCAAGAAAGCACAAATCAGCTTTTGGATATCAATAGCTGATACCGGGATTCATTTCTTACACTTAAATCCTTCCACTGTGAATCCTCCCCTATTGGATAAGATGGGCCCAAGAGACAGCCTACTTCTGTCCCTACAGTTTAGGATTAAAGTTTACAGATTTTACCAGCGTGCCACTGTTTAGACAATCAGTCTTGCCACTGGCGGCTTTTACTTTGTTATTGAGCAGAGCAAATCCTTTGGCATGACAACCAAATCCTGGAGAGGAGCCTTGGACCATTCAAGATCCCACTGTCAAAATAAGAAAGGTACAAGGATAGGCACGTGTTCCCTGGAAACGTCGACGTCAGCAATTTATACAGGAGAGGAGGGGTTTCTTATAGATATATGCTCCAGAACATTGAAAGAGACAAGGTGGGACTAACATGGTTGCCGCAACTGCAGAATACTGTGTTTCCCAGTAACTTCCCTTCTTTACTGTGTGATGTGTTGGTTGTTTTATCTAGCAAACTCACCTTTTTCATGCACGCTGTTTTTCCTTTTAAAACAAAATTGTTTTTGTTTCAGTTTGTGTTTGTGTCCTTTTGGGTATTGTATACATACAACCGAGAATTGGTTTACCCCAAGAGCCTTGACGGAATCATTCCAATGTGGTTAAATCATGCTATGGTGAGTAAAAAGCCTGACTAGCGCCTAGAACACACAGACTTTTGCAATGAATGTTCCACAGTTGCATTGTTTATCTTTCCAAAAGAGTTTCACAACTCCTCCCCACCCCCACCCCGCCCAGTGTCTATTTAAAGCCCATATTGAGCTGTATGTAATGAAGGGATACATGCACTATAATTGCCTAAAGAAGCCTTTTAGCACGCAGGGAATGTCAGTGAATCATTGCTTGTCAAGCCTCTTAAGTCAATAAAAAGATATGTAACAACAAAAAGAAAACCTTCTAGGTTATTGCAGTTCAAAAAAGAAATTGTCTCTGTAAACAGAATGTTCTGAAATACAGAATGGTTGGGAATACAGCTGAGCACATGGTAATTTTTAAAAGAGATGAAAGAATCAAAGAAAATCTGACAGCTCATAAGCTAATGCATGCACAGCACTTAATAGCTGAACTGAAATGATTGTTTACAGATTTCTATAAATATATTCCAGATCCCTGCCTTCAATTGCCATCACTGTTTTTATGATGTGTTGAATAATCACATACTTTCTCATCAGTCAAGTGTAAGGATGCTGACAGTAACATGGAAACCATGGGTGGTTAGTAAGGTCATGGCAGCCTCCTGGGGCTAAAGGGAGGGAGGAAAGGGAGAGGTTCACTGCCAGACTGAATCAGAGGAGCCCAAAAAAATATGAAATAAGCATACAGACGTCCCAACCTTGTTTCTCTCAAGATTCCAGTTTTTTACGATTTTTCCAACTCCATAGCTTTGCAATGCACTGCAGTTCCTGTGCCTTTCAAGATAAACGGAACTTCCCAGATATTTCTGACAGAGAATATTTGTTAGGTGTTTTTTAAAACTTCCACTGTGCACAAATACTTGTGTACGTGGTATATATGTTCATAGTGCACATGAGTAACATCCATGTGATAAATAGCAGCCATGATACTCTTTTGACCCTATCACCTGCTCTCTGCCCACTAATCCAACTCCACTGGGAGTGCTGCTGACATTCAAAACCTCTGAGCAGATATGAGCAGGCACTATGGTTTTTTTTTTCAACTATCCATTATGGAAAATTATTCTTTTTCTCCTCAAAATTACTGTGGTCTCAGATCCAGGATTTTGGACCACCAATAGGTCTAATTTAGTATCTACTTCAGTGCTAGATTTTGGTGGGGGTTTTAATCTCAGTGCATAGCTGGGAATTTACCCTTCTCAATAAGGCAACTTTTTGTAATGGCCTAGGCAGATTGAGAGATGCTGGGGTTACACCTGTGACATTATTACGTATGGGGAAACTATATGCAGAAGTCTCTAAAATGTATTTGTTATAATTTCTCTTTCCTTCCTAGGCCTGTACAGATGGACAAATAGTACTAAGGGAGCCTAACTTTTACAGTTGGAGGGGTACAAAAATAGTAACAGTGAAATGTTTTCAAGCTCTACGAGTTATCTATGTTTGCTCCCTTCTGTAAATATTCAGCATAAACAGAATACCTGACAGTCTGAGGGGGTGTCAAGATTTTATTCACATGATTCAGGATGATCTGCGTAACTCAAAATCTGCATAACAAAATTGGATGACTTGGATCACCCCCCTGCAAATAGCATGCTGGGAAACCTATATGCAGCATCCCAGACTCCGTTAAAAATGATCCTATCTTGTAAGTGTAACTGGGATGTAACTGCCATTTAACTCGTGTTTCCAAACCATGCTACAGTCAGAGGGATGTTTAGGTCCCAACCAAGCTACAAAACAAAACCACGCTTTCACTTAGCCAGAACTGCACCGACTCTGGTTGTTGAGTCTGCAATAGATGTCATCTTCTAGTTCATTTATGACAAGCTTCCTCCTGCTCCTCATTTCAGGAGTTCCCGAAAATACACATTTTCGGAAGCATTCCAGCCACTGAACAGCGATCAGCCAGCCTCTCAGTGACTGACTACACACCAGCTGCTTGTCATGTAATGTAATAACAGGCCATGCTCACCTTACAGCACTATATAAATGATTAATATTACTAGCAGAGCTGCCAATTTGTGGGAGGGGCGTGGGGGGACGTTTCCTTCCAGTAATTGTAGAATCCAAGATGTCTGCCAGAAGTGAATTAAGAGCTCTGAAAGATCATGGTCACTGAAGCGTGGGTGAGGTGGGGGAGAGAGAGCATAAATGCTATCAGCATGTAAATAAGGCTTTTAAGGCTTCATAAACAAGCCCTGTTTCTTCCTTTTGATTCAAGATGTCCACTGTAAATACTGTGGGGATCTGGGGAGCTGCTAGATATTTAAAGGGGCAGCACACTAAACATTAATTGGCAGGGAAAGATCTGATGAGGGTTCCCCCCCCACATGAATGCTGCTATATTTCACAGGTCTAAGGTTTAGCAAAATTTCATATCGACTCTAGTGCAATTTCTAGCTGGTTATGGGGAGAAAGCTGTTAGTTTTGTTAGCTAGCGATGGTTCTTGGATAGATCAGTTATACATAAAGGATATATCATTTACAATCTGAGTATTTTAAACAAAATCAATAGAAGAGTGGCAGAGGCCCAGATCCACAAAGGGACTTAGGATACCTAGAAAAAAAAAATCACAGGAACAACACTGCAATCCACAAAGCTGGACTTAGGGATGCATGTTACCTGTACAATGCATGGGAAGAGAGAGATACTTAAGAATGAGATCCACAAAAGCGAATACTCTAGATAGGGAGCTGCCTAAACAAGACAATGGAAGATAATAGCCAGAGATAGTGTAAACTAAGCCCCTGCTCTCAGAGAGTTACATACCTAAATCCAGGCTGCAGGAGGTATTTATCTCTGCTTGTCATCTACAACCAGGAGCCTCTTTCCTGGAGTCAGGAGATCAAGAGTCTAGCCTTGGTTCTCCGATTGAGTCTTATGCAATTCATTTGACATCTTTGTCTCAGTTGCCACAACTGTAAAATGGGGATAATTATGCTTGCCCATCTTTATAAAGAGTTTTGAGATTTATGGATGAAAACCACTACATAAGTAGTGTTATTTTATCTAAACAAAAGTTTTTAGGTGGAAGGTGGCTCAGATAAAGCCCATTTTGGCCCATTCTCTCATTGGAATGGTTTCTTTCTGTCATAATGTTCTGTTTTCAAGCTATATCTGGATGCTCCCCAAAAAGCCATTACTTGCTACATACCATTTAAATTGAAATCGCATGCATATCTTAATTTTAATGACAGTTGAGGAGAACACTGGATTTTTAAGGGGTTGACAAAAAGGAGGCTTGTGGGTCATTCAGAATCAGTTTGTAGAAAAAGAAAAAAATATGCAACTATCCATTAAGTTGCATTCACAACAACCATTAGTGTGTATGTTTTTCTTCTTTAATAAAATAGATTATTTTTCTTTTGGTCTGTAAAACATCATCCTTTTCAGTTTTATTTAATATTTTAGTTTCTTAGACTATAGGCAAGTTTTGGTTTAACAATACACTTGCCTAAATTATTAGTTATTTGTATTACAGTAACTCTTACAAGCCTTGACAGAAATCAGGATCCCCTCGTGCACTTTACAGATACATAATAAGAGAGAGTCTCTGCCCTGAAGAGCTCACATTCAGTTAAGACAAAGGAACAGAGGCACAGAGGAGAAATGACTTGCCCATGGGTCACACAGCAAGTTAAATGGTAGAGCTAGCAATTGAACTATGTCTCTGAGTATCTTGTCTGTCGGATCAAGCTGTGTCAGTGGATGACAGCTGAGGAGTATTTGGGCATACTGAGGGTAATACAGAAAGCAAGGGAGAAGAATATAGGAGCACAAGATGCCTTACCTAAGCGAACCATTGTTGCTTTGACAACATTACCAATGTAGACAGCTAGAAGGCTTTACAATACCAGTGAGGCCTCCCCTGTTTCTCCTCATCTGAGGGCTTGTCTACATACCTCTTGCTTTAACTACACCGTATAGTTAAAGCAGTACAACCCCACCCTACGGTGAACACAGTTATTCTAGCATAAGGATGATTCATACTGCTATAACTTATTCCTGTGGAATAAGGGAAGAAGAACTATGAAATTCTGGTATAAGGCATCTTTACGCAGATGATATCCACACTAGGGGTAGTACTGGTATAACCTTATCAGTAAAATATCACACTCCTAACTAAGAGTTATAAAACTGTTGCAAAGTCTGTGTGTACACCCGTCTTCATTCAGTGCACTCCATCCGGGACTATTATTTTTCAAAACACTATATTTTCCCATAGGATATACACCTGAGCATTTTCAGCTGCATCTCTGACCATCTTAAGCAATTTCTCCTGCATTAAACACTTAATATCTCATTTAAATAGGCAAAAGAGATAAACATTTCTATTTGCTCACATTTCCAACTATCCTGGTTTTAAACCCTCTGGCAGCTATGGACATTTATAGGCTTCCCCTTATATTCATTTGTTAGCAGAAAAGAAGAATGCCAGTGTGAGGGTAATGGTGCATTAAACTAATGACCACACAAATTTGGTTGCTAAGATGCTTGAATTTCCCCCAATGCTATATATAGTTTTCAAATGTTTCCATTTTTGTTGACATACATACTTTCTCTCTGAGTAAGTGGGGTTATTTCACTGATGAATGTTAAGACACTGAATCCTCCTTGACTTCTGTTATTCCAGAATGCACAAGTACAAGCTCTTTTAACCCTGCCACCCCCACATCCAACTGGACAGCTGGAGACAAAATTCCACATTGGAAGATCATATCATTTCAGTCTTATGTCAGCTTCAAACTGCAATACGAGCTTTACCAACTTACTTGTGTATTTAATTTCAGAGCAAATGTTAATGATAATTTTGGCTCCAAAATTCACTTAAACCATTTCACAATAAACATTCAAATATTAAATGAGGTCCACATTTTCAGAAATGCACATGTGCAAAACTGTGTGCATTATTGCTACAAATTCACTCACGCATCTAACTTGACATTTGCACATACAACAACTAAAATGATGCATGCATTCATGGTAACATGGTGTGAAATACGTACATGTGTTTCTGAAAATGTGGGACTCACCTAGCTCCCTTCACTCTTTCATAGTGAGCACCACTGGACCTGGAAAGGGAAAAAACAAGTTGTTTTCCGACATGTTAAAGCTTTGATGAAATTTGACAGCTGATCAGCTTAAACTCAAGCAATAGCTACCCAAATGTATTCATGCCTGGCTAAAATAGCAGAGCTTTTTGCATCTCCTGGATAGCTAGATTAGAGAAAATAGATTAGATATTCAGTTGGTTTCCGGTAGTGCATTGCTGCTCCAGATTGTAAAAACCTAAATAATAATTCTGAGAGCAAAACTGTTTGTTTATCAAAGTCTTTTAATCATTAAAAAAAAATGTAAAACAATAAAATAAGCTGTGCAATTTAATACTAACAAAAAGAGAATGGAAAGTAAGGGGAAAAATAAATAAGGACGGATTACAGAGTTGAATAGCAAGGGTGAAATTTGAAAGACAGAAATATAGCGGAATAAATCAAATGAGGGAGTTTGTGCCACCATGGGGCCAAGAAGAGAGAGAGAAAGCAGGGATGGAGAAAAGCACAGAGAATAGTAAAACTACACAACAATGATGATGGTTGAGGGACTGTTTGATACCATCATGCGAAGATATTAAGGGGTAAAACTCTTTTTGAACATCATGCGCACTAGTAAAATCCTTCAGGTCTTGGGACTTTACCTGCATACGAATTGAATTAAAAACTAGATAAAGACCTCAGAATTTGGCCTATGAATATTAGTCTTTGGGCAACTATTTTGTGTCCCCCCAAGCCAACACTGAAATTGAGGCTTACCCTTTGCTTTCTGTAACATATTTGTGTCTTCTGCATCAATATAAGTATCTACACATTATGCAGAGCTGTTAGGATTCAATTGAAAAGAAGAAAAATCAGGAGGGATTGGCCTAGTTCTGCTCCCATTGAAGTCAAGTTAGGCTAATACTAAGTGCATGTGAAAATCCCACTTTAAGGCCTGGTCGACACTTAAAAGTTAAGTTGACATAGCTGCATTGGTCAGGGTTATGAAAATCTATAGCCCTACCTGACATAGCTATGCCCCCAGTCTATGCCCAGCTATGCCAATGGAAGAATGCTTTTGTCAACACCACCACTGCTGCTTAGAGAGGTGGTGTTCCTACACCAGTGGGAAAACCCCTTCTCTCGGTGTAAACTGTGTCTGCATTTTGGAATTAAGATGGCATAGCTCTAGCAACCTAGCTATGGTGATATAGTCTCCATAAGTGGACAAACCCTCAGCTCTCAAATATTCATGGAAAACAAACATGAAGGGTGAGTAACTATGGTTAAATGTAAATGCCCTTTAGAAAATAAATAGCCAGAGATAGCCATCCCACTATTTGCTCAAATCTGGGGCTCTGATCAAAAAGGAAAAGGAAACACATGCTTCATTTTAAGTATATGTGTAAGCCCAGTGATTTCAATTGAACTACTTATATGCTGGAAGTTAAGCACGTTTTTTAGTAGTTTGTTGGACTGAGGCCTAAATTCCCACCCACTACCATTCACCTGGCTCTATAAGCATGTATTTTCAAAAAGAAAAAAAGAAAAAAACTAACTAAATAGTAATAATGCTGATAAAAGAAAATATCAGAGACAACAGACACATTATTTGAAATTGTGTAATATATTTAGGAAGTAGAATCACTGCAAGTTCTTAATTGTATGTGCAGAAGAGACAATTTACCATAGTTTGGTTCATGCACAGTAATGCATCCCAGAGAACAACAAAGAATTCAGATGGAAAGAGACAAAAGTAATCATTTCTTGTTTTAATAGAATATGAAAATGTCCCAGTTTAAATTCTTATGTGATGGAGACCGGTCAGTATGCCAATATTTCAAATGAAATTTGAGTCATACTCAAGAGGAAGTTTCCCTGTATTAATAATTCAGTCTTCATATGTAATGTCAAAATGGTTATTTTACTAGAACTTATGATTCCTTCATGATATTATCAGGAGTTTTTTTTTAAATGATCTATGTCCTTGTACATTTGTCGTGGAAAAGTCAAATCCAACTTACTCTAAACAGATGAGTGATAGAACCATAAAAGGCAAAAAGGTTATGGAGAACTTAATATCTTATCGTCTTTATAACCTGAGCTGTGTTTCCAAACACCTGACCCTCTGATAAAACAGCTGAGAGAACTTCATGCATGCTATAGTTTTTAGCATTCCATTTGCCATTCTGCAAAAATTGCAGAAGCTTTAATTTTTCCACTTAAAATTCTGCTGTCCTAACAAAAGGGGTGAACTAACAAACATGCAAAGGTATTATTTAAAATAGGACTTAAATTAAAACAAAAACAACAAATAGTGAAATTTTCTGAAAAGGGATGAATAAACTCATTCATTCGGTTCATTGACAGATTAGTACACACCACTATTATTTTAGCCAGTGATTTAGGGATTTTTAACCTCAGAATGAAATAATTTGCTTTCCCTCTGTGATAATTATTTTGTCAGTTTCCCTGTTTACAAGTGAAACTGAGAAACTGTTAACTGAAACAGAATGAATCATTGCTTCCACCCATTTTTGCGAACATTCTGATTTGGGTCAATCCAAACTTAATTAATGGATAGCCTTTTAAATCAAGAAGCACAACAGCATATATTTTAAAATTTTCTTCCAAACAAAGATTGCACCAATTAAAATAAATGTCAGATTAACAACGCCGTTGGGTTAAAATTGGTTTATAATTGTCTTTCATGAATTGTGGTGTTTGATGACTAAAGACTAATATTAAAAATAGCTAGAATGAGCACACACATTTTCCACATGAAAATGAAAAGCCTTTAGAGACCTTACAACTAGTATTAGCAACCATGGTATATGGGCCATCACTAATGTCATCACTGAAGTTAGCTTTTATCAGCCATGCAAGGGAATTCATTTGGGAAGCTAATTGAATGTCACTGACAAGGGCACTCTTTGCAATAAGGGACCAATCATGCCTGCCTTTGGTATTCGCTGTATAAAAATGAATCAAAGTTAACTAATTTACTCTTGTGACTGTGTTCCATTATTCCTTGTGAATTCCATTGTAAATTGCTACGAATGGAGACAAACTTTTGATGGAGTTCATAAAACGTGTGCAAACACCAGCATGCTTTATGATAACAGTATCGTGATGAAAGGCTCTCGGTCTGGCTTTTTGACTGAGAATCATTTTCTTGTGCATCACAGTGATGCACACACATATTCAGTATGGCTAGGACAGGGGTCGGCAACCTTTACTATCAAAAGAGCCATTTTGCCTCCTCTTCCACTGACTAAAGAAAAATAGTCTGGAGCCGCAAAACATAGCTTACCGCGGCTGAAGAGCCGCATGCGGCTCCGGAGCCGCGGGTTGCCGACCCCTGGGCTAGGACATATACAATGTGCATTCAAGTTCAAGACTGAGAAAGACAAGAAAACGAAAATGTACGTACATCCACCCCCCCCAGATTTAGACACCACTGTAAAAGAAAAAGCCATTTTCAGACCAACAGGTTTCACTGGTCCTACATAGAGCATTCCTGTAACATACATAATGATCTCTTTATCCGCCCATGATTAAAGGGATCATGTTTTCAAAATTTTTAAAAAATGTCTTTTGTGGCAAAATGTTTTTAGGGTCATGAATTATTCACAGAGAGCACAGAGTACACTTTTAAATAAAACATGCGTTGGTGCCACTGTTTCCGGCCCCTAACTCAACGTGTTTTTCAGAGTGAAGGACTTGGTGCTCTGAATGAACTGATCATGAGCTACTCAACAAAGCGTTCACGTTGATTTTAACCAGCTTTGATAGTGTCCTTAAATTCATTTGATTTTCTCTTGACTTTGAACACTGCTCTTCTCACTGAAAGGTTATGACAATGGATGGTTCCTAAAAAACACAGGATAAGTTTTCCTCATTACAACGATATGGCTTGAACAAACAATTGTTATTGAAAGAGCAAACGTTTCCATGGATGAAATGTAAAGCTAGGACATTGTGTGTACCCCAAAGGAATTTCCTGGGACACCAGGGGTTATGTGAAAAACTGGGACATATGACCATTGAATGGCTGAAACAGAGTAATAAGGACTAAATAATAGTTTACCATCATTACATTCCTCTCTGGGCAGTATATTGTTTTGAGACAAACTATTGATCGTGTACCTAGCCATTGGCTAACAGAGTTACACGACAGTGACTACCTCAAATAGGAGATGTCACTAATTCTGTTGCAAAGCTACTAGGCCCTGTACCAGATAAATGAGACATTTGAACTTAATCCATACTTAATACAGCATTTGGGTGACAGTCTGCTGTTTTCTAGGCTAATTGGCCACATCAAGGAATGGGGTAGTGGGAAACCAAAGCAGAAGACGACGTCAAAATCAAATATATATCTTTAATAAACATTTTGGAGCAGTCTAACATACCTAGCACATTTCTGACTAAGAGACATAATTATAAGGGTTGTGAGGAAATTAAATTGTACACACGGAAGACCTTTTTCCACCTCAGTTTATCCTAGAATACAGCTGGACCTCTGCTATTAACTGAGGAGGTTGTAGGACTCTAGAGTATGCGATAAAACAGAAACGTCTCAGCACTGACAAGGAGATGAACTAGAACAATCAAATAAACCTTTGTTATTTCTACCTTTTTGAGCACAGTAAGTGAGACTGAAGGATATTGTAGCAACAATACACGTGGGGCTGAATCATGGCTTCTGAAACCTCATGTGCTAGGGGTATTTGAGAGGGTGTTCCTCTACTAAGTGTTCCCTTGCAGGATGCAGCCATAATTTGTCTTTACCTCTAAAAAACCATACACATATCTCCCCCAAATGTGTAACATATATATCATACCATGCCATCGTGTACTCTATATGGGTCTGATCCAAAATCCACTGAAGTTCATGAAAAAACTCCCCTTGATTTCAATGGACTTTGGCCAGACCTTAAATGCCACATACTATAGAACACCAAAAAAAAATTAACGCACTGTGTTTTCTGCTGCCGTTTTTCCACGTGTTCTATCTGTAAAACCAATTGCTTTAGTTACTAGGAGCCCAACTGAGCAAGCCTTGTTGTGGCTGCCTGCTGCTGTGCATTGAACAACTGTTTTCACTAAGCTGTTGACAGTAACACGCAGAGCTTTTTCCTGAGCAGTTACACTTAACTTAGAGCCAGAACATCACCTTTCATGGTGAAAGTCAGAGAAGCAGACTTTCTGCATGGAAATCCCCACAGGAAATTCCTCTGAGACTGACCCAAGCTGGCCTGTATGAAAGGAGGGGAAAAAATGCCTCAAAACCTGGAGGACCTCAGGACCCTCTGTAAGGCCAGGAACCCCCAAGTGGAGATCCTTTACCCCAGAAGCCCACTGCATCCCCACTCCCTTGAGCATGCCATGAAGGATTTGCAATCTCCTTGTGGCAGCTCCCTATGGCAACTCACAAAACTATTCATACAATGCGGGGTTGCATCAGCTTTTCTGGTTAGTTTCTGTGGGTCTGGATGGAGTAAGATACATCTTCTGCAAAGCACTGCCCTCAGCCTACCCACTCCTTTCCCAGTCTGCCTCAACTCCACACTATACACAGGGCCTGGCTGTTGGGACACAGCCATTTGAGTGCCTGAAGACAAATAAAGATCCATGGGTAGATATGAGGGGGGGTTATGATCTGAAAGGCCCTTACAACACAGCAAGGCGCATAAGTAGCTCAAAGATCTCTTCCAATTTGCATTAGTCAGCATTGAATTTCACCTGCCCTCATGATGCCCATTCACCTAGCTTTGTTAATCTCTCTGAAGATGCTCTGTCTTCTCTAATCATTATTAACCTAAATATATTGTGTGTACTCCGCAAGTTTTGTCACCTCAACAGCCAGACCACGTTCCAGATCATTGATAAATGTATTTAACCATCACCTGCCTGGAAATGGAACTTTGGGATACTATCTGCAGTATTGGAAACTGATTCGTTACTTCTGTTTTTGCATTTCTGTCTCTTTGTAGCTTTCTAACCCACAACAGTGCTTTACATTTTCCCATCCCATAACATTTCCCCCAAATTGGTTTTTATTTAATGATGAGTTTAAAGTATTTTCCCGCACTCTCCAATGACTCCGAAATGACTAGAGATATTTATACTCAATTTACCAAAAGAAAAAAAAATCCTTCTGGGCTTAAATTAAGCATGGAAAGTCTTTCTGAAAATGCCAAGGAGACTTTCCTTTCCATCTCAAAGTAAACAGTGAGAGAGGTCACAAAATCTTTGTACTACTGTGTACATGGGGATCACTACAACTGCCCTTGTACATCTGATAATGCAGTAAATCCCTACTGTATCCATAGCAGTACAGAGTTTTATAGTAGCATCTCATTACCATACTTTTTACTATGTAACAAGAAACTTTCAATGCTTGCTCTATCATGGGAATTTACTCACTGGCAAAATGGCATGCATCTCTGTAGCATTATATAGAATTAGCCAATAATTTGTTTGCAAGTATGCATGTATTTCCCTTACTGTTTGGTTAATTTGGTTAACACAATACATTATTGCCACTCTGTGACAGATCCTCTTTTCTTCCCAGCACACTATTGTATTGCCCCTGGCTCTGCTGGAGATCTTTGCTACCCCTCACCGTTATCCATCGAAGAAGAGAGGACAGGTCCTACTAGGATTTGTTTCTGTTGCCTATCTCAGTTGGTAAGAATTATATATTATAAACCCTTGGATTTTCTAAGTGGCCTACTCTGGAAAAGGAAACAAAATTCTGCATTTAGAGAATTCTTTTCTTCTAGAAGAAAGTACATGGGAATAATCATATTACGACCTGTATGGAAAAGCTATGGGGGAACCTTTTTAAAAAAAATTTAATAAAAAGAATCCCATGATTTCCCCTGAAAGCAAGAGGCCAGAGGACTGTTTCCAGCTCTGAGTTCAGCACATCTTTTCAAAAACAAACAATGCACCTGAACCCATCCACCATATCACCTGCTACTCCAGAGCCTCTCTTGAAAGACAAGCTGTACTGAATTGTAACAAACCATGAGGTGGCTTGACACTAGAGCAGTGTCCTTCGTTTGTTTCCACCAAAGCCTGATAGCCAGCCATGGTTCCTTGCTGCAATCTACCATATCCCAAAGGAATGTGGTACGGAGGTTGGGTGTAGGGGGAAGCTGCTTTTGGCATCAGGTTGGGAAGCCTCTGGTGAGTTAGAGCTACTGTTATACCACTCTCTCCTGACCTCTCTCTTCCAGCAAGGGGGTGTGCCCATGGGAAAGGGGGCCCGGTCAGAGAGAACTCTGCTGGGACAGCTCCTTAGGACTATGGGCAGCTGTCAAAACTTAGAACAGCTTTGAAAGTGCTCTAATTTGAATCTCAAGCCTGGTCTGGCATTGGATGACTGCACGATTTACTGGTGGTGGGGTGATAAAAATACTTTCCTGGGCTGTGCTGAATGCAGAAGGGCCTGTTTCAAGCTTCTGGCCTCTGGAGCAGAAGATTCAGAAGAGGAGATGAGGATAAAGTAGAGAATAAACTTGTTTCTCATGCAGATGTGGCATCTCTTTGAAAAGGAGGCAGCACTAGGAAACTCTTTGTTTCTACTAGTTCTTATCTATGGCAGTGAACACATTCGTTTGAATGAACTTGGCTTTGTCGTTAAATTATTTGCCTCAATCCCACTAAAATGAAATCCAGAATATAATATAATCTGAACAGATAAAATGCAATCACAACCATGCCAACTATGGCCAGACCTAGTTCTAGTCACATCATGCGCTAGCGGTCTCTCCCAAAGTCTCCTTTGAGCTGCTGTTGTCTTCAGTTTCTAGTACATCACAGTGCTCCATATCCTGCCTGTTGGGCCTCCAAGCAAATGGCTATCTGTTAGCTGTCCCTGTGTCATCTTCTGTAGGGTCCTGCCTCTGGTATCCCAGGTCCCTGCTGTTGCATGTGCATTCATGCCAATCTCCTTGTGGGTGCTTTCTGCCTTCTGAAGGCAGCACAGAGCCTTTCGTTTTACTTTCTTCACCTTGGTTTCCGGCAACAAAATGAGCTGAATGATCAACTGGAGTTAGGCTCCAAACTTCTATTTAGGCTCCTAACGTCCTTTGAAATCAATGGAAGTTAGGAGTCTAAACAGAAGTTAGGAGCCTAATCCCTTTTGAGCATTCAGCCCCTAAATTTAAATCTCTGCACCCTCCCCGTATGTGCCCACAATTAACTGTTGTTGCTTTCACTGATGCTGTAGAACTGTCAACAGTCCAATCATGTGGCCCTTACGCACCATAAGCAGCATCTTTACCACTCCCCTTTCCTCCATATCTATGGATTCATTTGCTCCATTTGCCACGTAAGGTGGTGGATTAGCTAGGAAAGCAACTGACGAGTCAAGCAGGGCAGGCAGAATGACTTCCTACTTCATGTGCCTTCCTTCAAGGTCTGGCTTCTGAATGGAGGTTTAATTGTGGAAAATGGTTTTTGCTGTACTCAAAAGTGGGAGGTGATTTTAAACCATGGGAGACCCCATTTGTGGTAAGAAACCTGGCAGACATGTTAGTGAATTCCTGCAGTGATGGATTTTGATACTCCTCAGGCTTCATAGTACATTACTCTACAAGAAGTCCTCTTGAAATCAATTTGAAAGTATCCAAAACCTGGCTTGTAATCTTCTTCCCTGTCTTAGAATACCAAAGCTGTATTTCTGAACTTTTGTGTTATCAAATTTTAGATTTTATAACAGCCTGCCCTTTTCCATTTCAATTGTAAAATCAATATGACAGCAAGGAGCACAGAAATATAGGCACCGATCATTATAAATGTATCTTAGGCCATAAAGAAGAAGAGATCATGCCACCTTTATAAACCCTGGACATATAAATAATCATATACTGGGTACTTCACCTTAACATAAATAAATATAAATAAGTAAATTTAGGGTCTCTGCTCCATCACTTTCCAGTAAGGTGCCCACTTCAGCTTGATGATGAATTAAAACATTTCAGTTCTAGTATGTGCTATATACCTGGGCTCAGCTTCAGTTCATGACCTTTTCATTTTGAAACAACACTATCTCAAATATCTCATTTGCACCAAAACCTTCCTTTGCCTTTCCAGATCTGACATATCTCATTGAATGCCTCCTCGGAGATTACTTTTCTTCCTTCAATGAGAGTGTGGCTTCCATGATTATTAGTGGAAATGACACACATGGAATGAGAGGACAGGAGAAACCCTAAGTCTTTTTCCTTTTAGGTTATTGTGGTACATCCGGTCTTACTGATTTATACATTCTGTCCCCAAATTCTATTGCATTTTGGTATCCTTGCTACCCCTGTGCCATCATATAAGTTGTACCCTTCCTATAACTGTTCAGAAGTGCACACAGTACTTCAAGATTACGCTGAACTATTCGTTGTCACTTGATGCTGCATTGTAGTTCTTATCACAAAATGATTTGTATTCCATTTCTAAGTTGATACTAAATGTTCAAAATAATAGGCATCTGAATATTGCATGCAAGTTGAACTGATAATCACATACGCAAAACATGTGATTGCACAATGGATGCAAATTTTGATAGTGAATTTTTAGATGTCTGCTAAAAATTTGGTCCTCTCTATCCATTGTTCCTGTTCACTGTCCTCAAAATGTTCAGACTTTAGGTACCAAAGACAGGCACTTAAATATATTTTTATGCACGTAAGCAGCCAGCCAGATCACTCATAAATTCCATCAACTCAAGTGAGAACTAATGGGGCTTGGTGTCTCTGAAAAATCAGGCCTCTTATTTAAGTTAATAATAAATTGATTTAGGTGCCTGACCTAAGGTGCCCAAGTTGGAAAAATCAGATGCACACAATCTAGTCTCCTACTACTGATGACTAGGATCATTGTCTTTGCTATTTGCTGAGACGTGTATCATATTGAAAAAAATACATATAGGCCCTACATAATACATAAATAAATATATAAAAAAAATAAGCAAGCCCACTCCAGCATTTTCCCTACTGTGGCTTCAATTAGAGGCTGGTAGCTAATATTTCCTGTTATCATTATTAAGCCCATTTTATATGCTTTTTTATTTCCTCAGTCATTTCACACCTCAGTTGTTTCTTTTGATAAGCAGACCTATGATGTATCTATAAAATTAGTTTCTACTGTTAATGTTCCCAGGCTCAGCCCAATAAAATTCCATTACCAGCAACTCCAGTTTCTCCCTTCAACTCTCTTATTTGAGAGCTAACAAATCTTTCTTCATGCACCTCTTCTTTTACGCCCTTCTGGGACCTTCTCTAACTACTATTGATCTGTTTTCCCACTTTAAGATCAGTAAGGACACTTCTGCTGTTTTCCCTAGCACTTACTGGTTTCTCAGTTTTGTGACATATCTTAATTTTGGTGGGGTGTCTGTGTGACACACATATCTTGAGGCATCACTCACACAGCCAAATGGCAAGCTAATGTTTTCTCATAGGGTGACACATTCTGCCATGAAAACACTGGCAGTGGGGAAAAATCATCAGAATTTCTCTCTATTCGCAGTACTGGGAAAAGTCTAAGGAACAGCTTTATGCAGACAACAAACATGGCTCAGCTTCCCAACAGAATTGTAACAGATCCATGGCCACAAATAATGAATATCATGCTTGCCAGCTAAATCATACTGGGCCTGGGGCTTGTTTAACTGTTTGAACCTGCACTAAATTAAAGGGCACCTGAGAACCTTTTGTGCCCACCATCAGGGTTTGTGCAGACCAATTCATGTGCAACACATTAGTCTGCTTTAGAAACCACACCCCTATAGGGGATGTTACTCTACCAGATAGACAAGCCCTGGGGGAACAGAACTCAGGACTTTGTGATCCAAATGCACAGGCTTCTTCCATTGTCAGAATGTATTAGAAAGATGAGTTCCCCCACTACCACAAAGGAGCTAAATGTGGCCTCAGCCCATCCTTTTGGCCTCATATAATGCAAATATCCTCATTTTAAGTTACCTGCCTTTTTGGTGAACTAGCTTTGCAGTTCCAGTCCAATTTGGAGGAGTGAGATCCCCTTCGAATTACACTGATCTACAGAGGTGTTGTATTATTAAAAACAAAGTTCAGAACAAAGATTCATCAATCAAAAATATTAACTTTTAAGGCTCTTTTGACCAATAGGGTCACAGTTTGTAAATAGCTGAAGTTAACTGGTAGCCATAACAAGATATAGTTTGGGTCTGAGGGAAGAAAAAGGGGAGTGAAAGCAGGAGAGAATGAAGGATACGAAGCCCCAACAAACAGCCGAGGAAGAAGAATGGAGGGAGAATACCACAACATCCCCTGCTACCTACCTACAGTTGTTCCTCCTTTCCCTTCTCTATGGGGCAAAGGGAAGAGGAGGAACCAAGGTCATCAGCTACTCCCTGATGGCCTAGTCACTGCTGAAGGGACAGATAGAAGAACAATAGCATTTCCCTCTCCCCACTGTCTGTGATCTAGGTGGGTGCCGAAAAGCCAGAGCAACCAGTTGGAAAAAGATCTGTCTAAAAGCTTATTTGCTGTTATACAACATAGTTAAATATCCATATTTCTCAAGTGTGAAGAGTTACTTAAGTTACTTAAATGCTCTTATACTGACTGAGGTGGGTCACAATAGAACCAAGCTGATCACGGCAGAACATTTCATGTATTCTAACTCTCGTGAAATGGCATGTGTACTTCACAGAGAAGAGTCCAGTTTTCTAACTGCCCAGTGGAGATGTTGCACCAGTAGCTAAATGTTAGCTGATCCATTTTTCTCTTTACCATGATAGTTTTGATAACATATTCCTTCCTGGATAGGCAATCGTTAAATACTTCTTTTAACTAAATGGTCCTAACCAAAAATAATTTCTCTCCTTGTCTAGGGTCCTGTGGATTTACTATGTAACTGGAGAGTGGGTATATCCTCTCTTCACTTTTTTCAGCCCAGTGGGTCTAGCGGCCTTTTTCTGCAGTAGTCTTATCCTGATTGTCTGGATCTACAACACTGGAGAGTTTCTCAACCGTATGATTTGGGGTCAGTTCACTTTTTGTTTTTCACATGTAATCAAATGAAAAATTGAAATGTGCTTTGAGAATGAAAGCTGATCAAATAACGGAGTGTTGCTTTGTGTGTCTGCCTAAAGGGCAGTTCATGCACAAATTAGGTGTTTGGTCTCCAGTAAAGCTCCCCAGTTTTTTAGTAATAAACCCCTCACAAAAATGGGGGAAATACATCAATTTTCCCTAATGTAGCTGGAGGATGGTGTGTTGCCAGCACAATAATTGCAATTTGATTCCTTCTCACACCGCAATGCACAGAAGCAGGATTCCCCGTGGCCTCAGCTTTTTGTACCAATCTGTAGAATTTATTGAACTATGGACTGCTGCTGTTTATGAAGGGTTTACAGATGAAAAAACTGGCATCGATAGACCTGAATGCAAGCATCAGAGCTTCTGTCAAGGGAATATGATAAAAGGCGTGTTGGTGGGCTTTAACCAACCATTCACAATGTCTCTTTTCTACTTCTGCAGCCATGAGTTGGTGGCATGAGTCAAGATGTTTATTCATTAAAAAAAGAAAAAAAGAGAAAAAAAATCACCCCATTTAGAAAACCACCTAACTGGAAAAAATATTATTTTACATAGTTATGTTACACAGCAAGAAAAAAAGCAGGGTAATTTTTTGTCTTTTGGTTTTGCATCTCCTTCCCCTCACTCCCTAAAAATATTTTCTGTGGTGAAAATGTTTCTGTTGAGGAGACAAATGTGCATAAATGAGTGAACATTTGTGATTTCTTCCAGGATGGAATTTTGCAAGTTTGGAGTAGGGGTGTGGGACGAATCTGTTCACTGGAAGTATTTTATCATTAACCAAATTTGTGAAGACTTATGAAAATCTCAGGCCAAAAGTTTTAAGCCAGAGAGCCTAAAATTAGGCTCTCAACATCCATATTTAGCCACCTAGATAGACGTGAACCAAATTTCACAGATGCTGGGTAACTCCAGCTCTCATTGAAGAGCTGCGGGTACTCCATATCTTTGCAAATAGGGTGACTGCTATAGGCACCCAGGTTTGAAAATTTGGCTATACCCTTTTCTTGCTTAAACTCACCAGATGAAAATTGGTGCTGGTTGCCATACAGAGGTCTAGACACAAAAGAGATGGGCCAGATCCTGCATTGAAACACACCTGTGCATTTCCATTGATTTAAGAGGGACCGCACAGTTGTAACTGAGCAAAGAATTTGGCCCCAAATCTGTGATTAAAGGTCACAATCTCTCTGCTATCAGTAATATAGATCATTCTGTATAGCATAGCAAACACCGTAAGGTACAGTAGCTAGATATATGTTTGCAAACAAGCATGCCTCTGTTCCTCAAAAAGGCATACAAACAATGAACTGTGTCCTGCCCTGTACTACAAATTACAAGGTCTCCCCAGGGAATTTTTTCTGGAGAAGCACGCAGAACAATTGCCCCTGCTCTTGTGCTTGCTTGCTCTTATTTTAATACAGTCTTTTGCTTCATTTGTCTATTGTAATCGTTTGCTGTTCAGAGAAGCAAATGCAAGACAGATTTATTTTTCATATCGTATGAACAAGCTTCAGTAATTCATGGATGTTTCTCCATCATTTTCTAACCCTCACAGCCAGTTACAACAACTGGAGATTATCAGAATAAGCAACACAAGTGGAATGTAAATGATTTGAGGCCCAAGATGATAACTGACCGAAGAAAAGGAACAAGCCAACCAGTGATCAAATTAAATGCAAGTCACTGTGTTTGGAATTGATGGTTGAATACAATCAGCTAAAAGGAGAAATCAATTTCCCTAAAAAGTGTCTGCCAGAGATAAACCCAATCCAGAACACCAGGTCCAACCCCTTACTATAGCCTGATCTTTGGGCAAATTCAGTATGTGTGTATTTTGAAGGTGCTGGTAGGTGTTTCAGAGGACACATATATATATATACTTTACATGCACAGCCAAATCCTTAGCTGATGTCAACTGATGAAGGACCAGAACTACACTGAATTACACCCACTGAGGATCTGACCCACACTGTATAGTGTATATTCTTCAAAGCAGACATAAAATTATGGCATCTTCTGCTAATTAATGATCCTATGGCATTTTTCACACAAGTACAGGCTGTTAGTCCTGGGTTAATATTTCTCATGTTTATGTAATTATATTCTTCCCACCTCTTGTAATTTAAAATGCATGTTCAGTTCTTTGCATCCAAAGCCTACAATATCGTCTGGTCTTGCCATGCATTGTTAAATGGTTGCTGGGTTACATTATAGTGGCTGAGGGAAGCTATTTCTGTGGCAGAATGTAATATGCAAGAGTGATGTCTTCCTCCATCCTTGCTTACCTTTTTCTGGAACAAAAATCCGACTAAATTCGGAGGGATTTTTGCTGAAGTACAAAGACTGCTCGATTTGTCCCTAAATTAGTTTGCTGAGCCTTCATGTTATAGAAAAATATAATGGTATGCCTAGAGTGCTATTGACAAATATAGAAATAATTTTAATTATAATGAATCATTATTATTAATTACTAATAATTATTTATAATTATTGTATCCTTCAATTGCTTATTCCTGTCACTACTGAAATTCACCAAGCGTCTCTCCCATGGTCCTTACCAGAGGGCACTCTATAGGACTGGGCAGTCTTTTGCCCAGTGCCATGGACTGAGGGCTCCAGGGCAGGTGCCTTTTTCTCCCTCTTCCTTCTCACCAGAGATTAGAAATTGTTTTCTTCAGACCATTGTAATTCAAAGATAAACAGAAAATAAAATTGTTCGGTCAAAGACTGCACCCACCCTTTAAGCCTTGTAAGTGCTACTGAGTGAAAACAGAGTTCTGTGTATGCTTATGTCCTTACACAGATTTGTCCTGTGGGCTGCCAGGCTTTCTGGTCTCTCAGTCAGCATGTCCACTTCCCTCTCTCACAATCTCTCTCTCTCTCTTGCCTTCTTTAACAACCATATCCAGCCTTGGTGCCACTGACAATGGGTTTCTGTCCCTTCCCAATCAGGTTACACTGGTCCATCTCGGTTTGTATTCTCCTTACCAACCCCCTCTAGCAGTGGCCATTAAACCTCATCTCTGTGTTTTATAGACTTTAAGGTCAGAAGGGACCATTATGATCATGTAGTCTGATCTCCTGCACAACACAGGCCCAGAACCTCACCAACCCACCCCTGTAATAGACCCCTAACCTATGACTGAGTTATTGAAGTCCTCAAATCATGGTTTAAAGACTTCGAGGTACAGAGAATCCACCAGCATGGTGGATCCACCATCTTCCACCATCCACCATCTTCCCCATGCTGCAGAGGAAGGTAAAAAAAGCGCGAGGGCCTCTGCCCATCTGCCCTGAGGGAAAATTCCTTCCCGTCCCCAAATATGATGATCAGCTAAACACTGAGCTTGTGGGCAAGACTTACAAGCCAGACACCCAGAAAGAATTCTCTGTAGTAATTCAGAAGCCATCCCATCAAATGTCCCATCACAGGCCATTGTCTCTTTCTTCTTTTAAACAGAACTTCTCAGCCATTATCTTAACAATTACTGGTTGCGCTGGGCTGATCTTTTGTTCAGAACAGTAGCTTAGGATGTCAGTAATAACTCACCTGGGCAGAGACTGAGTTAAGCTGTTTGACTAGCCAATATAAACATAAATATATAGTTATAACACTTCCTGAAATTACTTATCAATTTCTCTGCCAAATATGGTTTATCTTGGACACAACTAATCCATTGAAATTATGTGTACACATACACCACACATGTGGCCATGATTACACCTGGCCATAAAATGGCATTTTCTTTGTGAAAATTTTGACCTTTTGTTGATAAACTAAAAACATTTCATTTTATGATGGATTTAAAAAAAAATTTCCTATAAGAAATTTCATTTTGTGAAAAAAAAATTGTCAAAAATGTTGCAATGTAAAATTTTGATCATTCCTTCTCATAATGCCCACAGCATGTGATGAACTGCATCTATTACAGACCTTTTGTAATCTGACCTGTACTTTACACACTCATCCATCTACCCCAGAACTACTTACAAGTCTAACCTCTGAGCAGCTTTAAGCAACCACAACTTTTCTTAAAATAAAAAGCACTGGCCACAAAATATTTTCTCTTTCCTCACACAGCATGCATGTTCCCCTTTCCCCCCAAATTATTCCAAAGTTAAGGTCTGAACAAGTAATATTTTTTAAGGTTCAATTCCCTGTGCGCTACAGCAGAGAAAACGGCACTGTAGAGTTTCTGAACCTGCATTCCCAACTCTTTCTAATAATATATGTTTTTCTACATCTGGACAGCCAGGAGATAGCAGACCTTGGTTTTTTTTTGTTTTTTGTTTTTTTTTTTAAACTCTTATGTAGCAAATAAGGATAAAAAATACATTATTTTCCATTTTTGCTTTTCCTCCACTTATACCATTGGACTCAAGATAGCCAAGGCAATCCAAATGTACAGGAGGAGAGATACAGAAAATAGTACTAATACTTTTTTTTAAAATGCTAAAAGTTTCTAATATTGTTGGGTAACATGGACATCCCAAATGGGGTAACCATTTGCACCAGCTGAGAACTTGGCTGCCGAGTCTGTGTATCCAAAAGTGAAGCATGAGACATTTCTGTTGGGTAGAAAATGTCACAAGAACAGGTTTTACAATATTTCCACTAGTCAAACTGAAAGAGGAACCCCCAAAAAGGCAAAATGGGCCTCCCCAGAACACAAGACCACTGGGAGCGGTTCAGATAAAAATCCTTGAATCCAAACCTCCCAAGAATATAGTGAGGAAGGGGCTATGATTTGAGGTTCTGGTGTGGTCCCTGCTCTAGTGTAAATGTGAACATTTGGAGATCCAGCTGATTTTTTTCTTTTTTCTCTAGCAGACCTGCAAACCCTTTTCTAACTTCTTTACTTCAGTACTGTGTGCTGGATGTGAGTAGGACCTATCTGGGATGCCTGTTGCCTTACTGGCTATCACCAGATAGCTACTTTGCAAGAGATTTAAATGCATGTATTAGGGAGAACCCACACAAAAAGATGTGGGTTTTAAATCCACAAAGTGTCTGGTAAGTTCATAGAAAACAGACAAGTGGTTTATGGCTACTCTGAAAGAAATGAGCAAAAATTAACTTAGCAAACAAACACTAAGGCAAAAAGAACCAAACACTCACTGGTTTCAGAAGAAAAAGTTGGAGCGTGTAGCAGTCAGCAATAGTTGCATGTAAAATGGCCTCCATAGGCCTGCAGCAAACTGTTCTCTAGAATTTAAAGGCCCAGCTTCTAGATGGGGCATTTGCTGGGAAAGTAGGCACATAACCGAAGAAGTGAAGCGAGAACTAAAATTGCTTTCAAAGTGGTTTAATTTTCTTGGTTTAAGGCATGAAACTAAAATGATATAAGCTAATTTGTATGTGGACACAGGGCAATTTCTACCAGAAAAAGGAACATATGTCAGCTCCTTCTGTTTAACAATCTGTTCCACCTGTGTATTTAGCTGTCACTCTCTGAGTAGCTTTCCAGAGCTGAAGAAAAGCTCTGTGTAACTTGTAAGCCTGTCTCTCTCACCAACAGAAGTTGGTTCAATAAAAAATATTACCTTACCCACTTTGTCTCTAGAAAAAGGAAATTTATATTGGTGCAACCTCCCCATGTAGACAAGGACTAAGAAAGTTAATTGTGATCAGCCAGCCTGCAAGCACACAGCTGTGGTTTATCCTGAGGCAAAGGACTGAACTGCTAACTACATGAGGGTTGAGGACCTGGAATAAAATACCTGGGGCATGGATTGGACAAAAAATAATTGTCTCTCTAACATACATAGGATATATATTTGATTGTTAGTTATAATGCATTTTTATTCAGAGGGTGTATTCAGTGCCGAGCAAGTTCCTGCTACCCCCTAGTCTCTTCAGACTCCTCATGTAGTGGGTATTAAGTTGTCTTCCAGACTGCGGTACCATTTTATTCTTTCCTACATCACAGTTTGAATAGATAACTGACAAACCAGCTAGTACGCCAGGGTGGTCCTAGAGTTGGCAGATAGATCTCCTTGGTGATACTGCTGTCCCATTCTTCCTCCTCCTCCTGGTCCACTCCATACCTCTCTTTGGTTTATTGCACCTTCTGCCCCTCAGCCTTCAGTTTCCCCCCTCAGCCACGTCCTCCATCTCTTCTAAACTTAGACTATAGTACTGCACAGAAATACCACAGAAAAACATATAGGAGATCCACTCTATAAGTGGATACCATATAAAGCAACTCAAAGAATCCCACCATGCACATACCATGAAGTCTGTGTCACAGTATAAATGTATTGTTTTCTTTCTATTACCAAAACTCTAGCCAGTGTCTCCTAACAACTTGGCTATTTTCTTCACAAGATTTCCCCACTGGTAAGAACTGATGCAAAGAGCGGCACAAAAAAAGACATTTTCTGGCCTCTGCATAGGGGTCTAGGTTCAGATCCCACTCTCACACCACGTGAAACTCTTTGCATCATGGAAGCCATTTGCAGTGCAGAACAACAAGTAATTTCATTGGTCCGGGCCCACAGACAGCAATGCCAGGCCCCAGGGCAGAACAGTCAATGGTCCCCACTTGAAAGGGATGGCTGAGGTCTGAGTGGGCTTCTGCCGGAAGTTTATACTTATTTATTATGTGCCATGCAGGTTCCCGGGTGGCTGAGGAGGTGGTGTCTGGACTCCCCTGGGAGATTACTGTTGAAACGGGAAAGCTGAGTAGCAGATACCACCTCCTCAGCCACCCGAGAACCTGAATGATGCATAATAAATAAACTTGGCTCAAAGGAGGGGCAGGGAGCAGAAGAAGTGGAGACCTTGGGGGAAAGGGAGTGTGGAGGAGAGGAGGATATGTTTCTATCCTCCCATCCGACAGGGTCCTCTTAAATCACTGGGCCCTGGTCAATTGCTCCTCTTGCCCCTCCCCCCCAATCCGCAGGCCTGCATTGGTCCATCAAAACCCAGGCTATATAAACTTGCATGGCATCTACTGGCACCTTATCTAGTACCTGACTATTGCCATAGGGACAGACGAAGGACACTCTTGTAACACGTACCTATGGTTTGAGCAAGTTTCCACACGCTCACAGGCAATGCCCTGCCCAGTTCACAATGAAACATGAGCAATGTAGGGCCTGTGATTGTAGAAGCACCGGAACTCTCCAGACAGTCCGTCAAACATTGATCGCTGTGAATCAGATCCAGGAGTTTTTGCATGTCTCCAGTAGTCAGAAGTCCAACTCTGAGATGGAGGCCAGTGACCAAATTTCAGGAAGGGTATCCCTTCCCCACAACGCACAGCACAGAAAAACTGGCTCAGGTGCATTAAGCAATTTTTAAAAATTTCCTCTGCAGTTGCTGGTATTATTCAGTGCCAAAGGCGGAATATTGACTTAAAGGACCAACAGTCCAAGCTGATAGAGCAAATACTGATCCCAGTCCTGCAAGCTGTAGCATGTGAGGACCCCTGTGCTGTACAGATGCCCCAGGCATCTACCCACACAAAGCAATTTGCTTGTTCAGGGCTACTACATACACATTGTTTGTGTGAGCACACCTGAGTACCTGTAGCTCAATTATACTATGCCAAACCTTCACACAGGTTTTATTATAGGCAGGGCACAAAGTGATTCCTATAGTTAACCATACTAATGATTTTTTTTAGTCTAAACCATCACTTTCAGATGCTTATACTTTTTTCAAATGTTACCATTTTGGCTGATCTGTCATGGTTATCAGCTGGACAAAAAAAAAACTTGACAAAAAGAGGGGGGCGTTTTTAGCAATATTTTTGGAGGATAAAAACACCTTCATGTTGGTAGAAAAAGATTTTTGCAACTCTTCTGTTTTAAAGAGCTCTGTAACATCAGTGATTAGTTTTTCAAACTTAAAATTTAGCAGAGTCGTAGTCCCTTGGTTGCAGATGCGTCTTCCATTGGTCAAGTGAAAATCGGATTTGACTTGAAGAAAATATAAGTGCTTAAAAATTCCTTCTTTCTGCACATAGAGGAGTTTTTGTTAACTGACAGAACCAAAGGCCTTCCATTGGCAGCACACATTCATGCCTTTAGAAACTGAGTGGAATTATTAACTGAAATATGATTTGTGCATGAAAAAAGAAAGTTACCAATACATTTTAAGATGCAAGGGCTTATGAAATATGATTCATGACAGAAAATGGGAATGATAAGTCAGGGTATGTTTGGAGAGGAACAGAGCTCTGAAGAAGTCATACTTTTATGCATTGCATGGAAGAAGGCAAATGTTGACTAAAGCAAGGGCTCCTGTCTCTCTGATTGTACTTTATGGAGTAGAGAGTTTGCTACTTCTTTATAACAAGTAGTTGGACAGATGGTATTGCTCTGTTCATTTTTCTAAAAAAAAAAATTCTAGAAAAAATAATACAAAAAGTTCTATTAAAATAATTATGGTTGCAGAGTAAAGCCCTCAAAAGTTAGGAATGGAGAAAATTAAGGTCACCAGCATCATTTTTAACTCTGCCTCCTTGATGTTTACGCACTAAATGACACAAGCCCCATGTGGGAAGGGGAAGTAGTATGTGCTCATATAATTAAAGACAGTATTGTAATGCATTCACACACAGGGGCAGAGTTATGGTTGCACAGGCAACCTTCATTTGGCATTTCTTACCTTTGGAGTCCTTGACATTGTAATCTTACTGTTCTTTTGGTGTAGTAGTTTTTGTACGGTACACATGCTATTTTACAGAAGTTTATAAAAAGTTTAGGGACTGAACATTTTATGGGTGCCATTTTTGTACTCCTCAGCTTGTAAACCCAGACTGCCTTCGTACAATGTGGCGAGCTATTGAGAAGCCCAGTCACTGTGGCAAGGCATTCCTCAGTGCAGTTACAAAGTAGTATTGTAACCTAAGGGTGCAAGCTTGAAGCTTTCTAGTGGCTGCTTTTTCCCTTGAACTGCTGCTGAATTGTGAATGCAATACCTATAATTATAAACTATAAGAATGGGAACTTCCCTGGAGGTAGATAGGTAACAAATTCTAGCATTATTTTGGTATGGACTTCACCCAGAAAGTCAAATTTTACATAAACTATAACATGGATGTATTCTCTGAGAAACCAGCACTCTAGATCCAAGTTCCACTCTTCTTTATCACAGTCCAGTTTTCCTCCATGTGGCTGCTTTTATTGTTCAGAGATTTTTTTTAAAAGAACAGATCCTTTTTTCTAGAAAATACTGTCACTTCAGCTCCCTTTACATTTGAAGAGTAAATGAGAAAGGTATCCACATTACTTTAGTAAAATAATAACTTTGTTTATTTCCAAAAGTTCTACACATCTGCGGTAGGGGAAGGGACTCCAGTTTCAGAAATTAAAAGGGTTTATTAATGTCATGGCACTCATAAGTCAGTGCCTAGCCTGTCTTTGTCTCCTCTATCAGCCATAGTTGTATAATTAGTCTGTGGCTCTAATGCTTCATATTTGTCAGTCAAGCCACAAATGATCAATGGATTCAGGAGTCTGGATGTTCTGTTCTGAAAAGACAAACCTGGATCTCTAGAGCTTATGAGAATTTTCATCACCTTTCAATCCTAAAAGGGCTAATCACCTCGTTATCTGCCATCCACTAGCAAGAGATATAATCACAAACAGTTGAGCAAGCAAGCACAAATCCATTACCAAAGGCCAATCATATAAATACATACCAGCCAGCAAGTAGAATCATTGAAATGTAGAAGTGGAACAGACTTCAAGAAGTCATCAATTCCAGCACTCTGTGCGGAGGCAAGTCCAGATAAACACATACCATCCCTGACAGGTGACTGTCCATGAGAAGTGTACATTGCCACTGTAGTAAAAGTAGCTCCTGTTTTTTCCTATTCATGAGATACCCATTTGCGCTGGTCAGTATAACATGGTTCTTCTGGTAGGATATTTAATATCTGTGCAAGAAATTTTGCTGTATATCAGGCTGATTCCTGCATGCTGTGCAATCTGGAATTATTCTACCAGGGAAACTCAAAAGGGGCAGCAGTGAAACCCAGTTCTGTTGCTGGAGGAAGAGCTTCAGAGCCTCTCCCAAAGGAAACTCTGGGAGGTGAAGACAGTGGGCCCCTGAGTCTCCTCTAAAAGATGGTCTCAGTAACAGAAGGAAGATTGTTAACAGCAAGAGGTAGGAAGCAGGGAGAGTGGGAAGATGGGTGAGGTTTCTAAAGATTTGGTCAGTTCAGACAACCAGCGTAAGTGTCATATGCCTTTTGTGGTTTACCCATCATTCCCATGTCTCTCACTCCACTAAAGGAAAAAAAACCTCTTCCACATTCACTGTTTTACCATAAGAGTTATATTGGATTGTTCTTTGTTTCTGTCCATTTGGCAGTACATGTTTAGTGGACCAAAACTATTTTTTTCAGGGATAAATAAGTAAATAAGATAAATAAGTATAAATAAGTAGATAAATATTTATTAATAATAATAATAATAAATTAATAGATATTTATTTATTATAAATAAATAATAAGATAAATTAGATAAATAAGTATAAATCGGTCATTCATTTTGATTTAATGAGATGCCAGGTGAAATAGCCCTAATGAGGTGTACACATTTTCTCCTCTTTTCTCATCATAACATGATGCATTCACTTCTCCATCTGTAACATTTCAGAGCTTTTTACCATACTATAAGTAGGCTGAAAAAGCTTGCCAAGACCAACATTAATCATTACCAGGTACTGGACGTACAGTGCAACTAGAAGGCAAACAGAAGTGATTTGCCAACTGGCTAACAGCTAATGTCAGAATGGGACATAGAGAATGGAGGGGACAGAAGATAGTGTCCTGGCGGCTGTATTGTATTTTAAATCATTTTAAATATTCTTTTTTATCAAGTTAATACAGAGACAGAGCCTTCCCTCATTGAAGTCCATGGTAAAATACTCAATTTTCTTTTCTATTTTTTTTTAACGTTCTTTTGATTGTTTTTATAACACATTATTTTCAATGGCACTAGGACTTGGCTCACAATGCATTTCAAATTCTTTTTCCAGTGTCTAATAATCTAACATGAGCCAGGCACAAGCCAGGCAAATGTGTCTTCCCTCCTAACTTAATAAAGATTGGTCCAAACTGCACAATTCAGATCTCACCCTTATTCCAACCCCACACAACTTCAGGGGTGCTGAGACCCCACGGGTTAGTTTAGGTCTACCATTACCCTAACATGCATCACATATGAATGAACTTTTCCATTTGTGCCTTTGATTAGCAATTTGTTCTCCTCTGTCTCTGAACAGGAGATACAATAGTAATACTGGAATACAAGAGGAAGGGCAAATGACTCTCTCTTTTCAACGGAGTGCTCCCTTCATGAATTCTGAAGCCATGAAGTAGAGGAAAAGAAATGCCACCGTGATAAACTACTGTGTCTCCTGGTGAATCCATTCGGTCATCACAACTATGGAAGCTGGTGGAAAATATTAAATGATAGTATTTTACAGGATGGCTATGAATAACAGTAACTGCTACAAATAAGGATACGCATGCATCTGTGTACAAGATTTCTCATCCGTTGCACAATAATATGTCTGTGGTGAACTTGTAACTGGCAAATAAAATTACCTCATGATCTTGCAGTGGGACTCGCTTCACATCTTTAAATGCCCTGTGAAAGCAAGCACGCTTTACTCAGTACTTGTTTGGATCACCCAATGTTTTTCTAAAAGTCCAGATGGAAAAATAAAAGAGAGTAATATTTTTAACACTGCTATGACTTCCAAAACTAGAAAGATAATAAATTGGGCTAATCAAGACTTATCAGGAACGTCTGCTCAGAAAGTTCACCATGAAGCCAACAGTTCTGCAATGGGAAACATTCTGGAATATTAATATGCGTAACTTTTTCTTCTTAATTTTTAACAAGAACTCAACCCTTTTTCTTTTTTGGTTTCAGATAATTTTGAAGCAAAAGGAACCTAAGTAATTATACTGACTGCATGATTGCTTTTACAGAAAGTATGTTAATTGAAAGCACTGTTTAACATAAAGCTGCCTGCCATAAAATTATATTACATTCATGTTTACTAACCTAGCTGGATGTATTTGATTTCTATTATTAACCTCAACATGTTGTTAATACCTAGAGCACTGGAGAGGTGCTTTGCAAATCCAAATAAACAAACAGAAACATGTCCTGGAGTGAAAGTGTACTTTAATGGTCAGCATAAAAGAATCTCTCTGTATTGTTAGTGATGCACTGAGATGACAATTTTAAATTAGTTGGCAGTACTTCAGTGAGTAACTCCTACTTCATTGCCATGTCAATAGCTCAGCATTGTAGCACATTCAATCCACTAGTGTGTTGTTTGCATCATTTTAGTGATGCTACAGCTTACCAAAGCATAAAAGAGAAACATATATGGATAAGATGCCTGGGAGTCATAAAAACAAAGTGTACATACAAGCTTTATTCTTCTCACATGTTAAGCACCTGCTAAAACCTTGGATTGGGAATTTAACATACCAGTACTAAATTATATACCATGTTATCTCTATAAGCCAAGAGGAGATCCATGCATCCATAGCTATTTTCAGGTTACCTGCACAATTCACTTCAAAGTCTAGTGAGGGGAGTGTAGTTCCTCCTTCTCTTCTTGAATTAGAGGGAGAGAATGGAGGAGAACAAGAGGGAGATTAGATAGAAGAAGAAAAGATGATCATTGGAAAAACTGAAGGGAGAGGCAGGCTGATAGAAAAAAGTGCAGTGAATTGACAGAGAAGGAAGAGGATAAAATTGAAGGGACTTACTGGAGAAAGTAAAAAAAATGTATTGAAAGTCCCGTGCCAAACTATTACAACGAACTCTATATGAATGTGTGATAGAAATGTCCGGGGCTTGGCTCTACAAAGTATACTTAAAGAAAAGATAACTATATGTGGTTTCATATGGTGAGGCCTACTGGTTTGGTGATTTTGTGCACTCTTGTTGATGTTTATTAGACCACAGTACAGTTAATACTAATTCATTTTCCTTTCTCGAAATTTTCTCTTCAAAGTGAGGTTCTCCCCTGAAAAGTGACTCTGTAAAAATGGCACCATAGGATTGCATATTCATTGTGTCGTAATGATTTCCATGTCACAAAGGATCTATTCAAGAAGGTGTATCTTCCAAACTGCCAGTCCTTCAAATTCCCTCTAGGCTCTGAGATTCCAGCCTGGTTCTTTCAATCTCATGCATCATCACCAGTCAGAGGTTCTTCATGGCAGATCAACCCCTCAACTACACCTGTGCAATCAGCTTGTCGTCAGATTACTATTTCCATGACCTTGGTGCAAAACTGCAGAAGGTGGAGGAGAATTCTGTAGGTTGCTTTAAAAGTCCTATAGAAAGGATAGCATTCTCTATTCAAGTTCCAGTTTTCTATTCAATTCTATATGAGGGAGATATGGAACCAGCACAGTAAGGTTAAGTTCAAGACAATAAAAGTTTGTCCCCATAATTCAAGGTGTTCAGCCCTTAGGCTTGGGTATCTCTGATGCAAACACGAATTTCATCAAGTAAGAGGAGACAAAATTACATGATGCATCAGACTGAATTGACATTAGCTGACATTGCTCCCTCAATTTCAGCAGAGCTGTGCTGATTTACATCAGAATAGGTGCTGGTCTTAAATTTCTTTTACAGAAAATTTTAAAACAGCACAGCCAAGCTGATGTTTTTCTCTCTACTTTGAGTAGGCTTGCACAGCCAGTCAGAACTGGTTATTTATAGCTGTACATATTCATGGCTATGTACATTAGAAGTTATTACTGAATGAGATGCCCGCCCACTCACACAGCACAGCCGTACATGAATCCTTTCACGCTGCTTGACTGTACACAGTATAGCATTGGAGGAAATATGACATGCTCCCAGTCAAATGATGGGATCACTGCTTAACCTGCAGGCAAAAAACCTCAGCAATTAATTATCCCCCCGACAGCACAATGTGCACCGTATGACAGCTACAATTATCTAATATTGTTTAACTTTGCCAGTGTGTGTGGTACAGAGACATACTACAGGTGTAAGTGCGTTAAAGGAAAAAAAATCTTTTTCCCAAGATTAAGCTGTGTCTTGTAAAGTAAAACTGGTGCTCATTACAGGAAGGGAAGAAGATCCACAAAAGACACCACCCTACCAGAATAAATAGTTAAAAACAAGTATTAAAAATTGGTAGGTGCTGTCCTGTAAATTGTTGATCTTATCTCTCAGCTTTCCAATAGTTTAGCCAGAAAAATCCCAGGACTTGTAAGCAAGTGCGTTTCCATGTGAACCTCTTAATTTAGCCGCATCATCAGAGTTAGCTCTTCTACAGAGTTACAGACTCTGATTCTGGCCTAAGTTACACAAATGTAAGTCCAGGATAACTCCACTGCCTTTTGTGAAGTTACTCCAGATTTACACTGGTATATAAGGGACCAGAATGTGGCCCACAGAGCAGCTGTATAAGCAAGAATTCCACCAACCAAAGCCTCTAAAAAGGTAGTCCTTAGAGGCTGATGTTCAATCTGAGGTCATGAATTTGCTTGCAACGCTTGCCCCTTTGGGTTTCATTATCACTCAACCCTTCTTTTTCCATAGACGGGAATGTCACAGTTTAATTGAATTAGAAGACAAGGATGACTGTTACTCTCTGTGCAAGACTTAATTTGTTGGGACATTGAGTGTTGCACGGATAATATGAAGCATGGATCCTTAGGAGCTGATTCTGTAACTTGTTCTGCGTGGGTTGATGCCTGCACCTGTGCGGTACCTGATTGAAGTCAATAGGTTTTCATATTGGTGCTGCGGTCCAATCATGTGAAACAACTTGTAGAAGGCGGCCTTAATTATTAGGGGATCCAGTGATTCAAAACATTGATTTGTATTATGTATGGGAAGTTCTTTCTTCATCACAATTCACATTCACAAATGAGCATATTTGTACAAATTTGCATGCCCAGGTAAAACAAATGCCATGAGTGAGTGCTTACTCTATCATCTGCATATCCAGAAGTACTATGCATACATAATAGCCAATGCAAATGCCTGGGAATGCAGAACTGCATGCAAAAAGGGAGACTGAACAGAGGTGGCTTTGAAAGTTTGGTGCATTATTTGTTTCGGCACAGAACATATGTAACGTTATATATAAAATAAGGTACTGGGGTATTACGGACTGGCACGTGCAGAAGAAAATTTTTTTAAAAATAAAAAGCTGTAGGGGACCCTGCAGTCTTTAGCTTGTCCTCCTACTGCGCCCTATTCCTCTCTGGATTGCAACCAGTCCCACTAAATCTTGCTACCTTGGTATCTGCTCACAAATGACTTGAGAAGTGTGACTTCAGCATTCATCATCTTCAAGGGCAGGCGTCTCTCCACCTACTTTCATTTGCACCAAATCTTTTATAGCCACTGTTTTGTGGCGTTTGAGATGGAATAAATACTGAAGAAACTAGAAGGGGAAATAACAAACAAAGAAAGATCAGTAAGGACAGAAACATCTGAAAAAGAACATTTCTTAACAATAGGCCTGAAAGGATTAGATTTTTATCTGTAAATGTCAGTAAACATCTATTTCACTGTACACACAAGCCAATGGAAAAATATTTCCATCAATAACTGACATTTACATACAGTCAAAATAGGAAAAATGCAACTTGAGAATTTATTAGAGTTTGATTTAAGAATATTTACTTTGTATATTTTGACGTGATGTTGACTATGAGTTTTCACAGTTATAATAAAGCTTTTATTTTTTGAATCTCAACATTTTCTGTCATTAAATAATTATTGTCGGACTCTCTCTTTTCTGACCTCCCAAATAATTTCCAGCAACTGTGAAAATTTAAATAGAGAAAATGTTTAAAGTTCTTTGAAAATATCCATCAATATCTGTTAAAATTATTAAAAAAAAAAAATCAAATCCTGCCAAGCCTACTAATTACCATGCTGTCAGTCTCAAGTGGTCATGCATGCAGGAAGCAGCTCCTGAAGCAGCAACAGGTCTGGGAGTATGTACTTTCAAACACGATGCATCACAAGGAAGCCAGATATTCTCAGGAGGATGCCTGAAATTAATGATGAGAGCTGAGCAAATACCATTTGTCAGATAAATTATTCAATGAATGATGGTAAAATTCATTGAATAATTTATCCATATCCTTTTTTTTCTTAGTATTCATCCAGATCTACTACTCACAGTGGCTTCACAGAAAGACATTACTGTCCATATATATTGCATTCATATTAATAATCTTCCTCCATAACAAGTTCAGTTCTTGAACTGAAGCTACTGCTTTCTGCAAGGAATCATTCCTCCTCTGCCTGTTTGTTTCTTGCATTCAAGCAGTTAATTAAAATAATAATAGGCCAAATCCAGTCATCCGTCTTCAAATCTTTCTCAAAACTCCTGGGATGAAATCCTGTCTACACTGACTTCATTAGAACCAGGATTTTGCCCTCCAGTGAAATGAACATTTCTGAAAACCCTGTCACATATTTAGGTGCCTTAATATGGATTTTCTGTAGGTTCCTCAGTCCCTGGTACTCAGTTTTGACAATATTGGAACTTCAGGAAATGACCCAATAATAACCAGTACCAACAATGATATATAATACTTGGCGATTCTATAACAGCTTCTGTCCAAGGATTTCAATGCATTTTACAAACATTACACTTCACTTTTTGGGGGGAATGACATTTTATTCCACTACCCTGACATTTAAAGGGCACAGTAATCGCTCATATAAGAAAAATAATGTACCTTTATGCACCTAAACAAACAGAATTAGCTACTCTGCACATATTAGGCAATCTGTTTTTACTGTCAACTAAAGGCTAGGTTCCAAAATGAAAAAGGGACTACGGCATTTTGAAGGCAATTTGTTTGCACATTAGTGAAGTAAGCCACCTGCTTTTTTCTGTGACATGCTAATTCAGTTAAGCAGTGTTAGATGACAGTTTGTGGTCTGGCACCACCCAGAGAATATGAAATAGCCAAAAAGCAGGTGTGCGATATGCCTGTCACTTCACTGATTTTGCAGTTCACACAGCACAAAATGCCACAGTTCCCAACTCTCAAGTCTTGAACCCATCATTTCTGCTCTGCTGTCATAAAAAACTACTACCAGAAGCACCACACCTCACCAGGCGCATTGTGAGGATCAATTCATTATGTCTTTGAGTTGCTCAGATACTACAGTTATGAGGGCTAGTCACCCGTAGTAGTGTGTTTACATGTCTTAACATGTTCTCAGCCCATGCATGTGCTCTCTCTCTCTCACACACACACACACACACTTCAAACTTTTATGAAGGCAAGTTTTAGGGTGACAAAATATTCTAACAAAAGACAAAAATACACTTTTAAAAATGTGTTGGTGTCACTTCTACCTCAACAGCATTATCTGCATATTTCCTGGAGCGGAAGTGTTTTCCTACTAACTTAGGCCCATATTCAGCAAAGCATTTAAGCATGTGTGTAGTTTTAAGCATGTGCTTCACTGATATCTATGGAAGTTAAGCATGTGCTTAAGTGTTTTGCTGAATCAGGGACTTAGTGCTCTGCAAGAATTTATGGTATTAACAATATGATATTGACAGTCATTTTGAGCAAAAGAACAGCTTTGATAGCATCTACAGTCATTTGACATTCCACTCCATATATTGCTTGTCATACTGAGCAATTGTTCCCACTGGACTGTTGAGTCTTAGTGAACACACTGTAAATCCTACTCAGGACAGCCACACCTTTTGAACAATCATCTCATAATTATTTTTTTAAAAATCCAAATGGCTTGATCAATGATGACATGAAAAAATGGGACATTTCAGGTGCCCTGAAATTCCTTTGACACAGGAACATATGATCATGTTACTGAAGGAAAGAAGATGGGATCAGTAACCGCTGAAGAGACTACAGGAAAAAATTCCCATCAGAACAGGCTTAAGATAAATGGATGTAAACCAGAATTAAATGGATCCACAGGAAAGGTTTGAACCAGTTTAACTAAATGCATTTTAAAAAGTGATTTAGTTAGGGGAGTGAAACTGTTGTGTTTAAATGAAACCCAAGTTTAGTTACTCCAGGAGTGGTTATTTTTTAATATTGCTCCTGCTGCCTGAATAAAATGGGTAGAATTCCTTTTAAAGAGCATAAAATGTCAGGGTTAAACTGTCAAGGGAAGGACAAAGGGTGTCATGCCATGCTCAGATTTATTTTAAGCTTGAGGTGAGGAGGGAGCTCAAAGTCAAGGCTAAATCAGGTTCAAGGACACAAAAAATCGCATGAAATATTTTCATACAATGTCAGTCTTCAATGATCTTCTGGTATCTCCATCATTTTGAGTTGTGGTGCTGCACCAAACTCTCATGAGAACTGATTGGGAGTATTCAAATTGGAATTCAAGAACAGTCCTGTAAGCAGGCAACTTTTATATCCCACAACAAAAGTTAGGCTGTTATACAACTCACCATTTTTCTAGTGATTGCCTTTATGCAGTTTTCCCATGACTAAATTCAAACAAATGAATGACGCAGGAAACACTCCAAAATAAATTTAACCCCATCTCCAGGATATTCCAGGCCTTCCCCGATAAGTCTTTCTCTCCCTCATTCTAGCTTCCACTTTCAGAAAGCTGTCAGTCCTTTATCTCTGAGTGGGAGCTAATGAGACCTACTTGGTCTGATTAGCTAGGTGAGTCAGCAAAGTAGCTCTGTTCCTACACACAGCTGTTGATGTCATTTCCCTCTTGCAGGAGCAGGGACAGGGAGCAGTTGACTTAAGAAATTCTGTTCCACTGGACTCTACCCCAGAAATACTGCACCAAAAATTGTTACTTCTGGGGCATAATTATCCTGTCAGCTGCATGTATGGCATGCTATTTCCTGAGGAGATAATTAGGCTTTTGACACTTCTGCTTCTGACCAAAATCAGGAAGTGCAGAGACAGCACCAAAAGCTAACCAAACATTTTTAACCTTCAAAAAAGGGCTCAGTCTGAAATTTGAGGAATTAATAATCCCAAAGGGATCAAAAGCAAGCTGTTGTCAACTATATACATTGAAATGGGTACAAGAATCTTTACAATGTTTAGGACTAAATGCTGTGAAGAAAAAAAAATTAAGGCAAATGTAGAATAAAATAATAAAAGACTTGGAGGAATGGAAAAAACCATGAAATTTCCTGAGGAGGTAGGGTAGCCTCAGTATTGATCAGGATATCGGTGTTGATATCCTGATATGACATTAAAAACATGGCAGGATATGCTATTAAAATTCATTTGGAAACATAAAAGACAAAGAGTGAGTTCCAAAGTTCTAGATAAGCCTACAAAGTGGAGTGGACTCTCTTTCCATAATTTGGCTTATTATTATGCATCACAATTAAAAGATGTGATCAACTGCATTAAAAATGGACCATCCAGCCACTGGGTAAAAGTCAAACCACATTGGAGCCCAAATGCAGCTATCCATAGTAACTGTTGCATAAAAAGAAATGTAGGTCACCAGAAATAAAAACACACATTTATCCACCTTAGTAGCTTTGAACAATTTTTTTTTCAGAAGTCCTGTTGCTAAGACCCTCTCCCTTAGCTATTTTCATTAATAATCAGGAATTTATTCCTAGGAGATATCAACATGCCTATTCATTAGGGACAAGAACTGAGCTTACTCAATTCAGACAGCTGTTCCCAGGTCCTGATCTAAAACCAAACCACGAGCTCTGTAATAATTTAAATAATACAAATGGCCTGTATTTTCAGTTTTTAGAAGTCAAACATTTTATTGTGAAATCTGGATAAAAGGTGGCTCTGTCTAGCTCCTTACCTGCATTTGGGGAACTCACTCAGAGAGAGGCTGGAACAAAAGGTTTAATATCTAAAATATATACAATTGACTGAACAGATGTTGATAAGTGTGACTCGGGCTTCTTGGCAAAGGATCCCCCATTCTTTGCAAACAATTCTCACCTCAGACCTGACAAACTCACTACATCAAACACATCTTACAGGATATATATCCATAAAGAGCAATATGTAAAATATCTACAGACAGCTCATAGATTCCTAATGAATGTGAGATGTATGTACAGGTGATATTTAAGGAATATTGTATTCATATTGAAAGTATGTTTTATGAACTTGGAGTAGAAATTAGTCCCCAGGAGGTAATGTCTCTCAGTGATGGTCCATTCAAGCAAGAGGGAGTGGTTACTCCTCCCTAGTCATCCAGAAAATTGTCTACTCTGACCATGTCTCAGAACAGTCAATGGAGAATGACGGAAATCATGTGGAGATAGAAGATCATCCTGCCTATGAATAAAGACAAAAGTTTGTTTCAGTATAACAGAGTGTAGGGGAAGACACTCTGGACTCATTCACTGAGGAAACACCTTAAAGAACAGGGGGTTTTCATGAAGATCTGGATCCCAGCTCTCGTGAAACCGACAGCTCTGCAATGGGCTGAACTTTGCAGGCAGAGCCTACTTTTTATGTAGGAAAGATACTGGTAAGCGTAGTTCACATTATGTTTTGTGCCATAACCAGTTGTTGGCATCCCTTTCTCTCCCTCCTGCTTGTATCTTTATTCTTGCTCACATAAACCTTTATTCTTTCCTACAGAACCATAAATAAATACTTTGGTTTTATTATAAGTGCTCACAAATGATGTGTGCTTTACAGGAGTGGTGATTTAAGGTAAAACTCATAAATTGGGGTACAGTGCAGAGAATCTGGAATTGCTGTGAGTAGCCAGTGTCTGGGGCTGGCTATCACGAGGACATAATTCAAAGGGACTCAGGGATTAAGGTGAACCTATTGTCAACCTGCAAGGCAAAGACAGGGCTGGAATAGCCCAGAAGAGAATGCTTGAATGGCTGAAAGGCTGATGGTGTCAGTGAGTTGACACCCAGCTACCACAAGAAAGATTTCCTCTTGTTGAGAGAGGGGGGAAAGGAAGTGACTCACAGTCCTAGGTACCCCAAGAACCATTACAATAAGAAAAGGACCTGGAAGAAAAGATAGGAGAGGAATTAAAACAAAAATTTATCTGGATGAGTGAATCTCTATATGGGAAAGGGGACAGACACCTTCAATTTGTGTGGTTCATAACGAAAATTTCTATAAATTACTATAGAGATGACATTTGACTTCTGTCAAGATCCATCACTTTTTGCTATTAAGAAGGCGCGCTGTTGGAGGAGTTGCAGGTGAAGGAGAACGTACTTGCACATGTAAACAGGACTTGGACAGCTGTGGGAGGAAATTATTAGCGAGATTCATCTTATGACAAAATGCTGGCATCCTAGAGATTCCCTGACCTGCTTACTTACTGCTCCAGTAAAGGATCTACATTTTAAACAGAATGACAAACTAATTTCTTTTTTATTGTTAGCAGGCAGACTTTGCATTGCCCATTATTTGAAAATATGACTTCTCCTCCTATGGAACTTTGTATAGTAAAATATGGACTGTCCTTGTAATGGAAAAGCTTTCACACAAAATACACACACAAGAGGAGCCCCCAAAAAGGATGAATATTTAGAAATTTGGTCATTCTGTTTAGCCTATTCTGAGGTCAAGGGCTCCCCTTTAGGTGGGTTCTTTAAATATTAACCTGATCCTTATTAAGTATTGTGTGTAGTGTTTATTGTAACTTTGCTTCAATAAAAAACTTTTTGGTTTTTTTTTTTTTACAGCTCAGTCTCACTGTGGTTCAAGTCAGTTCTTATGCAAATAACATTCTAATTCTCCTTTTTCACCAGCAGATAACAGTAGTACTTACATGGACTAAATAGAATCTTAGAGACCAAATTCTAATCTTATTGGCACTGGTATAACTGACTGCAGAATTTATCCCTGGGTGAGAGCACAATTGTTAAATACTTCCACTTGCTTGCTTTACCACACCTGTTATTGACCTAATTATTTTGTAAAAACACTCCAGTGCAGCTCATCTACCAACAACTTCATGCAGACCTTTGTCTCTTCCATTTGGAATCTAGATTTTACCCCCCAAATCATTTGCTCTCATATGCAAAATCTACTTGTGTTGCTCTTATGGGGTTAACTGTCCTGAGTTATGTGCCTTACCAAATGATATATAAACTGAGATAAATATAGACGATAAAGAAAGATGCTTGTGCTTAAGAGGAGAAAATGCCTAACAGCAAATTAACCACTGAGTCAGTAAAGTTATTAGTCATCTATCATTTGGTTCCAGTGGCTTGTCATTTTGAGACCCACACTTGTCTGCAAAAGGTGACAGCAGCAGCAGCTGAGAAGCTGGGCAAGCCACCTACCCAGACCTCAGACTTTAATTTAGTCTGTTCACCCCTAGCTATTCCCACACACTTCTGCTTATTGACAGCATGGAGAGCCTTACTCCTGTTCACCCACGAAGCCTGCATAAAGGTGAATCACTAAAATAGGTGTTGGAATGTGACCAAGCAATAGCAAAAGCCTGTTGGAAACAAAACAAAAACTTTACATGTACTTAAAAATAAGTGATGATCCCCCCCCGCCACACTATCACAGCTGCAGTCGGCAGGTATGCTTGAGCTGGGTCTGCCTTCCTCATGAGAGAGGCGGGGTGTACCCTGTGACATTCTGGAACCTGCTCCTCTTCCTGGTCTGAAATAGGCCAGATTTGGGTCAGCTGTGTGACAGGGCTTTTGGAGAGGGCTAAGGCTGTGTTTCCCATACCGATGTAGGGGTGGAAGGCGGATCCGTAGGTGTCTGTAGGGCTGAGTTCATGTTGAAAGGATTTCTCTAATGCTTCTGGGATTTCACTGTATTTATTTGATCATTAATGATAGGTTAGGGTGCCTAGAGCCTTGGATAGGTCTCTTTTGTCTTCTACATCTATAGACAAAAATAATAAACAAGTGAACAAACATGTTTGGGGCCATCAAGGATTGCTTTCAGACCAGATTCTGCTCCCCTTACTCATGTGGACTAGTATCTTACTCCTTGAGTAGTCCCTGGGCCTAGCTCAGGTATTCCCTACAGATACAAAGCCATGCTTTCCACATATGTTCTCTTGGAAAGGGGAGACCATCCCATTTTCCCTCTCCTCACTGCCCAGGAGACCAGAACCCACGATTTTTAATCCCCCAAGGCAAAGTTGTTGTTGCTTTAATTCTCTTCCTCTCCTTTTCTTCCCCTGGGAGGGCGGCAGGTGCTCAGGGGGCCATATTATAAATAGCCACACAGGCAGAGATTTACCCCCAAGATGCAGGATGGGGAAAAGCTGAATTTTAGGCTTTCCTGCAAGGGAGCTGTTGAATTTTATCCCCAGACATTGGTGGGGGAGGGAGAAGTTGAATTTTGCCCCTGGTGCACGTGCATGATTTTGTCCTTTCACCCTGTCAGAGGAAGGGTGGAGAGGCTCGCTGGCCAGATGCAGATGCAGAGCACATGAGCCAGCTAGCAGGCTGGACGGGGCAGTGGTTGGTCTTGCAGACAGAAAGGGAGAGAAGGAGAAGAGACCAAGCCCAGTGCAGCCAAAGAAGAGCTCAGCTGAGCAGGGAGCCAGGCCTTGACCAAGGTTGCAGCAGTCCCTGAGTGCTACAGCCCTGTCTTACCTGCGCAGAGTTCCCAACTCTTGCAAGTCTTGTAATGTATGGTGTATTTCTTCCAGCCCCAGGGCCTGGAGTCATTTGCTTACAAGAGAATCTCAGCATCATTTAGCCCTCGTAGCTGTGGAGAAAAGCTGGAAAGCATATCATCTGAAAGGGTCAAAACCCAGATGACCAATAACACTCCCCTCCACCCCCCCACCCCCCGCATCACCACTTATTATTTAAAATTTTAGGATTGTTAAACTAATCTCATGATTTTTAGGGGAGCCTGACTCATGATATTGGACTATTGAGAATTGGTGATACCGCATTCGGTGACGAGTGGTGCAGAATCTGCTGACATGAGCGGCCATTTGACCCACCCTGGAATTAAGTGTAACAGAATCAAGCCCGTAAGTTTTTAACTAATAATTACAGATCAGTTGGTTAATGTTTGTACAGCACTTTGAACCTGTAAAGAGCTACACTACATAAGCATTGTTATTACTACCCTCTTTTGTATTATAAGATGCTAAGAGAGAGAATGTTTCTTTCCAATATCGAGTGATTTAAATGTAGAAAGAATTCTGGACCTGAAAGCAGGATTCATAGATTCCAAGGCTAGAAGGGACCATTGTGGTCCTCTGGTCTCACCTCCTTATAACACAGGCCAAGGAACTTCCACAAAATAATTCCAATCTTTTAGAAAAAATATCAAATCTTCTAAAAGATCTGGAATTATTTTATGGAAGTTCTTTGGCCTGTGTTATAGAAGCCACCATGACCCTTGGTTAATTGTTCCAATGTTAATTATGCTTATTGTTAAAAATGTACACCTTATTTCTAAACTGAATTTGTCTAGCCTCAACTTCCACCCATTGGATTGTGTTATACCTTTCTCTATTAGATCTAATAACCCATTATTAAATATTTGTTCCCTATGTAGGTACTTACAGAATGTAATCAAGTCACCCTTTAACTTTTTCTTTGTCAAGCTCTTTGAGTCTATCATGATAAGGCATGTTTTCTAATCCTTTAGATCAGAAAGGATTCTTCTCATGGTTCTTCTCTGAACCCCTTCCACTTTTTCAAAATCCTTCTTGAACTGGGGACAACAGAATTGGACAGAGGGCTCTAGCAACAGTCCCACCAGTGCTGAATACAGAGGGTAAAATAACCTCGCTATTTCTACGCACGGTTCCCCTCTTTATACATCCAAGGACTGCATTATCCTTTTGGCCACAGCATCATGCTGAGGGCTCATGTTCAGCTAATTATGCACCACAATATGCAAACCTTTTCCAGAGTCACTGCTTTCCAGGACAGAGTCCCCCATCTGGTAAGCATGACCTACATTCTTTGTCCCTAGATGTATCAATTTTACATTTAGCCATATTAAAATGCACATTATTTGCTTGTGCCCAATTTATCAAGTGATCGAGATCACTCTGTATTAGTTGCCTGTCCTCTTCATTATTTACCACTCCCCCAATTTATGTGTCATTTGCTAACTTCATCAGTGATGATTTTTTGTTTTGTTTTGTTTTCTTCCAGGTCATTAATAAAAATGTAAAATAGATTAGGGCCAAGAACTGATCATGCATGACCCCACTATAAACACACTCATTAGATGATGATTCCCTGTTTACAATTGCATTGAGAACTATCAATTAGCCAGTTTTTAATCCATTTAATATGTGTCATGTTAATTTTATATCATTCCAGTTTTTGGTTTTTTTTAATGAAAATGGCATGCAGTAGAAAGTCAAATGCCTTACAGAAGTCTAAGTATATTATGTCGACACTATTACCTTTCTCAACCAAGCTTTATCATCAATAAAAAATACCGAGTTAGTTTGACAGGATCTATTTTCCATAAACCCAGGCTGATTGGAATTAATTAGTGTAACCCCTTTGGGGTTTTAGAGTGCACGGTCGCTTTAAATCTTTGCCCTGTGGGGGAAATGCTGATTGTTCTAGGAGGAAGTGCTGTTTGGGGAAGGGGAGAGCGACAGGGTGTGTCTGGAGCTCCAGACAGAAGGGCTACAGCAAGCCAAGCAGGCCCTCACAAAAGCAGAACAGCCGAGAACCCGCCCGAAGCCTGGGCGGGACAGAGCGACTGACTGGGGAGGCCCAGGACTGGAGCCAGGAGGAGCACGGTGCCAGGGAGGAATTGCCCGAGAAGGACAAACCAGAGTTGGACTCAGAATCACAGCTGCCCAGAGCTACATGGGGCCATGACTACTAGGACCCGTGACTTTGTACTGGGAATAAGGAGGGAGGCTGTCGCTAGTTAAGTGGGGAGGGTATCGCTCCGTGTGGGTTTGCAGAGAGCAGTAGAAGAGGGCACCGGAGGGGTTTGCTGGGGAAAGTTCACTGGTGCTGAAGATGAGCAGGAGCATCCAAGACTCACCACCGGACCAGAACTTTCCCGGGTCTCCTGAACGCGTTGCTTGGGGTCTGCCCTTTGAGTCTATGGTGCCACAGGGCCTGTGGGGCCTTGTGTTGAATGTAGCTCTGCTTTACTGCTCCCCAACTTCCCCTCTGTTGTTCTCTCCATTCATCCCTCTGTAAATAAATATTTCCCTTTCCTATAGTCACTGCACTATCCTGGTGCGTGTGTTCACTCTGGGCGGGGGAGGCGGGGTTGGCACAGGTGCCCCTGGGGTGGAAGGGACCATCCCTGCTGCGTTTTTGCACGTACCTTTTCCTGGCCCGAGCTGCCTGCAGAGCAGACTCCATCTTGGCCACAAGGGCGCTAAAGTCACATTACATTACCCTGCTTTAATTGTTTATTAATCAAGTCTCATATCAGCCGCTCTATTATCTTGCCTGGGATCGATGTCAGACTGACGGGTTTATATTTAACTTAGGTTATCCTGTTTATTCTTTTAAAATATTAGCACAATTATTAGCTTTCTTCTGGAATGTCCCTGGTGTTCCAAGACTGGTGGACAATCAGCATTAACAGACCAGTGAGTTCCTCAGACAACTTTTGTGAAAGTCTTGGGTGCAAATTATCTAGAACTGCTGATTTAAAAATGTTTAACTCTAATAGCTGCTGTTTAACATCCTCCTGAGATACTGGAGGGATGGAAACAGTGTTATATAATATGACTACATCATCTTTCCCCCCCCCGAATACAGATCAGAAATATTGATTGAACACTTCTGTCATTCCTGCATTATTATTGATAAGGCTACTATTTCAATCTAGTGATGGACCAATATTAGTGTCAGGATTCTTTTTGTTCCTAATATACAACTTCTCCTTATTTTCCTTAACTCTTCTGAGCATAGATTTCTCCTCGTGTCCCTTTGCTTTCCTTATCAATTTTTTAAAAACAATTCCTAGCTTCTGATTTTATTCATTACTCTCATCCTCCCCTTTCTTCCCCTTGTAAACAGGAACTAAGACCACATCTACAGTATGGGGACAATACTGGCTTAGCAATTACGCCATAGGTAAATTGACAATCTCATTACACAGACCCTATCTATAGCCACTGAAGGTTTTTTCTGTTGATGAGGGAGCACCACTGCAGTGATGGTACATAGGTCGATGAAAGCATTATTCCATTGACCTAGCTGTATCTACACTGGAGGTTTGGTTGGCACAGCCATGTTGGCTAGGGATCTGGGTTTTTCGCACCCCTGAACAAAGTAGTGTAGGCCAGACCTAGCACACACTTCTAAGACAGCAGTTACAGCTTCCTGATCATAAGGAGTTAAGGATGTGGGTGTATGGGCTATCCATCACAAGACAAGTGTTATATGTCACTCTTAACTATTCCTTGATGATATGATTTATACCAGTGGTTCCCAACCCGTGGCCCATGGGGTCTTTCAAAGTGACCCGCAACTCCCCTCCCACTGGCTGCAGAAGGGAGCCACTGCCTAAGAACCCAAGCGGAGCATGTTGCTGTGGGGTTATAAGACTTGTGCAGGTTCCTTACTGCCACCAAGGGGGCAGGAGATCAGCACTCCCCTTCCCCTGGCTGTAGCAGGGAGCACGGCAAAGCGCTCCGCCTGGGTCCACAGGCGCTGGGGTCCCTGCTGGAGCCGGAGGGAGGGAAGCACTGATCTCCCATCTCCCCAGCTGCAGAAGGGAGACACTGCCTAGGGGCCCAGCTGGAGTGCATGGGGGCTACAGGATGCATATGGTTTCCTTGCAGCAGCCAGGGGGATGGGAAATCAGCAAGGAGGAAGGCAGTGGAGACTGGTGGCCTTTCAGGGTTGTAAAAATGGTATCTGTGGCCCTTGAGCCAAAAAGGTTGGGAACCCTTGGTTTATATCATACTACTAATTTTTTGTTTCTTTTTCACCACTGATGATTAATTATTATTATTTGTAAATCATGGCATCAGGGTCACTGTTCATCATGTTAGATCCTTTTACATCATGAAATTTGGATGCAGAAACAGATGAAAATTTGGGGGAGAGGAGCTGCCCAAGCAGCTTGGCAGTAATATAATGTGTTAACCTGCAGGAGATCCAATTTCAAACCCTGAGAGGAAGGGGCAGAAAGGACATATCTAATGGTACTTTGCAGTAACCCCCCTCTCACCTTCTCTTCTTCAGAAAGACAAAACAGCATTTGTGTCTGGGCCTCCTTTCAGCTGCAGGGACAGTCACTGGAGGGGCTTTAACTGGGAAATAAAGAGCAAAAGGAGAAAACTACATGGTGCTGGGAAGGATTCTGTGAACATCTTCCCTATTGAGGGCAGTTTTAATATAAAGGTATGGCTAGGTCTCACTTGATCTCTAGAGGATCAGGCTTAACTTTGCTATGCTCAACTGTCTGTGTTTAATTCATTTCCACAAGGAGAATTCCTGAATGAAAAATGGGGGATTGAAAACAAACAAACAAACCCAATAACCCGTTTCTATTCAAACCCAAACCATTTATTTTCAAACCATTTTTGTTAAAGTGAAACATTGACTTTTGTTTGTTTGTTTTGAAAGAACCAAACTGCAATTTGAAGGGAGTCATTTGCTACCAGCATTCTACTGTTTGAATGAAGAACATTGACTCCAAAGGTTCAATGATCCTAAAAGACATTTTAAGCATGTTCAGTTTTACAGCCATATGGGTAATATAGAACACAGTTGAATCAAAAGGCACAAAAGAAACCTTTCAGTGCCATCTGCTGGTGAAACTCACACATTGCCTCTCCACAGATTGTTCTCTATAGCTTTCATGAAGCAGACACAGGACTCATGAGCTATACACAATAGCACAGTTACAGCAGCTAAATAATTAGACTTACATCCTGGTTTGACTGGTGAATATATTTTTTTTATGATATATGTCTTTAAGTGTAAAAACCGAATGGTTTAGAAATCATGGAAGCTTTCATTTTTGGTGTTGGTACTTTCAGAATTAAATACAGCATTAGGAGCCAATCATACAAAGTGCTGAATGTCTGTGTGTGAGATTCTGAGCATCTGCAATCCCCCTTGAAGTGTCTTATGGTGGAGACTGCATAGAAGCTGACTGAGGACACCTATCACTTCACAGGAAGGGGCACTCAGCAACTTGCATTTAACTCTGTTGGCTGCAAATCTAGCGAAGTCAAGGCCCAAAGGGAACAAAATCAGTCCCCTTGTGCCAGCTCAGAGATCAGTGATGTTGCACTATTATACCCAAGTCATATAAAGAATAGATTTAAAGACTGTCACATTTGTTGTGTTATCAGTACATGGAACAAAATAATGTGCAGGGTAAAAGACACAAAGTTAACAGCACGTGTTATTTTTGTCCTTGTTCTGAGACTTTTTAAAGAGATGTTGCCAATTGGCTCTGTCTCCAAATCAGACCTACCTTAAGCCTCATAGCCTTTTGAAGAACATCCTCCAGATTTGAGACAGCTACATATCTAAAACAACGTCTTAGCAAGCAAGCAATAGCCTTGTTCATGTGGTATCTAGCCAACAACAGTATTTTGTGCTACTGTGTTCCCACTGCTGGGGCTGCAACAGTTTCCAGAGCTCTGTGCTATTTCCTGAAGGTGCTAATTTGCAAGGTGTGCAAATAAACCCAAAAGGATACAAGGTAATTTTAAACTTAAGTTAGAAACATTGAGGGCGGTTGGGGGATGATTGAGATGGGGTGGGGGAAGGAAGGTAAAGCAAGAGAGGTGACAGAGATTAAATCACTAGTAAAGGGATAAAATCTGTAGTAAAAGAAAAAAATTTTATTAACAAAGAGCAGACCAAACAAATAATATAATCAATCCTGTTTTGTTTAAAGGAGAAGACAACTGAACCCATTTCCCCAAAGCTTGAAGCCACCCCCCAGCAATGCATTCACACCTCTAGTTTATACATACTAAATATACCTGTTGCTCACTTTAAAATGAAAACAATAGCCTGTCTGCTTTAGCACGTCCATTGTCATTTTCTGGAAAAAAAGGAACAGCTAAGGGAAACACGTGGAGAGACAAGGTAGTTTGTATTTTTAGTTGTGTATTTATTTTCCTTTTCCAGTTTAATCATGATTTTAATGTGTTTCTTTTTGAGACATAAAATGCAATTTGAATGACTCCTGAGATATTTACAGAACAAAATTAAAATTTCCATTTCCTCATCTTCTCTGGGGGAAAGAAGGTGTAGTTTTAACTCAAGGTAGCTAACTCGAGATGACTAACTCAAGGTAAAACTCTAGAGGAGACAAGATAGTTTGTAGCTTTCACGTGTTAGCAGGTCCCTATTTTCCTGGTGAAGACAACAGCCAGGGAGAGAGCAAATTCAGGAGTGGGAAGGGTTTGGGCACAGAGGTCTGTCTCAGAGCTATTTTTCTTCCTTCCACCTATTTAACTATGGATCTGTAAAGAAGCAGATGTACCTACTTTCACATCTAGACTCACGTATGCTGCTCACATTTCATAATTCCTTATTTCACCACAACTTTACTCTCTCACAAAGAAACCGTGCTAGCTTTGTATACAATCAGGATTTTACTGGCATCTTTGAAATCGGAAAATACTGTATACTCGAAATGACAAAAATAGTCATAGGCAAAGCTCCAACGTCCCTGAGTCTTATTTGCTTATAATCTTATCTAGATTTTTGGACCGCAGATCTTGCAATATAACAGACTTTCTTACAGCATTTTGGAACTTCCAGTGCTGGCCCCAGAAGTACATGAAAATGAAAAACAACAGGGCAGGAGAAAAGATGTAACTGGAGCTACTTTAGCTTGAGGGTGGGGGAATGGTTAGTTAGATTCAGTCTGAGGTTTTGGCAAAGGCTCAAGGTGGTTCTCATTTAATGAAAACTAGTTTATTTATCCCCAATAGCAACAGGTTTACTGCTGTCAAAAACACCAGGAATGTTCCACAGAACACACCAGCAGTACCATTGGCTAGACGGCACCACATACCTCAGAAATGTCTTATTGATTTTGACACAAGTGCTGGAGTGGGAGATGAGCAACATAGTGATGAAAGAATGAGAAACACAAGCAAACCCCAAACGCTAGACTGGGTGATGTTTTCTCTTTAAATCGGATCATACCTTACAAGGACGGCAAGATTGTAATATTTAAAGGGAAGCAAAAGCCCTGAGTCATTCAAATATGACCCCAAAGCTCTGTTTCCACTGGAATGTGTATGTTCATCACAAAAGCATGTCGCACAGAATATGCAAATCCAACTGCTTCCTGTTTGGAGCAGTCAGTGGGAAGGAACACACACTCGGATTCAGTTCCAAACCACCTGAATTCATGCAGTACAAGCTCCTTGCAGGCCTAAAGGAAAGCAAGTGACCTTGAGGAAATGTACTGTACGTCATTCCTCGAATGCACAGCCATCAGCTGTGAAAACGAACCGTGATTGAAAGGAGATTGCCCTGGGTTCTTTCCGTGAGTAGGGAAATGGCACATTTCCCTAAAGCCTTTTTTGGTGGTGGTTTTTGTATTTTTGTTTATTGTCAGTGTATTTACTAAATACCGCCACATTCTTTAAATTTGTCTGCACATGCGGATTCTGCCAATTACTCACATTTCAGAAAGGATTGATAATAATTTGATAACATGGAATTTCCCCCAAACATTTGCTACCAGGCAAGAAAGCACAGATCCTAGTGTTGCATTACATGTTAATGGAGAAATATGTGTTTATACTATTTTTAATTTGGATAAGCCTTTGAAGTCCTCTTCCTCATCTCAGGGTCAGGAGGAGATAGGAAAAATCTTTGCCAAATTGCAGGACTTTCACAGCTGCATTCATTAGAATAGCTGTTACTAGTATGTGTTGAGCTAAGTATGGTCTTTTTCTACACCTGACGACAGATTTCAATGGAGCACACAATACTGAAGTAAAAAAGTGAAAGCAAATCCTAATATCAAAACACAGTATGGCATTCACCAGATTTGTGTAGTGTCTTTCTTGTCTCCTGTATATTTGAAGAGGCAAATCACTGTACCATAGATCATACCCATACTTGGAAGAGGAGGAGAAGACCGAGGTGATTTAAAACATTTCCGACCCAGGTTTATAATACCTCTATTTATCTACCATTTACTGGGATACCTATTTAATTACTGGATGTTTGTTTCAAGTAGGTGAGGGGATTTTATCCCATGCCCTCTTCACAGTCTATGAGGTGAGTTAATCTACCTGCTCCCTTATGGCTAAAGTGAAAATGAGTGGCCTGAACCAATAGGACACAGTGATACAATAATTGCATAAGAAACTGAGGGGTTCCTGTAATTTAGCTCTGTTTGTCTTGAGCTGCAGAGCCTCCATTGTGTTTGGAACAATCACAGCATTCCAAACACAAAGAAATATAAAGCAGCAGACGGCAGGCCAGATCTTTCAACAATCTATTGCTAAAGACTTGCAGGCAACAGCCAACTCCAGGACCCCATTTCCTGCCATTGTTATCACAGCAAGGGTGGAATTCCATCCAAATGGATTTGACCCCTTTACTAAGCAGCTAGTGCATATTTCCCTGATTAGTATATTCCGGTGTGTGGAGGGGACAAGGTCGTGTGGAGGGGGGGAGGGAGGAAAACCACCTCACCGCATTCCTGCCAAAGCGATAATAGTACGCAACTAAGTGTTGGATTCTTTGTCCAGCCAATTATGGGTTCTCTCTTTCTCAGAAGAGAAACAGCTCAGCCATCTGGTCTAGAAGTGACTGCGGACTGTATGCTACTGTATTTCATCAACAGTTAGTGCAGAAGACCATTACTGCATTTTGTTACGCGACGGAAATAATGGGCCTGGTTCTGAACTATTAGCACCAATGGGACTGCAATGATTTACACTGGCCGAGAATCTGGCCAATGTTTCTCTCCATCTGCGAGAATCCCTTTCCTTGAAATTCTGGTAGCCCTTCAGCAGAAGAGCTTTTTTCCAGGCCTTTTTCTGACCCTGGATGTCTCTGAGGATATGTCTACACTGCGACATAAGCCTGAGCTCAGCCTCACCCCCTTTGCATCTACATTACAATTGTGCTAACCCAGGGTTGGGATCCAGGGTCCCAGGATCCTTCAGGGCTGGAGGGTCTGAGCTCGAGTTAAGACAGGACCCAGGGTCTGAACCCTGTTGCTTTGCTGTGTAAACACAGCTCCACTTGACTCAGATCCTGCGAGTCAGCCAAATGCATCCCAATTATATGGGACAACTTCCTTAGTCCTCCTCTCTACCCCAACAATCTGCAATCCACTCCTGAAAACAGAAGCCGCCTTCCCCCCACCTTTGCAAACAGCAGCTGCTCAAGTCAGCCTTAACCCATTCTCTGCTGATCACTGATCTCCAAGAACACTCTGGAAGAGTGTCCTGGGTGTGCAATGGATAGCGAATTGATCAAGCCTTTTGCAAAGTTAGCTGCTTCCTGGTAACATGCAGGGTGGGCAGTAAAATTTTCCCACAGTGCACCGTCGTCCTATGTCTAGAGCAGCCACATTTTTGGGGGGAGAGGCGCTAGGGACCCTGGGATATGGTTACTTTGACTTGGGTGCGTACACTGCAGTTTGGACTCAGAGCCCTAGGTTTGACCACAGGTTAGAAGACTTAACATAGGGTTAAAATACAATGTAGACACTCAACCACAGGGTTCTCTAACATGGTTCAGCTGATTAGTGTGCCACTAATCCTGGGTTTTCATTGCATTGTAGACCTACCCTTAGATTAGTTTCTCTTTCACTGCTGTAAGGCCCCTGAGCAGCTCAGGCTGCTAGAAGTTGTTCCTGTGTAGGAGACGGTCCATTTCTCCTGCACCTGGGTTAATTCATCCAAGTATTCTGTACCATCTTGTGGTTTGGTTGGGCAGCCACCCCGCTCCTGGTTGCACTTACTGCTGCTTTGCCTCCTCCTTCCATAATAGCCTTCTGCTGCTCATACTCTCCATAATCTTGATCCTGCCCAAATATCTGCTTTCTCAATCAGCTCCCTTCTCTTTTCCCTCATCCTTGTCCCAGAGCATGTTCCCCTACAATTCTCTCTGCTCTTTTGCTCTTAAGTCGGCCCCAACACTATCACTTCCTGTGACAGTGAAAGGCTACCCTTAATATTGCAACAAGCTCCCTGATGCACCTATTTTTTCCACTTGCTGTATCTCACCCACCACTTCCACGTGGGAGAAATGGCAATTTCTTCCATGAAAAGATAGCTTAAACCTAAAGAAATGTCATCTGTGCCAACTCCATTTCAGTCAATCTCATCACCTGCCCATAGAGTAGCTCCTCTTTATTTTAAACTAGAGATATAGGGGAGATTTGATAGCAGACTTTAACTACCTGAAAGGAGGTTCCAGGGAGGATGGAGCTAGGCTGTTCTCAGTGGTGGCAGATGACAGGACAAGAAGTAACTGTCTCAAGTTGCCATGGTGGAGGTCTAGGTTGGATATTTGGAAAATCTTTCTCACTAGGAGGATGGTGAAGCACTGGAATGGGTTACCTGGGGAGGTGGTGGAATCTCCATCCTTAGAGGTTTTAAAGATGCAGCTTGACAAAGCCCTGACTGGGATGGTTTAGTTGGGGTTGATCCTGCTTTGAGCAGGTGGTTGGATTAGATGACCTCCTGAGATTCCTTCCAAACCTAATCTCCTATGAATCTATGATTTGTCCCAAACTAAAAGCACACACTGAAATCTGGATTGAAATTCTGACGTGGTGGTTGACCTCAGTCTCTCAGATTGGCCAACGCAAACTCTGAGGAAGTTAGAAAGCTTAGCACTGGCTCTGCTTTTTCCTTCCATCCAATACTTCTACATGTCCCTCTTATTCATCTTCTTTATAACCAGTAAAAAGCCCTGGGTCCTCTCTCCTGTTGCCTCATCATCTCTCCTTCTGCATTCAAAGCATTGCTCCCTATATCAAAGCAGTTATTAGCCACTTACTGTCCTATTGTCTCTTACCTCATACTTTCTTGTCAATCTCCCCATGCAGAATCTCACAATGCTGCAGTTCTATCCCATTCCTACCCTATTGATTTGATGTCACTCATTTACTTTTATAAAAAATTGTGCATAAAAGTAGCTTGTGAGCTGTTTGGGGGAAGGACTGTGATTTACTATGTTTGCTGAATTCCTATCTCAAAGCTGCCCTGACCAGCTTGTGGTCTTTAGGTGCTACCATCATTTAAATATGGAATAACATTAATAAACAGTATGCAAAAAAATTAACATACCTAAATGTGAATTGAACAATATTATGGGTGAGGAGATCTCCAAGTACTGCAGGCCAGAGCTTCAGCTGGTGTAAATCAATATGGAGTCATGCCATACCACTAGAAATCTGACCTGCAGTATGTAGTGCTTTATAACTCAGCTCCTTTCATCCAAGGAACTCAGAGTGGTTTACACGCATTAATTAAGCCTGTAATGTAAAGAAGAATCATGATACCAATTTTATAGGTGGCTAAACCGAGTTACAGAGACCCAAATTTATAGAAGTATCCCATAATTTTGGATGCCCATTGTGAGAGGAGTAAGGCTTGATTTTCACTGGAGCTAAGCACAACTCGTCAGTGGGAGCTGTAGGTGCTCCATACTTCTGATAATCAGGCTCCAAGCATCTCAAATTGGGTACGTGCAAAATCAGCATCCACTTTTGAAAACATTTAACCTAAATTACTTGCCCAGCATCACACTGGAAGTTCATGACAGAACCAGGATTGAAATCCAGATCTCCTGGCTCCTAACATTTTATCTTAAGCACAAGATCATCATTTGAATCCTGTTGCCTTCACTAGGCTTTGGATCAGGCTCAAAGTGCAGATAAAGTTTCCTCTGTACTATGCTTTAACTTTAGCCAAAGACTCAACTGTGTATACCCTATACCATCATGTGTTTTTATTTTTTTAATTAGCCAAGACTGCACAGCTAAATTTCTTGTTTTATTAAAATGTGACCATGAAGTTCACCAGGTCAAGCTAAACAAATTGATAGCTATTAAGTCTCTGTTTTTATTTTACTCACATACATACACACACATGCACACGCCCACGCCCGCACACAAGCCCACAGCCAGCTTGTCAGCTTGGTCCATTTATTCTTGCTTTGCTTGGAGCAATAAATCTGTGCTATGTGCCCAGCTGAATAAATTCCTATTTCTGTGACAATCTAATCTAACGTTTTGACAAAAGGGTTATGGGTGTGCCTCATCAGCAATAAGGCGGTAAATGATGTTACAGAACGGATGACACAGACACCGACAAAGTACATTGTTTGTGGCCGCACTGCACTGTGTTCAACTTCAATCCAAAAACTGCTCTTTGGCCAGCAAACTCAAATACCAAAGTTGATTGAGAATTCATGCTGTGCCAGAATAATAATCAGAGATAGAAAGGACTAGGACTTTCTTTCCCCTTTCACCCTGGGCACGGTTTCAAATATGATGCAATGAGGAGAGGGGTTTTTTTTTGTTTGTTTGCTTGTTTTATACAGACACAAAAATTTTGATATTTGAAACGAAAGGATATACGGTTAAAATCATGGGCCAAATTTCTGCTCTTAGTTATGTCTTTGGCCTCAGCAACATTTGTATGTAACATAAAACAGACTTTGGAACCATGCAGTTTTAAAAAAATTGTTACCTCTGTTACTATTAACCCATATGTATATTAAAGCAGAGAAAGTGCTTCTAGCTTAGGTTACGTGTTACGCCATGTGGCTGTTTGTTTACACTTTGCATTTCAGAGTTTAGGCACTGAAACTAAACTAGTCAGTTTTACTTTATTTCTAGTCAGTATCATTTTCTGGCTCTTATGGACTAGCATGGGACTGTTGTGTTTGGCTTTAGGGGGACTGTTTCATTAAAAAAGCCTGTCCACTTTTTTACTTTGGGCTTACCTGCAAAATTGCGATGGTTTAACTAAAAATATTTTAAACTGATTTAGTTAAATTTAAAAATCACACTTTAAACTGGCACAATTTCTCATGTAGACAAACTCTTAAAATCTAAGTAGATGGTATTTGTTTAACTAAGGATATTATTACTTAAGATGGGGGAATAACCTTTTTTTTGTTCACAGAAAAATTGAAATAAAATTTTTTGGCAAATTAAAAAGTAAAAAAAAAAAAATTTCCAGTCAAACTAAAATGTATTGACAAAATTGAAATATTTCATGTCGATTTTGACTATTTTTAAACTTTAAAAAAATAAAATTAAAGAAAATTTTGGGGGAAAAAAGTTGTTTCAAACAAAAAATGAAACATTTCAGTCTGAAAAATCTCAAAATGAAATGTTTGCGGTGTTGGGCCCAGGTTATGAGAAAGACAAGGTAGATGAGGTAACACCTTTTGTTTGGCCAACTTCTGTTAGTGGAAGGTATAAGCTTTCAAGTTATACAGTACTCTTCTTCAGGTGTAGCTCTAAAGCTTTTACCTTCTGCCACCAAAAGCTGACGCAATAATGGTTGGGTCCTTCGAAGAGGATTCCATCCCTCCTCAGTCCGTGCAGAGATGCCTTTAACAAAGCCTGTTTACTCAAACTTTGTTCAGGGGCCACACTTTGGCCCATTGTTAGCAGTATGTATCATGACTAAAAGAATGGCCAACTCCTTTCCTTTGTTGAGCATGGTCTGATACAGCTTCTCAGTGAAAACGTTCACTGGAATCTGCAGGGACAGGCTTTTACCAAAATTTCAGATCTATCCTTTTCTCAGAATTTCAGGGGATTCAGAATTTGATTCCACATCCAGATTTTGTACTTGGACCCTTGTAGTGTAACGGATCAAAACAAAACTCTAGAAGTGAATTAAGATAAACTGAATCAAGGTCACTTTAATTCTGAGTGAGCGTGTTCATGTGGCGTTTAACTAATCCACTTCAAACTGACACATATAGTTAATTCAGATTAGATTAATTTCCCTAGATGTCGCGGTGTAGATAAACCCTCATGCAATGGCTCTATTGCTGCTTCAAGTTCATATTGAAATGACAAATTAGTGATGGAGATCAGATTTTGTGCTAGAGAACTGTCACTCAGTGTTTCATTGCTGCACATTGCTTGTGGTTAACTCTGAATGGCATAGGAAATTATCCCTTAGTAGGTTAGTTTGACAGAGAGCTCTAGACCGCAAGAAGGTCAGAATAGTTGAAGATGGGGCACATTCATTTCAAGCTCTTTTGTCCCCAGTGAATAACAGTTGAAGTATATCACTATATGAGTTTATTTACCAGTAATAAAGCTAGGTGATAACTCCTCATGTTCTTAAAATACAACCTTTGATATAAAAAGGCTCTGCAACCTGGCTACATTGTTTCATTAGAAGCTGAGTGGAAGATAGAGCAGAATAAGCTAACTTGTACCAAGAATCACCCAGGATTGAGGGGCAGGGTGGAATTTAGGTGGCCTAAGACCACTTTTGTCCCCCTATACTTTCCTGGTTTTATGCGGAGGACAGCTTGGCTGGATGAGAAACTCTGGTCCCATATTGGGATTCTTTTTCTCCCACTGACTTTACTAGGAATCAGATCAGGCACTTTGTTTGTGATTCAGAAGAGAGTAAGGAAAGCCAGGTCCACCTCTTTGAGTAGCTTCCAGTACTGATCTTTGAGGCTTTTAGAATGGGTCACAAACGATGTACTGTCTCTCTACAATCTACTATTTTGTCAGTTACTTCATGTTTTTGGAGGCACTGGGAAGTGAGTGAGTAGGACATAAAAGAAACATCATGTGAAAGACTTTAAGGACTGAACCAAAGATTTTGATGTTGGGTTGCTAGAGTATAGGACTGATGGAGTTTTAGTAACTTTCTAGTCAGCCATGCACATGGCTGCTTGAAGCTTTGGGATTAAATAGAACCTGGGGGACGTAGGAACCTAAGCCCCATTTCCAAAGTGACACAGAGTCAAAGTGACTAAGGGCAAGTATTTAGGTACCTAAGGATGAAGATAGGTATCTAGTAGGATTTTCAAAAGGGCCTTAGCGTGTTAGGTATCTAACTCCCACTGAAATCATTGGGGTCAAGATTTCATCCAATGGATTGGTGTAGAACCAGCATAAGTGAGAACAGAATCAAATCCTTGCGTTTTAAGTCCAACCAGTAAAAAGTCAGAGAGCTAGGTGTGTGGCCAAATATCTGATTTCACCTCAGGAGTGTGTTATGAGCAAAAACCAGAGTTTAAAAACCATCCCACACACCTGACTTTAAACCCAGATAACCCTCAGGGAGAAGAGTTGCACAACAACAAGACACAAAACCTAAAGTGGCAACATGACATTCTGAGTTCTGAAATGAGTCAAGAGAGCCATCCTTTGCTTGACCATTGCCCAGGAAATGAGCTAATCCACAAGTAGGAATTGCTGATCATACTCAACCTCAAGATTGGATTATTAATGGTGGTCTCCAGGGGTGTATTCTGAAGTAAAAATTAAACTGAGCAAAGGAAAATGTAGGTAGAATATCTGGAAACGTTTCCTAACAATGAAGTCGGTTAGACTGAGGAAAGGTCTCTCCAGGGAGGAAGTGTTCACCTCATATCATTTGAGTCACTTCAAAATTGATGAAAGCGCTGGAGAATACCCATCCCTCCCCCCAAAGGTAAACAAACAAAGAGCAAACCTGCACTGGCAGGGGAATACTCAGGATGATGTAAAAGATCTTTTCCATCTCTAATTACGATGACCTCAGCTGGGCTTGCCCAAAACATTTTAGAGGGAATGAATGTTAACATTTACATGAGGACATGGGCAATGGAGAACTGAATTAGACCTTTGTAACTGGCCAAGAAAGAGTGTTGTACACTAAGGTAGAACTAGCTGTTTTACTAGCTAGCTTTTACCCAACTTTTCATAAAACCAGCATCTTCAACCTCAGAGTTTTATCCTGGCGACTGAATTTTAACCAGAATTTCTGTCATATTTAACCAAGAATCTCACAAAATTCACAAACTTCAAATTTCTTTAAAGCTCAAATAGCTTAGTTGACAATATTTTAAAGTAAAATTTAGAATAGTGCTAGCTAAAAGTCACTGAGTCTGAAAGGTAGTTTGTGGAAGCAATCAGTGTGTCTCAAATAATATTCCTCTTTTACTGAATATGTGGGACCTTAATAATGATGAATATACTAAGAACTAGAGGTGGCTGAAATTTTCTTACCATTATGATTATTGATGAAAAATGGCATTTCCAACTAAATGAAAATTTTCACATAAAATATTTGGTGTCATCAATATTTTCAAGTTTCTTGATTTAAAAATAGAAACCAGAAATTTTTCAGAAAAAATATTTCAGTTTTTGGTTTGGTTTTTGTAAAAAAAAAATTTCACCTTTTGGTTTGGTGAAAGCTTGGTTTTGGAAAACTTGGTTTTGGTGAAAGCTTTTGTTTGGAAAGCTTTTATTGAACACCACAAATGTTCACCAGGTATAATTTTCCAAAACAAAAACTTTAGTTTTTCTTTCAAAAACTGAAACATTTCACAGGAAATTTTAAGAAAAATATTTTCAACATTTCCTGTGAAAAATGAGTGACATTTTTGATCAGTTCTACTAAGAAGTTACTTTTAAGCAACAAATGTTTTACTTAAAGGATAAAACTGTATATGTCATGTAAGGGCAAATATTATTCATTAGTAAAGCAGTGACAATATGCTCAGCACTGCAGACATGGCCATGCCCTTGAAGAACTACCATCTAAACAACTAAAGCAATAGCCCATCCTGTTAAAACAAATGATAAACAAAAGTCGGTCCATGAGCACATAGCAGCCCTGGTCTGTAGCACAGTGGTCACTGGCAGTCATTTTTCAAGGGAGTCCCAAGAATAAAATGGCTGTGATGTTGCAATTTAAGATTGAGATGCACTGACAAAAATGTGGTGGGCAATCTCAGACTGTGGCCACTGGCATCAGTTTCCCTGTTTCATTAACACTGACAAATAACTCAAATGTCTAAAGAAAAAGAAGTTCTGTTCCACTAGTTTTTACTGTGAAATGATAAATCAAGAAAACTTCCTGCTGTGATAACAGTGACATGAGCATTTTTGTGTCACTTGTTACGTTTCATGTTACAGTAAAAACTCTGATGGGGAAAGGGTAACATTTTGAAAGAATCAGGATATGAACTTCTACCCAGTCTTGGAGTTTTTATTTTTCATTTTGTTTTTCTCTTTAGATTAATCTTAACAGCAAGAGCTATTTTTGAAATTGAAACATGCAGGAAAAATGTTTGGGTAGTGAGCCAGAATTTCCTAGGGAATTTTTTCTTAGCAGAAGCCTGAAGAATTCTAGAAAACATAGCAGAATTTCTTATTACAAAGAGACCAGCATTAATAGTACCATGGTTATGACTGTTGATTTTAAAAGCTAAATATCACCTCTGATAAGGGAACAAAATACAAAAGTGTTCTGATTGTCTCAGTATTTCAAAGCTACACTCTGATAAGATGTGTTTACATGTTAATATAGAGCTTGATAATTGTACATAAATACAGTGTGCTTACATACAGATCTATCATAACATTCACAAACATTGCAGGTGTAAACTAAATACACTATGAGTTACGATCAAAAACATAACCACACATGCAGCTTGACATTAAATTTATAATCTTTGTCACCCATGTCATGCTAAGTCTGAGTATGGGTACATCTACTCCACACACTCTTTACAGCAGGGTTCTCAAACGGGGGGTCGGGACCCCTTAAGGGGTCATGAAGTTATTGGGGACGGGGGGTCATGAGCTGTCAGCCCCATGCATACTGAAGCTGCAACCATCAGCCCCATGCAGGGCTGAAAGCCAGAGCCCATCAGAGCTGGGTGGCTGGAGAGCACCAGCTGCTGGCTGGATGCCCAGCTCTGAAGGCAGCTGCACCCTCAGCAGAGAAGTAATGGTGGCACGTCATGGGGGGGGGGGTGTCGTCACTTTTTGCAGTGGGTCTTCAGAGCCTGAAATATTTTCAAAGGGGGGCCCAGCAAAAAAAAGTGTAGAACCCCTGCCTTACAGACACTGCATCATATATCTAGAATGTAATTTTGACACAAATCACACTGAAAGTAAGATTTGCACAATAAGGCCCCAGTTAAGTTAGGTCCTTAAGCATTCACCTACCTTTAACTTCAACCCAGTGAAGTCAATGTGAGAAGTCAAGCTTACAGTTAGGTATGTGCTGAAGTAGCTTGCTGAATCAGGGATAAGATTTGCAAGTCCCAGGTACAGAAGATGTCAGGAAGTAGTAGTAGTATATTTAATCAGGTCCCTGTCCTTCAAAATGTGTCTGTGTGGGAGGGGAAAGTTTGGAGGGATAATCAAAAAGAAATGTTGTTTTCTTTGCATTATTAAGGATTAGGACAAGGGACAAAAGAGGATATTTGATGTGTATTGTGCGAAATGACTAAGGAATCAAGAACTTTCCCTAAGCGCTGCAACGTGTGACTTTCAAGGGGTAATTCTGCCACATTCATCATGTAGTTGGGCCTGAGTGCCAGGAATGTAACAGACAACTTAATGTTCTTCAATTAAGATTTTAAGAGCACACTGGAATAGAAATATTTATATATAGGAAATCTGTCAATTTTACAAATGTCAAGTCAATTTCTACTGCTATAGTATTCAGGAATGCTAAGAGACCCTAATGGCTTTGGACCATATAGTCTTATCAGGTTTTTATTTTTCCTCTCAAAACTGCAGTTTGTTTGGGTTATCTTTCCTTCCCCCAGTATACAAACTTGACTTCTGCCCAAAACTTAGGGAAACAAAGCCTGAAGTTTACACTTGACAGTGACTGCAGCTGGTGTTTTGAAAGCAGGGGCTGTGTAGTGCCTATTATGTACAACTGTGCTGTTTTACACCTGTTTCAGACTGTACATATCTGGAATTTTTGCTGCATTCTTAATCATTTCAAAGACAGGAACACAAACATCTCTGCTTTTCCTTAGATGATTCTGTGAGTGTTTGTGTGTATGTATATATGTATGTGTGTGTGTATATATATGACTGAAACTTCCTAGAAACTAGTGCTATTTTCTTTTGCCAGGCGCCACAGAGAGCCTTCCTGAGCAGCAGGCATTTTTCAATAGAGACTTGGAGCTAATGAGGAAGAATAGAAGGTCATTCTCTAAGATAGGATGCCAAGAGGACAAGAACGGAATTGGCCAGCCAGCAGCACTAGAGACGCCATGCAAATCAAGAATGCGGCATAGTCTCCAGGGAAATTATTCCTGAGCCTGGAATATATGATAAACCTGCAACCAAAGCCTTCCTTAAGCAACTGCAATAACAATGTGTCACATTCCAGAACAGCCAAAAACAAAGACAGCAAAAGCATTTGCAACTTAGTGCTTCTTTAGACATCTGTCCTTTCAAGGAAAATAAAAGCTTTCGCAAGGTTCGTAATTTCCGAACGTTTGCCGAAAACAAACCAAAAAGGGGTCAAATGCAGCCAGAGTTAATTCATGCAAAAACTTAAGCTAATAATGGCAGCAAATATTTGCAGTACTTACTCAGCTTTGAGTTGTAGCATGCAAATGGCATCACTTCCCAGAAGAGGTAACCCAGCAGGCTGAAAATAATACAATGTAAATATGAAAATAACATAGTGTAAGTATTAGAGAGAGAAAGTCGGTGAGGTAGTATCTTTTATTGAACCAATTGAAAATTTAAAAGATAATATTTCACCCACCTTGTCTTGCTAATATCCTGGGATCAACATTGCTACAACACCACAGCAAGCAATAATGTAAATATGTACTCTAACATAAATAATGATGTAAATATGCTGAAATAAACAGATGCTAAACAAATTGTTCTACAATACATTACCAAAAAGTATATTTCTTAGTGCAATAATTTTCATCTTCTAGGAGACATATAATGAACTTATCAAGTCTTATTGCATGCTCTGTCCAGTCACCCACTGAAATGTAGTTGACAACTAGATAGCATTTTCTTTGCTATTTGTGAATTAACTGTGAACAGGCTGCGGCAGAGTCACAGGTTATAAAGCCAGGACTACTGTAATCATCTAATCTGATCTCCTGTATAATATAAGCCATAGAACTTCCCTGAATTAATTTCTGTTTGAATTAGAGCAGATCTTTAAGAAAAACATCCAATCTTGATTTCAAAATTGCCAGTGATGGAACAGCAATTTACTAATTTGTTCATTATGTACAATTGTTTAATGAATAGTTTGCAAGCAAATGTTAGTTTTAGGATTTTTCATGAAATGAGTATTTGCACTTGTGTTTAGTATTTGTGCCATGTGACTGTCAGTCATTTTCAAACATAAAAACCCACTAGGGTGCTAGAGATGCAATTGCTGTTAACAGTGGGATCCTACATAAAGGACTTTGTCTAACAATGTCATACAGCAGGAGGTCTGCAATGCTAAGTAAAACCCACAGGGCCGACCTGCGGAGTGGGAAAGGTAAGATTAAAGACAGTAGCCTTAAAGTCACAAGTGACTCATTTCAACCCTTCTGTTTGATATAGCGGGTCAAGCATACCATGTCAACCCTTGTCAGGCATTGACAAATGGATTAGTGGACACATCAGTACAAATAGCAAAGATATTGATTTTTAAAAGGCTCTGGCATATTTAAAGATCCCTACTTCATATGATTAGAATATCTCAATGCACACAATATTTTATAAACATCACCAGTTCAGAAATTGATGGGCAGAAGGTTAAAAATTTCAGTGTCAGATCGAAAGTCAAAACCAATTTAAGTGGTTATAAAATAAATATCTATCAGGAAACTAGAAAAGAAGAAATACTACAAAAAGAATGCTGAACAATTACTCCCATTCCAGAAAGTGACTGTCAAACAGTACCATCTGTATCAAGATTATATGTTATAGCCACCATGAGAGTTAGTTCCACAGGATGACCAGATAACACTTCAACAAAGCCAAGGAAGACACTGGCGCTGTTTCTTGAGGACATCTAGAAATGCCACTGACAGTATTCACGCACTGACAGACAGACAGACACACACACACCCACCCCCACGATGAAAAGCAAATACAGACTCCAGTTGGTGGCTTCACTCAGCAGGCAAATAGGCCACCAGAGAAGGAACTGTTGTGAAAAGATTAAGAATAAAGCTCCAATGGGCTGAATAAACCTTTGAGATTCAGAGATTCTAGATACTGACAAATGTCCAACATACTGACCTCCATCTTTGACCTCTCTTCATGTGCATTTTATCATTTGGTTGTAATGTTTGTGAGTATTGTTCTTACATTTGTATTATTTTCCTGTCTAAACAAGTTAGATGCAACAGTAGCCATTGGAGTCTACGTGAGAGGGTATAATGTTTTCTAACCCTGAACAGTATCATGTGATTGGGTCAGGAAATAGAATGAAGATCAGTTGGTTACAAGTGTTCAGGTGTTTCCTGATATTTACAGCAGTTGGGACTGAAAGTTTTCATCCGACTATTCTGCTCAATGGACAAGTGGCTGTGTCACAAAAATGACCACAATGGTTAGGTCTCTGGAAGGCCCTTTGTTTTTTATTTTTAACAATGCCCCCACCCCTCCCTGCCACCAGAATCCTGAAGTTGGAAAAGTTTCTACTGAGTCCCACCTCACAGAGTCCCCATTGATTGGCACAGCACACGTGAACAGGGAGAGGCGCAACTGCCCATTGGAGGCTGATACTTCATAGTGGGGGAGCGGGGTGGGCAGGGATCTGGGAATGGGCAACCGAGACCCCCTATGCCCAACTGCTGCAGTAAGTGGTCCTCAGGGAACAGAAGGCAGCAGACATGGCCACATCTCTGTTCTGCATCAACTTGGGCTTCATAGAATCATAGTGTTCGAAGGGACCATCCTAGGGTCATCTAGACTAACTTCATATGCTGCTACATTGCGGTGGTGCAGAGCAGCGGCATCGAGGCCATCGCTAATGAGTACAGCGACCGCTGCCCCCCATGAATGCCAGGCATCCCTCCCCCTCCTTCCCCTGAGAGTACTGAGCTCACACTGGGAAGTGCTTACTCCACCCCACGAGCACCCCCACGCTGGACACCTCCCACACCACATGGCCTGCTGCACCCCACGAGTATTGTCCTTGCAGCGTGGCTCTGGGGAAGCAAATGATGCCCACTCAAAGAGGAACTCTAAGGCACAGAGCCCAATCCACTTGCCTTGCTAGACAGAGCCCCTCCTGATCCCTGCCTCTGGGCCAGGAAGAGGTTCTCTAATCCTCCTGCAGCCGCGGGAGGAGAGGAGCTGAGAAGTGCACAAGATGGGGAGGGTGGCAGTTGTGGCCCCCCCTGCTGCTGGCAGGTCTGTGCCTCAGTGACGGGGATCTGCAGGAGTGGCATTGGGTAGCAATGGCACAATGATTTCCTGTTTCTTCATCTCCCTCCTCTTGACAGTGCCCACCCTCTTGTTCTTCCTTTCCTTCCTGGTTTCCCCAGTCTCTTCTGGCTCCAAGCTGTGTCCCACCTCTAAGACAGGACAGAGATTGCTTTTTCCCTGTCCTCCCATCCGCCAACATTACCGCAGATATTTACCCAAAAAACACTTACGTTCATTGTTGCACCAATTTTTTTGCAATAAACACTGATGGATTCCTGGGAAATTAGGAACAAAATAAAAACCGAAAACAAAGGGCTCCAATTCTCTGTTATAAGTGTCAGCAGACGCACCAAGGACAGAATGGGTTGTGAGACTCCCCTTTCTGGAGCTAGGCTGTGGTAGTGTGAGGAAATGTACTCTGCCGTTGCCCATGTTTCACCTCCTCTGAATAAATAAAGAATTCCACTCTGGAGGGCTGTCATTTCATTTGGGGGGTTTTGAGTCCTAAATTTCCACTAAAATTCATTATACTGAGGAATTGTTTCCTCTGCAAATGAGGCAGGGCTTAATGTCAGTACCTGTACATATTGGTATACAACTGGTATACAATTTATACCACAGATAGGGCTGTGTCTTTTATAGTAAAAGTAAACACACATTGAAAGTCAAGAATAATGCAAGCAATTACCTTCTTACCGTGAAATTTTCTCCAGAAATGATCTGACATGATAGTCAAAAGATACTGTTTTCCTGCACTAGTGTCTCCTGAAGAAAGGAAAAATGTTGCCATTAACTTTGGTTTGTTTTTTTCCTATTTTCAGCACGTACTTATGATTTGTTCCACTTATAGTCCACATGCTGACAAAGCATCCTTCCTCTGTTTAAACTCTTTCTATTTATCTCTGCAGGAATGCAGATCCATAGAAATAAAAGAAAATTATAACATTTGTGTTGTTTACATTAGTAGAAAATGTTCCCTTCCCTCTCCATCCTGAATAAAACAATTGTGTTCTTTCTAACATACTCCCTAAGAAAAATATCTATCCAATTATTAGCTAATAGCACGGGGACATGCCAGGAACTTAGGACATTTTCTTTTTTTCATTGTTTGAGAACAAATGGTCCTTACAAGTGCCTGAACGGTACTGAAACAACAAAGCAGGCATGCTAGCAGTACATCTCCCTGTTCTTTCTTCCATCTCTCAGTAATTCTACAATTCTGAAACAGATAGATTAGAGATTTGCTTTTTATTTCCTACAGATGCTCAAAGCTCCAAATGACCCTCTCTCGCACAGTTTCACATCTTGGAGAGGAGCCTGAACCCAAATTGAGATCTGGATCTGAATCTCAAGTTCCACAATGTGTGGAATGGTTCAGATCTGCGGTGTTCCAGGTCAGACCCATCCCTGATAATTAATATAGATGTGAAAAACAAGAATTTCACATTAAAAGCCACGCAAACAAGAATTAACCTATGTCAGAGATAGTTTACTGTTTAGTGTATATGTTCATCTCAGGCCTAATGTAACCCTGATTCTCAGTTACCGCTCCTCCACTACATTCCAAAACCTACCACATAATCAATTATTTCCTATACAACACTTCTCCCCCCACCCTCTACCAGATGTGTGCCAATTGTTTCAAGAACCCATAGACAAAACCAGCTACCCAGGAACTCAAAATACCACATCATGATAGAGATTTGACAATGTTCAGCATAAAATGTTTCATTAAAAAGAGAGAGAATGCATCAGAAGTTACCAAACTGTGGCGTGTGGACCACTGGTGCTACACAGAGAACAGGCTGGCCCATCCTTGTTCCAGCTTCTTCACTGTAAAATGCTGCACACTTGTCACAGTAAAGATAGTTTCCATTGACCTGGGCTGCATTAGAAAAAGTGATGTAGAGATTGCAGGCTCTATAGCTCATTGCCAATGCAGTGAACCACAGAAGAAAACTTGAAATGACCCTTACTTGAAACTAGGTCTGTATTATTGGCAGTCTATGATATCCTGAAGCAGTTGCTGCTGTCTAAATCTGCACTACATTTCAGAGTAAGAGATCAGACTAAATCAAGATACATCCTTCTCTCTGTCTCCACAATAGCTCCAACACAGATCCCTCGCTGCAGGAAACCATATGAATATATCTGACAAAGTGGATTTCTGCCCATGAGAGCTTATGCCCAAATAAATTTGTTAGTCTTTAAGATGCCACAGGACTGCCGCTGTTTTGCTAAAAACAGACTAATACGGCTACCCCTCTAGAACTCATAGAAATATATTCTAATGTAGATTTCCTGGGCAAAATCTCACCAGCCATCCCCCCATGTATTTCACTTTTGCTTCCCAGAATATTAAGATATTCTATACTATATTTTATGGAAAAAGATAGATGGGGGAGCTTTTAATCATTTCATTCCTCCTTTAATTTATGATTTTTCCCCACAAGCACAAGATCTGCATTCTATGCACTGATTGTACATGTGGCATAAGATAGTCAAATGACTTTCTATAGCTAAAGAGATTAAAAGAGCCCTTCTACCAGATGAGCAATGCTTCCTTACCTTCCACTCACTGGATTCTTTCCCAGCTGCTCTTTAGTACCTAGTACCTGCATCCCAAGGTTAATATTCTTACCCACAGGATGCAAACTCATGGTAAAGGACAATTTTACTTTTCATTTTTCTTGTTCATACTTTTCATAAAGTTTATAAAAAGCACTACTTTTGAGTATTGTAAATGTCTAATAGAAGATATAAAGGAATAAAACCTATGCACAGCCAGTGTAAAGAACCTAGTCAACAAAACTGCACCATAAGGCAAAGCTTATTGAACATTTGGTTCAGTTCATGTGTTAGAGAGGTATTTCCAATGTCAATTTGCAACTGGGGTTAAAGAGCAGCAATTTTAGATATCGCGGGGTAAGCTTCTCTCAAATTGGGTAGGGATGGGGAAGTTGGTAAAGACACAGCTGCAAACTACATTGTAGCTCAAACAAGCAAATATGTTAAATATTAAATCCCATTCTTAAAATCATATTAAAATCGTGTATGTAAGATTCTGTATTATAGCTCAGCAAATTGGAAGTTCCAGCAGGGATTAGCAACAATCTGAGAAAAAAGTATCATTACTGAAAGTGGGGTCATGTTTCCACGCAAATAGCCACGTGTGCTAGATAAAGGCTTTTTTCAAAAACAAAGCAGGAATGAACTCAGCTTAACAGCTGATTTTAACATCTTTTTAAAATTGTTAAGAAAAAGACATGGCATTTCATTTGTTGTAGCTGATCTATGTTGTTGATTTCACACGCAGTTCATCCTGATACTACTATCCTTATTGGGCATTAACATGAGGCTGTGAAAACCTAGATTAAATTGATAAAATGGATCAAATTTATTTATGATCAAGTTATTTTGAAACCTTGTAAATCTTATTTTCAACAATTGTTGATTTTCGTATTCAGTGTGAACAGAAGAGGAGCGAGGAGGAGAAACAAGAGTTTTAACAGGTTAGCAAAGTTCCTGGATTAACCAAGTAAAGAACACAAGAATTGAAAAGGAATATATAACGTGAGATTTAAGCCTCATTACTGAAACGCAACTGTTGTAAAATAAGCTATTGCTAGAGATGGGCTCAAATCCGACCCCTGGATTAGAATTCTGTATAGTTTGAGCCCACATCTCCAGTGATTGTGGTTTTTGTACAATTAAGCACAAGCACGATAGGAAATTTCACAAAATGCTTAGTGCAATATGATTGAGCATCTAAGATTAGAACCAAGTCTTCCAAGTCCATTCCATGCAGGGGTATTTTCAAAGCTGTCTGGTAGTAAACTTTAAGGCTGTCCTAAACTGTGCGCACTATAACATTCTTGAGAGAAGATGGGTGAGATAATATATTTATTGGACCAACTTCTGTTGGTGAGAGAGACGCTTATGATGTTACACAGACTTTTCTTCAAGTCTGGGAAACATACTCACCTTGAATGGTCCCTTGAAATATGTGCTAACTTCTTATGCTAACAATCTGTTCCACCTTGTATTTAGCTGTGACACTGTGGATATGTTTCCCAGACCTGAAGAAGAGCTCTATGTAAGCTCAAAAGCTTGTCTCTCTCACCAACAGAACTTGGTGCAATAAAAGATATGACTTCACCCACATTATCTCTCTAATATCCTGGGACCAACATGGCTACAACAACACTGCATATAACATTCTTGAGACATATGAGCTTCTAGGTCATCATTTGCACATGACAATACAAGCTGAGAAATCCAACTGTGTCCCTATTAAATGACATGTTTGCAAGATTTAGGCTAGAAAGGAAATTTGCAGCTCCTATTCTATAATTGTTAGGAAAAGATCAATTGATTTAACCTGGTCATGACCCATCTATTATTTAAAGGAAGTAATTGGTCAGATAATGTTACAAGCGCAAATACTTTCACACAGGTGCAGTGCCATCTGCTTCTGCTCACTCTCTATGGTATGCTATTATATGAACAGTTTATATCCTTAATTCCCAAATTTAGGATTGTTTTTTAAATAAGTAAAATAGCTGATTGAGATTTTGTAATCCATATAGGACAGCATCAAAAGCCTTTGATAAAATAGTAGTGAAAGAGATGGGTGAAAAAGTTTTGCAGGCCGGTGTATTTTCATGCTGTATAATTTAAGATTCAGGGCTTTTGTTCTTTATTTTTAAATAACCGATGAATCAACTAACTGAGATGTCTGCATTTTTAATACTATACATTTTCAGACACAACAAGATAGCTAAAACTAATTAGGAAAGATAAATTCTGACTCAGAGGACTTCCCAACTTGAGATCACCAACTAGATAAGACCACCCAGACTTGGGGCAGATAAAATCTTGCTTGTACAAATTTGCATATTGGTTGCAAAGCTGTTGTGAGTTGGGTGCTGCTTTTGAATATTTGGCGCCAAAGTAAGATGGTCATTAGTGATCTTTTCTTCAGCACTTCCAACGTACAGCATGACCTTTAGGTGAGGAGGTGTTTGAGTTAATTGGGATGCATTTGGTCAGGATTTTTTATTAAGGCAATTTTGCTCTAAAATCCACAGTATTACAACAAGCTCGTTTCAAAACTGAGTGCATGTGAACCTGCACATTAAATTCACACACTTCTAAGTTAACATTTTGACAACAGGATCAACTACCATCAAACGAAATACCCTTTTTAATCATTGCAGTAATATATCTCACTCTCCACTTAGTTGAGCTACCTTTCAGATGTACGATGTACTCATTGCACTCTATGTGCCTTGGGGCTTCACTCCACAAAAACAAGTACATCCAGCTCCTACATTATTGAATTACCAGAAAATTTGTTTCTAAGTTCCATGGCAAAGGCCAGGACTTTTTTGTTTTTTGTTAAAAATTTACAACGGGCGACTCACCAAAACCATTCATTTTTTAAGCAGAAGTTTCCACCGGAAATCTTAATGATGTTTGTTGCTTGGATTTAACACCTTTTCCTGTTCAAATAATTAGTATTATGACTTTGGCTAGCAGAAGTGCTCACAAGTCCAAAAAGAGCAGTGTTTGGCCTGGCAAAAGAAATTATTTTTCTTTTAACCCTCCAGATCCTGAAAAATATTTATTAATACAGCTAAAGCTATTTTAAAGCTGAATTTGAATTCTTTGCTTACTAGAGGGCCAGGCCAAAAATAGAAGAGGAGAGAGAGACTCTTTTACTGATCCAAAGAAACAACAGTAATAAAACTGTAAGGGACAAATTCTGATCTTTCATAATGTACATTTTTATCCTGCTCTATCTTCCCTTGTAGCGCTGTGTGGAGTGTCAGGCTCGTCTCCTCCCCACGACTCTGCTGCTATAGCAGTGAGTAACTATCTCAAGATTTCCCTAGGAAGAAAGTAAAGAATATATGGTTAATAAACAAACATGCTATTAACTATTGACAGTCATTTCCCCCATGATGAATAGCGGATGTCACATTGCATATTTAGCATCCATGCAAAAAAGGCTGTGAATATAAATTCTTTTTACAAAATGAAGGAACTTTGATTAAAGGCGGATTCAATTTTGTGAAATAAAGACAGCATGAATATACACATCTCTGGTAGTCATGTTATGAGAAATGATGCACGATTACTAGTACTAACAATGAAAATCCTGAATAATCAGAGACAAGAGGGATCTAAATTCTCATTCTTTTATCATGACAGCATCTGGAAGTCCCAACTGAGTCCAGGACCCTATAGTGCAAGGTATCACACAGACACGTGGTGAGAAACAGTCCCTGCCTCAAAGAGCTTACAATCTACATAGAAAAGAAGAAAATGAAAAACACAGAGAGATGAACTGCCTTGCCTAAAGCCACACAACAGGTCGATGGCAAAGCCAGGAATAACACCTGGGTCTCCTAACTCCCACTCTTGTGCCAAATCTGCTACACCACCCCACCACTCCTTTCTGGAGCAGCTCCTTGGGTTCTAGATTTGTCTGATACAGAAAGTGAAAATTTTTGAACATCTTAAACTAAAAAGAAAGTTTGTAATAATGACTAATTACAATCAGAGCAGTAGCCCTTTTCTTAAGATGTCAGGACCTAACGCTCATCCACAATGATGGACCGAAAGTCCCCCTCAAAAGAGGGACCCATCAGCACTGTTAATACTATATCGAGGTCCTAGAAGGGAAGGGGGACTCAAACTGAGGGAAACATTTGGAGATAGGCCCTTAGGAATCTTGCCCACTGAGGTGTGGCAGGGGAGGGAAAAAGTAAGGCCATGGCTAAGAGGGTGATATGCAGGTATTGTTGCTAGATGGACTCTTGGAACTAATACAAAGTCCAGATTGTTTCAGGGCTAGGAAATAGTCCAATATTGCTGAAATGGGTTTGGTCGAAGCAGACCACTGGTTCTGCAAAGCCCAAATAGAAAACCTCTTCCACCTCGCTTTATAAGTCAGTCTAGTTGAGACTCTGCTCATTTGGAGAACACTCTGACCCTCAGCTGAACAGCTTCCTTCAGTGGATATCATCTGGCCAACATTCAGGCTGTCAGAGGTAACAATGCTGGATCCAGGTGTAGGATCCAACTGTTATTCTGTGAGACTCTGTTGGGCAGAGCAGCTAAGGGGACCTGGGGCTACATAAATAAGTTCACCAGATCTGAACCCCAAAACTGCCTGGCCCATGCTGGGGTTATCATAGTCAATGATACTACATCTTGCTTCCACTTCCTCAGGACACTTAGTATCATGGGGATCAGTGGGCAGGCATACATCAGATCAAATATCACAGGGATGAGGAAGGTATCCGACAGGGAGCCTGGAGCGCTGCCCTCTCTGGAACAGAACACTTGGCATTTCTTGTTCTGGGTCAGTGGCTAATAGGCCTATCGTTCGGAATTGCCACTTATAAAAGATGCCCTGTAACACGAGGTCTTTGATCAACCATTCATGGTTGTCTGAGAACTCTCTGCTGACATGATCTGCTAGCAAGTTCTAACCGTCTCTGTAGAGAAGGTGTAACCCGTCCGTGCCCAGGGTAGCCCACTGATAATGCCAGGGTCAGGGCAGGCTGCAAAAGGAGAGCAAATTCTCCCAGCACTGGTGGGTGACACTGCAGTCAGACTTCCCAACCAGCCACAAACAGTGCTTCTGATTCCCCCACACTGGTTATCAAGAAGCCACTGTGCAAATACACGCAGCCCCCTTTACTGCATTTCAGTCTCTGGCTCCCCAAACTGACACTAGGTCCAGTAAAGAGACCAGTTGTTTAAACTCTATGCTCTTTACTAAAAGATTCCCTCTGATCCCAAAGGACCAGCCACAGTACCAGTTCACTATAAGTTTGGATCTTACCCAAAATACCACGCTGCCAGCCAATCCTTTAGTAACTAAAACTAAAGGTTTATTAATAAAAGAAAAACAAACAATAAGAGAAGTGTTAAAGGCTTAAAGCAATCAGATATATACAAATGATTTAAAAGTCCATATACATCAGGTTTCTAGAACAATTGTGGAGTTGTATATTTCCTCTGGTATACATCCAGTACCTGGATGGGTCTAAGTCCTTCAGTTCAGTTGCAAAGTGTGTTGATCCAGAGGTATGTCCGCAGCTGGACAGGAACAACGAACAAGACAAAAGACAAAATGGTTTCTGTGGTTTGATCTTATATACCCTCTGTTGCTGGCCATGTGGCTTGTGGAATTTTACAGGAACCAAAATGGAGTCCATAGTCACATGGGCCAATCCGGGTAACTCTTCAGGTATGCCTTTAGTTTCTTCCTAGGCCTTTGGCTTCTGTAAAGGTCTTGATGGGCCATTAAGCGGGCTATTGTCCTGCGGCCTCTCTGTCTGGGGTGTGTCTTCTACAGCACAGTTTGAAATACAGGGATATCAAAGATCTCCATAACTTTCTTCACACATATTACACATGAACACAAATAGTATCATCTTATTCAGCATATCATAACCTTTCTAACAGTACCTGACATGGCATGTCTTACATGAATTATTATGATTTTGACATATTAATATCAAATAACACAAATGCCCCCCCTCCTAATGCAGTCCGCATGACAGAAGGAACTATGTGGACTTGAAAATTGTTTGATATCCATAACGGTCATAGGATAAACATTAAGTGAAGTTGCAGGATGGGATATGTTGTGGGACAAAGACCAAAAAACACACATCAGTAGGTGCACGGAGACACAGAAGCTTGGACTACTAGATGGAAGCTCCACCCAGACTGCTCATTCAGGACTTTGGGGGGTTGAATTTCAAGCATTGGAAGTTGGATCCTAAAGAGACGAAGTGAAGGTTCATCGGTTGGCTCCGGTGAGGAGAAGAAGCACTGCTGGGCTCTTATAAGATTAGGATAGCCCTGTTAGAGAAAGAAGTAGGAAAGTTACTAAACACTTACATTTACTTGGGTTACATAAAAGTTTGGTGTTATGTGAATCCAAGGATTTGGAGGCGTTGCCTATCAGTGGTTTTGGAAGAGATCTGCAGGGTCCTCAAATTAGAGTTAAGAAAAGTAGCCAAGATCACTCAATACTTATAGGCAGATATCCTGAGAAGAAGATTTTAGAGATAAAAAGGCTGTACTGGTAACCCAGAGACAATAGTGTTGAATAAGGTATGTGCCCAGGAAGGGGCAGAATATGACAGCATGGAAGATGCAGGGTCATCGGTGTGATCCAGTGACAAATACATCAACTCCAGAGCTAAATGGCTTCCTGACAGAACAGAGATGACCTGGCTCCTCCTTGCATGTTGACATAATGCATACCTGGGATGTTGTCTGTCAGCACCTGAACTGTGGATCCCTGGAGGAGGAAAGCTTTATGTGCCAGGCAGACAGCTTTGAGTTCCAGGACACTTACGAACAGATAAGCTTTTTGAGGGGGACCATAGGTCTTGCATTTTATGGTAATCTAGGTGAGCTCCCCCATCTCTGAGTGGAGGCATCTTTCACCAGAGTCTTGCCTGGTGCAGAAAAGGATATTCCATTGCACACCTAAAAAGGATCTTTCCACCTGTTTAACAAAGGGAGAACTTCTTGTGAGACAGTGACCAGGCTGTCTATTTGAAATTTGTTGGGTAGATACGTTGATTTCAACCACCCTTGTATGAAGCAGAGACGTCTAGAAAACTGCATCACATAGGTGAATGAGCCCATAGATCCCAGAAACCTGAGATGTGCTCTTATTGATGTCTTTGGGTGAACTTCAAGTGGGTAGCTGAGGTCCACTATAGTTTGGAATCTTTCCTGTGGAAGGTAAGCTCCTAATGTGGCTCCTACAAACTCTATATTTATACAAAAATGCACACTTAGTCTGACTGTTGATTTTGAGGACCAGTCTGGAAAAGAGCTTTAAGGTTACTTGAATTGAGTTGGTCGCCTACTAGGGTGACCTTTCCAGGATCAACCAGTCATTGAGATACGGGCCCCAATTAGGCTTGGCACGATTTAATTTAAATCAACAGATGCTAGTAAATATAAATTTCAGCAGACACACGGAAACTGATGACAAAGCATTCAATGGTAATAATTGGAGAGAGTGTCCACCTCCCCACACCTTCCCTTCACCTTGCACCTGCAGGGATTGGGTGTCATCAGCTCTGCAGCCATGCAGAAGCCCTCTACAGTACCAATGTCATGGGAATGAGTGAACAGAGCCATGAAAATGGAGCTGCTGAGGGCTCCCTGCACAGCTGTGGCAGGTGAACACCAAATCTCTGCAAGCACATGGAATGGGGAAGACCTGGGTCCCCTTGGAGTAGAGTGGAGACCCCAGCCAAGGCCACAAGGAGGAAGAGGATGAGCCTCCAGCCATGGGGGAGGCCACGTCACTGCTGAATGACTCTCTCTAGGCAGGAGCTATTCAGCAGTGGGGTGGCCACAGCCAGGTGACGCTTGCTAGGGGTGTCTGCTCTACGCTAGGACTGCAGCCTTCCCCACACCTTGCGCCAGCAGGGATCCAGTGTCATTGGCTCTGCAGCTTCCCTATTACAGTCCCACTGACTCACCTGCCAGGAGCACAGGAGCCATCCCCAAGCAGGAACTGTTCAGCAGCGGGGTGGCCTCCTAATGGCTGGAGACTTAACCTCCTCTTTGCAGACCTGGTGAGGGGCATCTTTGCATCCCTGGGCCAGGATCACAACTTCTCCCACACCTTGTCCCTGGTGTGCTGGGCCCTTCCAGTGCATACACAGCCCCCTGCAGCCCCACTGTCAGCACTGTCATAATCCTACCCCCCAAACACACACACAACTTTACCCCCCATTAATTTCCTGCAACTGTAAAAACAAAAAGTCAAACAAATAAATACTTTAAAAAATATTAATCATTAAAATTGCATACAAAAAATTTGAATTCTGCCAAGTGTAGTGTAATAGTCTGGAGCAGAGGGACACCACCTAAAGGAAGGCTGAGGCCTAGATTGCTTTCTCCTTGGGCTGGGGTGTAAAAGGCCAGAGAACACAAAAGTAGATCTAGAGCCCTTTCATGAGTAAAGAGCCTCATCAGTCTGTGCTGAAGAGGTCACAACTCTCCAATGGAAGATCCTCTATTGTGGTTTGGACCTCCTTGGATATTCCTGATGACTGGAATCAGGAGGATCTTCACATCGGTACCATTGGGATCCTGGTAGGTGCAGCTGTATTAGATGCATCCAAAGCAGCCTCCAGTGAAGTCCTGGCTGTCAGTTGCTCTTGTAATATGATAGATTTTAACTCTTCCTTGGGTTCTTGTAGGAGTCCTTCTACAAACGGTGCAGAGAGTGATATTTTGCCAGTAGAGCCTGTCACTTAGCAATGCACTTCCAGAGTGGCAAAGTAGACTTTTCCTACCAAACAGATCCAGTCTCTTAGAGCAGTGTTTCTCAACAACGAGTCCATGGACCAGCACCGGTCCCTGAGATCTCCCTGATACAAGCTGGTCACAGGTATCAAAAAGGTTGAGAAACACTGTCTTAGAGTTCTTCTGCCTTGGTATTTTAGAGGGTTCTTGCCATTTGACTCTTTCCTGAACAGCTAATACAATGAGTGAGCCTGCACTGGATGCAAATAAAAGTACTCAGAGACCTTGGAGGAACTTTGTTGTGTCTACCCACTCTCTTGGAAGTGGGAAGTATTAATGTAGGTGTCTGCCACAAGCTCTTTGCAGAATTTAAAATCCCTTATTAATAGGTGTGGCAAACTACCCAGGGCTGGAAGGGTAAAGAATATCTAGCAGCTTGACTGACGTCTCTTAAACTACTTCCAGTGCAACGTCAAGGATCTCAGACATGCATTTCATCAGAGGATTTAGCTTCTGCCATAACAGCTCAAGTCCAACTCCAGGTACATATAGATATCAGGGGTCTCCAAGCCTACTATCTATGAAAAAAATAGTAAAAACACGCAAACTAAGAGATAACTACCTACCTAATAACTATACTAACTAATCATGAACACTAAATATGAGACACAGAAGCAGCCAGACATTCCAAAGTTTTTGTCTCCCTGCCACAGGTCATAAGACGAAATTGAGGAACAGTTGAACCTGCTCTGCCTTTTATGCCCTCAGGTGGAGGGTGTAAAGACAGCTAGAGCTCAAGTGTGGCCCCAGCAAAAACTGACAATCAAAAGAATCTGACCTCATGTGCCTGGGGTGCATGCACACCAAGACTATTTGATTCACAAGAACAAATACTTGAAAAAAAGCCAGTGCATTTGAAGAAAAGATTAGTTAGTTTGGCCAGATGTAGTCAGTCTGTTTTCTTCCAGTCTCTAATCCTTCTCATTGTCTATTCATACTGTCCCCTTGTTTTAGTCCCTAAAAGGTACATGTACACAAGTAAAGAATGGGAATTTCAGTGAGATGACATACTCTGTTCTCCTTTAAATGCCTCAGAAATCTCTTGAGAGCATTACATGCCAGGAATCTGGCTGTACATTTATATGTGGTGGATTCTGAACAGCTAACTCATGTAAACACACACACTGAGCTGCACAGATTTAGCAATCCCCTCTGCTCCTTGTGCTCTAAGAGTTCAATTCCCAAAACAAAAGTATTGGAAAACCAGGAAATGCAGAATTAAGGTCCCCTGACATCCATTGTATAAAAAGGTGAGTACGCAAAAAAAAAACAAAAAACAAAACAAACACCACAAAGATTAGAAAAACCAGAAACTAAGGAGTTAAGGTGGTACTTCATAGACCACCCTTCTCCCTCAACCTTAACTCTGCCCACTTCAGGCCCTGTCCTGGATCAATGGTGATGCACAGAAGGAGCCTGCTGGGCTCCAGGTCCTGATTTGCAGTTGCGGAAGGCACAGAGAAAATAGAGTTTATTAGATACAGGTAAAGTGCTATAAATATTCCCAGTTCCTCTGGGCATCCCTGCAGAGGATGAGTTAAGATTGTGTAGGAAGTAAGGTGGTGGGGAGGGAAACAATGAACCATGGCAGAAGGAGCAGAATGAAGGAGAAATCAGTGGTGAAAGGCAACACAAAGGCAGGGACTTTTGAGTAAAGATCCACTCTTCAAATACCACATTTCTTCTCTTATTCTCAAATCCATGACTTTTCCTCTACTGCCTCTTATGAGTGAAACACCATTGGCATCCTAGTTTGATCACTCTCATGTCAATTCAATCCCCTGGTAAAAACCCATTTCTGCTGACACATCAACAAGGAGTTTGCACTATAATATTTAAATAAAAATAAGAACTTTTATTGCCCTCTGTTTATTTGTTTGTTTTTTAAATACAGGCATGCTGTGTACTCTACGATGCCAAGCATATTTTTGGCACTAAACCAGTAATAAATAATTCCTTGGATATGGGTTGGTGTAAATCAAGGTACAAAACTGACTGGGAATAGGACACAGATACTAGGGAGATGAGATATCTCAATTTGGGAAATGCTAATACTGTATATATCTGTAAACATACAATGCTAAGATAATGTCATTAAAACAAAGCTGAAGGTGAGGACTGCATTTTGACCATTAATTAGTCACTACTTAGGCTTGGGGGAAAAGAAAATGTACAGGCCAAGACCACCATCTAGTGACAGAACTCCTGCTTTGCATAAGAACCACTCAAACCATCTGGCCAATCACCATCCTAGAGCAACAAATAATTCAGGCATTTTATTCCATAAATTGTTTATTTTACGAGGTTTGTGCTTTCCTCTGAAGCAGGCTAATTCATAAAAGATGGTGACGTAGTAAGGCCATTCCTATTTTTTGGGGGGTGTTTATAATGTTATTTTTTAATTATGCAATTGAAGATGAAAATTTTCTCCTTTTTAGGTGGTAGACTGATTTCATAACTATTGGGCCAGTGGAAATTTGGAGGCAGGGCCGGAATTAGGGGTGATTGCTTGAGGTGTTGGGCTTAGGGGGCACTGGGCTCGGGATGCTGTTTTTGTTGTTAGTGACAAAAGGGAAAATAGAATGTTTGAAGTAAAACGTTTCAGGTATTTCGTATGTGGATTCATTTTTCACTAACTTCCTAGAATGTTCTGGACCTTTGTAAAATCTTGTGGAACCTTCCAGACTTTCTGAAAACCACATTTTTCTCAAACCTCTTACAATGTTGTCAGCCATACCCATGTGGCTATATAAGGGGTGAGATGTCGCCAGTCAGGCAGATAGATGTAAGAATGAACTGAAGTGAAATGAGAGCCCAGCCACAATATTGTGAACCTTGTTTTATTGTGTAATCGTGAAAGAACAGTTACTTACCTCATAACTGTTGTTCTTCGAGATGTGTTGCTCATGCCCATTCAGAATTCGGTGTGCGCGCATCATATGTGCCAGTGCTGGAAATTTCCCCCTAGTAGTATCAGTAGGGCCAGCTCTAGGGTCCTCTGCAGCAGCTCATGTATACAGGGCACTGCCGCTCCCGCCCACCCCAGTTCCTTCTTGCCGGAACTCTGACAGAGTTGAAGGAGGGTGAGTTGTGGAATGGAAATGAGCAACACATCTTGAGGAACAACAGTTATGAGGTAAGTAACCATTCTTACTTCTTAGAGTGCTTGCTCATGTCCATTCAGAGTGGAGATACCTCTTCTCATTGGATTTGAGAGACTTTGGATAGAACACTGGCAGGAATATGTCCTGGTTAATGGATATGTCCTGGAAGTGGGAAACAACCTTCGGCAGAAAGATTGGGTGAGGACGAAGCTGCACCTTGTCCTTGAAGAAAACCATGTATAATGGCTCTGAGGTCAGAGCTTTTAACTCAGAGACTCTCCATGCCAAGGTGATTGCCACCAGGAATGTCACTTTCCAGGACAGATGTGTAAGGGAACAAGAAACCAACGGCTCAAATGGCGGTGCTGTAAGTCTTGAGAGGACGAGGTTTAGATCCCACTGAGGGACTGGGTCTCGTATCAATAGAAAAAGTCTTTCCAGACCCTCGAGGAACCTGGACACCATCCCGTGGGAGAAAATCAATTTGCTTTGGATTGGGTAGTGAAAGACCAGAATTGCTGCCAGATACACCTTAATAGACGAGAAGGCCAAGCCTTCCTGCTTCAGATGAAGCAGATAGTCCAGGATCCTCTGAATAGGGGATTTAGTCAGTGAGACATTTTGACCCGTCACCCAGCAGGTGAAGCATTTCCATTTGGCTAAATAAGAAACCCTTGCAGATGGCTTCCTGCTCTCCAACAGGATCCTCTGAACTTGAGCTGAGAAGTGGCGCTCATCCCTGCTCAACAACATAACAGCCATGCCATAAGGCACAGAGTGGCCAGATCCAGTAGAGCAGCTGGCCTTGCTCTTGAGAGAGGAGGTCTGGTCTCAATGGGACTGACCATGGCTGGTCCATCAAGAGTTCTGACAGCATCCCAAACCAATGCTACTTGGGCCATGCCGGGGCTATCAGGATGACCCATGCTCTGTCCCTCTTGATCTTCACGAGGACTCTGTGTATAAGAGTTATTGGGGGGAAAGGTATACAAGAGACCTCTTGTCCACCATAGAAGAAAAGCATCCAACAGGGAGGGAGCAGTATTGAGCGCACTTCGTTTTCCCTTGTAGCAAATAGTTCCTCTTGGGGAGTTCCCCACCTTTGGAAAATGCTCGTTTATTAACAGGCCCAGTGACCGGCAGGTGTCTCTCATGATCTTGATGCTGCATGGAACCTGCTCCCGTGACCGACCCCAGATCAGTCAGTCATCCAGGTAAGGAAAAACCTGCACTCCTCTGTGTGTGAGGTGCGCCACCTCTACCGCCATGCATTTGGTGAATACGCACAGTGCAGTGGAGAGGCCAAATTGGAGGACCATGAATTAGTAGTGCTGGGCACTCATTAGCTGCTGCCACAACTAGCAAGCCCAGGGATGGGTGTATGTATAAATATTCAAACGCCTTGGCGGGCACATAATATTTCTTCTCTGCTCATTTAGACATGGGGGGCAAGGAGGCTGGAGTCTGCCGCAACACCTTAGCAAGCTTCAGCATCACATTGTGCATTGGGAGGGCCACTCTGGAGGGAGCTGCAGAAGCCGGGATGCCAAAGAGTTCATCCACTGGCTCAGAAAGTTCCTCTATTTTAGCCACTACCTGCTTCAGCAGGTCTTGGTGCGGCTTGTACTTGTCCAGAGGGGCAGCGTGAGAGGGGTGCGCCACAGCCTCATCTGCAAAGGAGGATGAGAAGGCAGAAATTGGAGGGAAAGCTGGATCTTCATACTTGGTCAGGGTGGTAACCGATGGGCTACCCAAAAGAGAGTTGTCCCAATCTGACCCAATATCTGCTTCCAGTGCCCTTAGATGATTGCGGTACCAAGGCACGCACAGGTGACTGAGAATACTGCATTGTGGCCTGAGGGAACCCCCACGAATTCCAATATTGCCTGGGACCTGACCATTGTCCTTGTGACCACCCTCCCATTTCAGGTGAAAAAGTGTGTTCCAGCACCATTATGGAGGGTAAAAAAGAAATGAGAGGGAGGGGGACTGGCATCATCCTAGATATGAGCACATATGCGTGCCGCTGCGAAGGATGCTAGAGCCAGACTTACGGATACCACTAGGGAAAATTTACAGCACAGTGGCACACACCCACCTAATTCGGAATGGACATGAGCAAACACTTGAAGAAGAAAGTGTACTTGTGTTTTAAGAGTGTAAGTAGTGACTAATAATAGATATATTTAATGAGACACCAGAGATATCTATCAAACCCCTATCTGTGCAACAATATAAAAGAAATACCATTACTTCTTTTGCCATTGTAAGGCTGTCACCTACTATAAACACTGTTTAATACTGGTGCACCCAATGTGGTCCACAGTTCAATTTCTTGATGTTAATATATTTCAGTTATTCTTAAAATTAAAAAGTTTCTATAAGCTTACAGAAAACTAATTTTAAAAAAAATTGGTTTATATATGGCATGAATAAATACAGATTTACAGATCCTAATGTGCAAATTTATCATCTTATATGACGGGGATAAATCATGCATGCAAATCGTGCATTGAAGTCGGAAAATGGGCTACAAATACAATTAAAAGATAAGGTATTCAAATGAGGGGAGGAGGCACCAAAGACACTCTTTGTCCAAGGTGCCATTTGGTCTAGGGCTGGCACTGTTTTTGGAGGAAGGCAGGCCAACTTCTTCAAAATCAGAGGAATATAAGCTCATTTTATCAAGATGCTAGAGACATCTTCATGGTTAAGGTTGAGTTTTTTGCGTACAGATATTTAGAAAAATCCATAGTATATGTAAATTCTTTGAACAAATTAGCAAGGTAATTAGTAAATTGCACATGATTTTAAATGAACAGTTTTAAATTGAATTAGTTTTAACCGATCAAAATAAGACAGAAGCGTGTCCTCCAATGAAGAGGAGGTTGAAGTTGTTGAAAACTAGAAAAAGCAAGATAGGAGCACTATTGCATGGGAATCATCCCTCAGTCTAAAATAGACTGAGCATATAACTCCCACTCGTGATCAGTGCCAAAATGCCTGTTGAGGCTGTCTGCCAGTGAATTGTGGGTGCCAAGGAGATACACTGACAAGGTAATGTGGTTCTGAATATACCAGTTCTGTAAGTTGACCACTTCTATACAGCAGTGGATTGAAAATGCCCCTCACTGCTTGCTTACATAGAAGTCAGTTATGTTGTCCGACATCATCAGGATATGCTGGGATTGTATGAATGGTAGGAAAGCTTTAGAAACTTCAGATACTTTTCTCAGTGACAGAAGATTTGTGTGCCTTCTGGCATCCTGAGCCATCCAAATGTCTTGTACTATGTGATCATCCACGTGGGCTCCACAGGCTATCAGAGAGGCGTTTGTAATTAGTGCCTTGTCAGGTGACGGGACTAGAAAGGCAACCCCCCACATGCATGTCCAGGGTCCCTCCATTATGTCAGAGAGGACTGTCACTGTGGCATTCATGCTGAGCTTGCTCAGTGTATATATGGTTCAGAGCTAAACTTGCAGGCAACAGAGATGGACTCTGGTACATGGCATCATGCATATGTAGAATGCATATGGCCCAGGAAAGCAAGGCATATCCAAACTGATGTTCAAGGGTTTGTTTAAGATCTACCATAGTGCCCACAGTGCAAAATCAGTCCATGGGGAGATAGATCTTTACCTTGATTGAATCCAATAAATCTATAGACTCTATGGTCTGCATCAGCGTCAGGGTAGACTTCTTCATGTTTATGCCAATTCTCAGGGATGCTAGAAGGTGGAGCAACAATGCAATCGACATTAAGACTTCCAGTAGAGATCTGCCAGTCAGAAACCAGTCATCCAAAGATGGGAAGACACTGGTGTCATCTTGTCTGAGCTGAGCTGCTACTACTAAGAAAACTTTTGTGAAGATACAGGGAACTGTAGTTAACTAAAATGAGAGCACCCTGCATTGACAGTGGTGGGAGCCCACCACAAACCTAAGGAATCATCCGAGAGAAGGGTGAATATCTACATGAAACCATGCATTTGTCATATCAAGAGCCATGAACTGCCTTTTTCTAGTGACGTAACCATGGGGAATTTCAGCTTGTGAATAAAAATCCTGACAGATCGAGAATAGGTCTCTGGCCTCTTTTTTTTCCTGGGAACTAGGAAACATTTTGAATCAAACCTTTTTCTCCGAGGTTGAGGGGTAGCTGCTGTTTTACTCCTGTTTAGAGACGAGTTGTACCGTCTGAAGGAGGATCCCCTCATGAGATTGGTGAGACACCCTGTATCTGAAAACACCACCCCCAAAACCCCATATTCACCAATGACATATAATATGTTCTGTACAAAGTATGCCTTGTTTGTTTGTTTTTTTTTTTAGTCTTGATCTGATAAACATTAATATTTTCTCAGATTGTATGTGCTACCATTGTATGTGAAGTTATGAATCATTGTTGAACTTGCTATTAGAACATGTTGTAAGATGGGAAACTCCTGCAAACAGCCTTTCAGGCACAACAATGGAGTGGCCAGACAGTGTTAATGGCTCTCTCATGCCCATTCAAAAACAGATTCCACTAACAGGAATTGTTTATAGTGAAGGCTTCACTGTAGGAAGCATGTTCCCACTGGGGTTTGATTGACCAATGAGGACAGCCCCTAGGTCACAAGCTTGATTGTTCTAGCAAGCTGAAACAGACTATAAAAGAGGGAGCGTGACATCATCACTAGGCTCCACTCCCATTCAATTGAACACCTGAAGGATCCTCTGGCAGACAAAAGGACTCTGAAATAGGGGAGGGGAGACCCAGGCAAGGAAGGTTGCCCAGCCTGCATTTAAGAAACCGATTGTACCAGCTAACAAGGGTGAGACATTGCTAATTCAAGAGCTTGTTAGTGAGTAGAATTTAGACTGAAATCTTACATTTATTTCATTTGGTAACTACTTTTAATCCCTTTACTTGCAATTTATAATCACTTAAAATCTCTTTTAATATAGTTAATAAACTTGGACCAGTGTGGTCTCGCATTGGAGCGTCTAGAAATCTGAGCTCAGTAACAAAGCTATTGCATGTCTTCTCCCAGTGAGGAGGAGCAGACTTAATATAATTTTGGGGATAGATTTCTTTTGATGCAGTTCTTACAGTGTGTGTGTGTATGGGGGGGGTGTAATTGGCTGATGCCTCGCTAGTGTTGGTTTGTGAGTGGCTAGGCCAGACACTCGTAACTTAGTTGGGTGTGTCTCTGCTTGTAGATGGCTATATAAGTGTAGTTTGCTGACAGCACAACAGAGTGAGCAGCAACCCAGTTTAAGATTTGTACGATCTAGCTGAGTGTGGTGCTCTGCATGCTCTTAAGCTAGGTGATAGCAACCCCCTTCAGGCACTCTTATTTGTTACTAGCCAGGTTTTGTGAGGGACAGCCCAATTTGGAGAATGAGGAGGGCATGGAGTTCCCAGTTTTCAGGTCGCACCCTAGGGGACCCCATCACAACGGGAAAGGGGGTTTTGGAAGGTGCGTAGAAAAACTCAGTGGTATACCTGAAATTGATGATATCCACTTGTCTTATCACTGCCCATTGTGGGAAAATTTTGCTAGGCATTCTCTGAAATGAATCTTGTAATCAGGCAGAGACAGCATTGCTAGAGGTTTGCTGCTCTGTAGCATGTCAAAAATATTTTTTGATTGGCAGATGAGGTTGGATAGCCATAGCTGAAGTGAAAGGCACAGGTTATCTTGGCCACTGGGTTTTCAGTCATTTACAAGGCAGCTTATAGGACCAACAGTGATAGATGGGTTATGTTAAGGGCCTCTGTCTGTAACACTTTGTATATTTTCCCTTTGGGGCAGGTACATATACACCAGTACACAGAGCAAAGACTTTTTCATCTAATTGAAAAGATTTAATGAGAATGATAAATTCTCAACAGTGTTTTGAACCTCTTTGTGAAACCCTGAAGTGGGTAGCCATGATTTCTGTTGCAACACAATAGCATTGCCATAGATCTAGATGCCATATCAGCAGCATTGACTGCAGTTTGTAAAGGGGTTCTGGCCACTAGTTTACCCTCATCCATATGCACATGAAACTGAGCCCTGTCCTCATGAAGCAACTTGCCCCTAAAGTCTAGGAACTCAAGAGTAATTCAGAAAACTTTAGTTGGCTAGAAGGGCTTGATAGTTTAAGATTCAAAACTGTAGGCTGGTAGATGTAAGGATACTTTCTTCTCCATAAGGTTGAAACTCTTGGCTTCCATATCTCTGTGAATGGCCCTTGGGTGTTGTCTGGATCTTTCTATGGCAGCCTGGACCACCAAGGAGTTTGGGTGGGTGAACAAAGTTTCTGCTTCTTTAGCTGGGACAAAGTACTGATTGTCTGCTTTCTTGGGGATAGAGGCATGTGACATAAAGCCCTGGCCAGTTGTCATGACCCATGTGTCTCCAACACAGGTTCACAGAAGCAGTTGCTCTTCAACCCTCCACTTGGCAGCCTGCTAACAACTGCTGACCCAAGACCCTGAAGCCCAACCCCACTCCTAACATCCCATTGGTGGAGTCCCAGGGGTGGAGGTGGGGGATTGATTGGCCCACCAGCCTTACATAAGCCAGCAACAGGAACAGGAAGCTGTCAGAACAACTGGGATCCACCCTGATCTGGACTGTGTACCTTGTGCTTCCTGCTCCCACAGCTTGACTGCCTGAGGTCCTGACCTGGCTTGGGTCCTGACCTCTGTCTTGTGGTTCTGATCTCCAGTTTGTTTTCTGCCTCTGACCCCCTGGTATCCTGACCCAGCCTGACAACTCCTGACTGTGGACTCTGGCTCTAATCACGAAGTCTGCCTGCCCACAAGGAGGCCTTGACACCAGTTTTACTATGGCTTCATTTAGCAGTACAACCAGACCAGAGCCTACAGAATATCGAGGAACTTCTGCTGAGGATCCTGACCCTCCTTTAAGGAGACTAGAAGCCCTTTTGCCACTCTCTGTAACAGCTTTTGAAATGGTCTATGATCATCTGGGGGAGACAGGCTGGAGCAACCGCCTAACTGGGTGACAAGGACAAAACCCCCATTGGAACCACTAGCACCAGGGGATCCTAGTTTGTCTTCCCCTTCTTTCTTTAGGTCAGGGTGTTTAGACTGACCCTGTGGAGGAGGGAAGTAAGATTCTCTGCTGGAATGGACAAACGGAAAGTGTGTGTGAGGGTCTTCATGCCAGCGTATAAATAAATTAGGCCCATGAAACGGGTCAAAGGCAGGTTTGAGTGGTCCCTAAAGCACTGGGTACCACTAGCTCCAAGGAGGATGCTCCTTGTTGTGTGACAGACTAGTTCCAGAAGATTGTCTTGCCTGAATTCCCTGGGTGGAGAAGAAACTGGTTTCACTGGTATATCTGACTCTGCCAAAGATTAAAAGTTCAGATCTAACTCCAGCAATAGCACCATTGGTTCCATTGAGAGGAAACCATGGCTAATGACTGGGATGGGGATGCACTTCTTCCAGAGTCCTGGATTCCTGCAACCATTTGTATCTCTCTGGTAAAGATCAGTCCCCATAAAACAAGAGAGCTTGTAGGTCTGAGAGGATGATATTGTCCACAGTGATAAGGTGGTATGTTTGAAGGTTGCATCTTGTTACAATGTTCCACCACAGAAGGCTCCTTTGGTCCAAATAAGTTGTAGACAGCAGTTCCTTATGGGGCCAGTAAGATACTTCCATTGAATGAATGAGCCTCTGACCTCCTGGTTTTTGACAGTACTGGTGGTTCCCAATACTTTATGTCCCACTGTTCTAGGTGGCACCACAGCGGATGCTGAATACAATGCAGAGGCCAGTACCAAAAAAATCTTGCTCCTATGATTCTTTTGAACATGCCCATGCAACTTAGGAGGGCCTAAGTCCTTATGTCTTGGGCATGAAGGCTCAACGTGATTTAGAAGCGGGTCAGAAAAGGACCTCTACTTTTACAAGGTCTAGGAGAGGGATCTGCTTTTCTGTTTGAGTGCTCCTTATTCTCATGAGGAGGCCAGCGAAAGGGTCCTTCCCTCTGCCTCGGTGTTGGACATAGAACTCAGAGGCATGCTCCTGGCAGACTCTGGACAATTTTCAGAAGTTTCCCTAGGCTCAGTCAGACTGTGGCCCCATTGCACACTCCATAACATACTTCTGACGTCAAAGAAAGACCTGGAAAGGTGGTTGATCCACCTCACCCTGTAGTAAAAAGTGAGAGCCTGAGACATGAGGCCTAGTATAACAACCCAGGTATGAGGCCTGACTAAAATAATGGTCAAATCTGTTCTCCTAACTTTGCTTTATAAGTCAGGCTGTCAGTGCTGGCAGGCTCACAGTAACTGGCAAGAAGAGAGCTGATACATTCCTAAAGAAACACTAGGTGCGGAACACTCACACAATCACATACCAGGAAGGTACCAGAACATCCCAATACCCCAAAGATAACGAGGGCATACTGACCCTTCAGAAAGACAATAGGATGGATAAAGATGTTTTGGCCAAACCCTTCCATACAAGGTAAACAGTGGTATCTTATCATATCAGAGGGTGGTAACTTCACACGTCAGAGAGGCAATATGCAACTTGTTTGTATCAGTGTATAAAGGAGGGTCTTAAAAGGTTGTGTGTTTATCTGGCCGAGCGAGGAACAGAAAGCCTTACCATTGAATGAGCTGGCCTGTTGTCAGGGGCATACATATATTTAGTGTACTTATGGCACGTATAGGGCGCTTTTTACCATACTTCTTTGACAATAAACCTGGCTTGGTGCTTTCGTTGCTGAAAAGGATCTATGGTCATATTGGATAATCCAGTCGTGGTTTGTTGTCTGTTATCTGCAGAGCTGGGAGAACATACACATTGGAAGAACAAACACGCAGCCAACAACTAACACCACTTCCCTTAAACTCAGTGGGGCATAAGAAGAGCAGGAGTGGAGGAGTGCAAGAACTTGCTGGTCTCAGATTAGGCATGCACACAGACAATGGAATACAAAGAGGGACCAGCACTTGAATAACCCAACTTTCACATTATGCAGTGATACTCAGATTGTGGCTCGGGAACTGCAAATGGCTCTTTAATGTGTCTCCTGAGGCTCTTTGCAGCACATCATAAAAAGCATGGTTACTTACCAGTAACTGTTGTTCTTCGAAATGTGTTGCTCATATCCATTCCACTTAGGTGTGCGCGCACCCTTGTGCACAGTTTCCGGACAACTTTTCCCTAGCAGCCCCTGTAGGGGCCAGTCTCGGTGCCCCCTGGAGTGCCGCCTTCATGCAGCGGTATATAGGGCGCTGCCGGCCCCTCCCCTTCTCAGTCCCTTCTTTCTGCCAACTGACAGCGGGGACGGAGGGTGGGTGTGGAATGGATATGAGCAACACATCTCGAAGAACAACAGTTACTGGTAAGTAACCATGTTTTCTCCTTTGAGTGATTGCTCATATGCATTCCACTTAGGTGATTAACGAGCCATACCTGGAGGTGGGCAGAAGTCAACGGTGAGCTGCCCTCAGCATGGCTCTGCTGACTCGCGCATCCTCCCTTGACAATGTTGGACGATGGCATAGTGTGCGGCAAAGGTGTGCACAGACGACCAGGTGGCAGCCCTGCAGATGTCGTCCAGGGGGTCCCTTTCCAGGACGGCTGCCAACGCGGCCTGGGCCCTTGTTGAGTGCGCCGTCACTGACCCTGGGAGTTGGACACCTGCGCACTCGTAGCAGAACTTGATGCAGGAGGTTATCCATCTGGCGATGCACTGGGTGGAGTCCGGGGATCTCTTCATCCTGTCCACCACCGAGACGAAGAGCTGCGTGGTCTTCTGGAATGGCTTTGTCCTCTCCAGGTAAAATGCCAGCGCCCTCCTCACATCCAGGGTGTGTAGTCTCCTCTCCTCCTCCAACCCGTGAGGTTTAGGGAAAAACACGGGGAGGAAAATGTCTTGGTTATAATGGAATTAGAAGACTACCTTAGGCAGGAAGGCTGGATGTGGCCTCAGCTGCACCTTATCCCAGAAGAACACAGTATAGGGGGGCTCCGAGGTCAAAGTTCTTAGCTCAGAGACCCTCCTAGCCGAGGTAATGGCCACGGGGAAGGCCACCTTCCAGAGCAGGGGGGCAAGTAGCCAAGGGCTCGAAGGGGGGCCCCGTCAGTCTAGCGAGGACCAGGTTGAGATCCCAAGGAAGCACTGGGTCATGGACCTGGGAGTACAGCCTCACAACCCTTTTGAGGAACCTCACTGACATGGAGTGGGAGAACAGGGACCACCCCCCCATTGGCTGATGGAAAGCTGAGATGGCCATTAGGTGTACCCTGAGGGAGGCTAATCCTAGACCCTGGATTCTGGGCTGCAGCAGGTACTTGAGGATAGCCTGCACAGGGGACATACCGGGGGTTATGCCCCACGACTCCGCCCAGCAGGTGAACCTCCTCCACTTGGCTCTGTAGGCGATCTGCATGGAGGGTTTCCTGCTACCCAGCAGCACGCATTGGATCTGCTCCGAGCAGGTTCTCTCCTCCTCGGTCAGCCAGAGAGTCTCCAGGCCGTCAGGTGCAGGGAGTCCAAGCTGGGATGCAGCAGGCGACTGTGGTCCTGGGAGAGCAGGTCCGGCCTCCTCGGGAGCTCAATCGGCGTGGAGACAGAGATGTCCCGCAGCATGTTGAACCAATACTGTCTCGGCTATGCCAGGGCAAACAGGATCACGTCCGCTCTGTCCCTCTTGATTTTCAAGAGGACCCTGGGGAAGAGCGGGATGGGGGGGGGGGAACACGTACATGAGGGTCCCTGTCCATTCGATGAGGAACGTGTCAGAGAGGGAGCCTGGCTCATGAGTCCAGAGCGAGCAGAACCTTGGGCACTTCTTGTTCCAGGACGATGCGAACAGATCCAGTTGGGGAACACCCCACTCGCGGAAAATCCTGGCCGCTACCTCCAGATGCAACCACCTGGGGAGGAACAATCTGCTAAGGCAGTCCGCCTCGTCGTACCTGACCCCCGGGAGGTGAGAGGAGGTTAAACAAAAGCCGTGCCTCAGAGCAACGTCCCAAAGTCAAAGCGCTTCCTGGCACAACACCGAAGAGCGTGCCCCCCCTTGCTTGTTTATGTAATACGTTGCTGCGGTGTTGTCCGTCAGCACCTGTACCATTTTGCCCAATAAACAGTGAATGAACACTTTGCAAACTAGTCTGACTGCCCTCAGTTCTTTTACATTGATGTGGAGGGCAGTCTCCTCCTGCAACCAGCACCCCTGAGTGCTCAGATCTCCGCTGATGTGGGCCCCCCAAACCGAGGTCGGACGCATCTGAGATCTGGGTGACCGAGGAGGTCAAATCCCTAAACGGAACCCCTTCCATGACTGTCCAGGGTTCATCCACCATCGTAGTGATTCCAATACTGTGGGGGGGGGCACCGTCACCACTTTGTCCAGGGAGTGCCTGCTGGGCACATATACCGTGGCCAACCAACCTTGGAGGGGCCTGAGCCTGAGGTGGGCCAGCCTCACCACATACGTATACGAGGCCATGTGACCCAACAGCTGAAGGCACTGCCTGGCTGTCGTCATGCGGCACCTCTGAAGTTGCGATATGATCGCCGCCATGGCCTCGAACGTCGAGCATGGGAGGGAGGCTCTGGCCTGAACCAAATCTAGGGATGCCCCTATAAACTCTAGGTGCTGCACCAGGGACAGCGTCGACTTCTGCTCGTTGATGAACAGCCCCAGAGCGTTGCAGGTAGCCTGGACGAGGGATACCACCTCATGCACCTGAGACCTGGTCTTGCCCCTTATCAACCAATCGTCCAGGTAGGGAAATATCTGGACCCCTCTGCGCCTCAAGAAGGCCACCATACACTTGGTGAACACCCTGGGGAAGGAAGACAGGCCAAAGGGCAAGGCCATAAATTGGTAGTGGCCACCAGCTACCATGAACCTTAGATAGTGCCTGGGGGCGGGAAGGATGGAGATGTGGAAGTACGCATCCTTCAGGTCGAGGGCGGCAAACCAATCTCCTGGATTCAATATAGGGATAATGTCCACTAGGGACACCATGAGAAACTTTAGTTTCCTTATGAACCTGTTTAACCTGTGCAGGTCCAGTATAGGTCTGAGGCCTCCCTTGGCTTTGGGAACGAGGAAGTACCTTGAGTAGAACCCCTTCCCCACCTCGAGCGGCGGAACCACTTCTATGGCCCCCTGGTTCAGGAGGGAATGGACCTCCTGAAGGAGTAATTGCTTGTGAAATGGGTCCCTGAAAAGGGATGGGGAAGGGGGTGAATTGGGGGGGGAAAGCCACAAGCTGGAGGCTGTAACTCTGGCACACAGTGTCCAGGACCCAGCGGTCCGAGGTGATGCCCTGCCAAAGGCTGAGGTAGGGCCTCAGCCTGTTTCTGAAGGCCAGGGGGGAAGCCAGGGGGAGAATGCTGGTGCCACCCTTGGGCGCACTGTCAAAATTGATGCTTTCCCTTGGAGCCCTGGGAGTGTCCTTTATGGGAAGCTGCGGACGATCCGGAGTGGTCGAGTCGTCCGGAACCCCTGTTCCTATCCCTACCCCTTGCGGGGGGGGGGGAAGACCTAGGCGGTGGCCTAAGTTGCTGCTGCTGCCGCTGTGGTGGTCACTGCGGCTGCTGGTGAGTCTGTAGCCTTGTCACCTGAAGGGTATATAGTCCCAGCGAGCAGAGAGTGGCCCTCGAGTCTTTGAGGGTGTGCAGCATGTTGTCTGTCCTCTCCAAGAACAGACCGGCTCCATCGAACGGCAGGTCCTGAATGGAGTGCTGCACCTCCTGGGACAGTTCCGTGTACTGGAGCCACACTGCGCGACGCATGGCAATGACGGAGGCCATTGCCCTGCTGGCCGTGTCCGCAGTGTCCAAAGCAGCCTGCAAGGCTGTGCTGGCTACCGTCAGTCCTTCCTCCAGGACCGTGGCAAAGCCTGTAGCCTGGTCCTGGGGCAGGGACTCTGCATAGAGTCCCAAAGGTTCAAATTATACCTGCCCAAGAGGGCCTGGTGGTTAGCCACCCTGAATTGGAGCGGCCCCATGGAGTAGACCTTCCTGCCGAAGAGGTCTAGTCTCCTACCCCCCTTGTTCTTAGGAGTGGCACTCTGGGCCCCTTGTCTCTCCTTCTGGTTGGCAGCATCCACAACCAGAGTCCCCGGGGCCGGGTGGGTGTACAGGTACTTGTGCCCTTCGGCTGGCACATAGTACTTCTTCTTGGCACCTTTGGAGGTTGGGGCGACCGAGGAAGAGGTCTGCCAAACGGCTTTTGCCAGGCGCAGCACCGTTTCATAGACAGGGAGGGCTACCCTGGACAGTCCTTGAGTCCCCATACGCCCGAAGAGGGGGTCCACCTCTTCCTCCAGTACCTTGACCTCCAGGCCAAGGTTGGAGGCTACCCATTTCAGTAGCTCCTTATGAGCTCTGAAATCAGAGGGGCCCCTGGTCCCTTAAGGCTGCCTCGTCCGGCGATGAAGAAGAGAACAGGTGGTGGGGTCTTGTTGAGGGGCCCTCCCCTGGGTCCGACTCCCCCTCCAAGGAGTGGTCCTTCCCCTGCACCAAAAGTGCCTGTTGGGGAGCTACTTGGGTCACAGAGGCAAGGGCCGACGTAGTTCCCTGCCCCAGCTGGGCTGCCCATGGCCCCCAGTATGGCCATCGCCATGGGGGCTGGGGCTAGCTCGGTGCCGATGCTGGGGCCAGGGCTGGTGCCGGTGGCTGTATCTCTTCCTGGCGTCGGGTCCGAGATCCCAAGCCGGGTGAACGGGGCTGCCGGGAAGAGCCACTCCGGGATCCACTGTCGGACGATCCCGAGGAGCGGCGATGCCGTCTGCGGTGCTGGCACTTGAGCAACACGGACAAAGATGAGGACCAGTGCCGCAGGATGGAAGACTTGCGACGCTTCTTCCCCAGTGCCGGTGAGCGGTGCCGAGAGCGGCGTCTCGGTGCCGGACAGGAGCTGGAGCGTCGAGAGCGAGCGGCAGGCGATGAAGACCCAGAGCGGTGCCGTCTCGACGAATGAGATCGGTGCCGAGACGACTTGTCCGACGACAAGGAGGGAGAGGAGCTATCTAGCTCGACTCTCCGGTGTTGAGTGGTGGGCGGCTGTTGCTCCAGTGCCGGGCGTGCCCATCCTTCGGGGACACCCATCGTGGGTTTGCCCCAGGACACAGGCCCTGACTCTCTCAGCCGAGAGAGGGCTGGAGGCGTGGGCAAGGCCAGCAAGGCTCGAGCCGCTTCGAACGCCTCCGGCATAGAGGGGTCCTGGACAGGGGATCCCCTACTCCCAGAAGTCAGGGAGGTTTCCTGTATGTCAGTGCTGGCGTTGGTGCTGGCGGCTCCTCCATGAGCCGTAGCACCTCCGGGCTTGACCCTGGCCGCTCCTGTGGTGCGGAGGAGGGAGAGTGCTCCATGCGTTGGCAGCGCTTCTTTCTCGGCACCGGAGATGCCTGGTGCCGAGGAGCCTGCAGTGCCGGCGGAGCACTCTGCATCGATGAGACACTCGGTGCCGAAGGAGTCCACGTCGGCTCGGACGCCAGGCACAAGGTGGACTCCATCAAAATGGCCTTAAGCCGGATTTCTCTCTCTTTCTGGGTCCGTGGCTTAAAGGCCTTGCAAATACAGCAACGATCCTTTTGGTGCTGTTCACCCAGGAACTTTAGACAGCACTCGTGGGGATCACTGACTGGGAAGGCCTTCCTGCAGCCAGTGCAGGGTTTGAACCCTGGTGAGCCCGGCATGGCCAGGTCGCTAGAGCCCTAAGGCTCTTCCTATTCGAACTAAGTATCCTAACTAACTGAAAACTAACGGAGTTCAGGGAGAACTGCTAACTAACTAATACAGTAAAGGGAAGAATACTTGCAAAGCAGCAAGAGTTGTCCCAGATGACCTTCACGGGTGGAAAGAAGGAACTGAGGAGGGGAGGGGCCGGCGGCGCCCTATATACTGCCGTATGAAGGCAGCACTTCAGGGGGCGCCGAGACCAGCCCCTACAGGGGCTGCTAGGGAAAAGTTGTCCGGAGACTCTGCACGAGGGCATGCACACACCTAAGTGGAATGCATATGAGCAATCACTGGAAGGAGAACACTGATTTAATTATTAACCAGTCAGGATGCTTTTACTATGTAATTAACCAATTAAGTGATTAACTTATTTGCTGAGAGATTTTTATATATAAACCCTAAATATTTTCCCTGTCCTAATAAAACAATGAATTCACACTATTGTAGCGCTTTTGGGGGTAATGTTGCTTGCTAAGGACCGGTCTACACTTACCTTCTAGATTTGGCAGCAGTCGACAGGAGATACGCAAGTGACGTAAATCACTTGCGTATCTCCCGTTGACTTCGCTGTGTCTGCTCCGCGCGCCATCCACACTGCGCTGCAGCATTTACCAGGGTGGTTTTCCTGCATCGATTGCTGGATCAACTGAGTGGGTCTACACAGACTCCTCAGTCAATCCAGTGCAATTGATCTGACGGCAGCCAATTTTCCGCCGTCAGTGTAGACCCAGCCTAATTTGGCTTCTGAACCAATTAGATCTGAGTATCATTGATATTCTATAAAACACTTTAGCTTTATATGAGGTATTGAATTGCAAAAGAATGCATTTCAGAATTCATTAAACTTTTAAAAAGGTATCTACTTACTAACATTCCTACTCTTAAACTGACTCAGGAATCACATAAAACAAGTAATGGAACTTTCCCATCTGCTTAAACTCGATGTTCATAGCACAAATATGATGCGCAGACAAAACTAATGTTTTCAAATGTCGATTATGTCTGACATTCTCCTGAATTTAAGGGCACAAAACTCTCTTGACTTCTTTAAACACACATATCAGAAGTCTGGGTTAAGCATTGTCATTTTCCAGTCCTGAAGAAACAGATTTTAGCAAAACAGCAAATATTCAAGAATGCCAAAACCCTGTTTTCAGCAATACTGATGTAACCATGTGTTTTCTGAGCAGTGTGTTAAACCAATTTTTTACTTACATTCAGAATGCTTGGATCAACTGAAGAATTCAGAATTAGCTTTTAAATTACATTGACTACTTGATTTTTCCCAACTATGTGCATATAACTGCATATGCATAAATGCATGCAGTTACCACTATTGCACGTGCATGCAGCTAGCAATGGGTCTAGTCATTGGCCACAGTATCCGATTATTCGTATTTAGATTAGAAAACTTGAGCAGTAGTTTTACAGAGTTCAGAAACCGAAGCCTTAGACGATAATTCCATGTGCATAAAGCATGGGCTCATGAACATTTGATTAGAGAAGCTGAATCAGAAAATAGCATGCACTCAGTCACTGCAACATTTAAATCCTGTGAATGATATAATTCATGCTGAGGATACTCTGCAGCTATAAAGCAGAAATCAGACGCATGAAGTAGCAGAACATTAATGTCTGAAAGAATATGAATCATGGATTAATATCGAATTTAAGTGATTATTTTGGCTTTGATCCCTTTATATGGTTGATTGTCAAACATTATATAGGCATGCTATTTCACAAAGAAAAAAGCAGTACATACAGCTTTATGATCAATTTATTTATAAATTTATAAATTTTTATAAATAAAAGAGACAGATTATTAAAATACTGGCTTATGGTTTTTGCTTTACAAACTTTTAATCATATAAATCTGTGCAATGGGAATTATCTACATATTGTGTTCATTTGTAAATTACTGTCCATAGGTCATTATCAAAGATTTCCTTTAGTATATTACAAAGATGAAAACTACATAAAACCCCCAGAAATCTATGACTAGACAGAGCAATGTTAATTGTTCATCACTGCTGTATAGCTGAAGCAATAAAGTGGAAATATGTACAGAAAATTTTGCTTTCATTTAAAGTAATATGCCAACTTTTATTGCTGCTCTTTGAAGAAAATGAGAGGTGAGTGTGCTATGAGAAACAGAAAAAATATCTGTATGGACATACTAAGATTAAAAGACAGAAGGTTAACTGAAAAACATTTATTGTCCAAGTTATTGTATGTACATAGTGAGGTCTGCACATGACCAGGAAAATAAAAATGTTTTTATAATATTAAAAAAGTATACATTTACAGTTTATGTATAATCCATGAAAATATTTTAATCTTAAATTGGAGCTAAACTATTATATAACATGCAATGAATACACACATATAGCTGTAACTTAAAAAAGTACTGTTTTCACACAATGTAATATAGTCTGCTACAGAGCATGAATAATTTCGATATTAAATTACCTCTCAACTCTCACTATTCTTGCTATCTTTAAGCTTTACAATAAACCTCAGACCAAATTTTCAACTAGTGTAAATTTGTGTCATCTCAGAATCTGGCCCTTATTTCTAGAATAAAAACATTGTATGAGACAGGAATTACATGAAAATATTTTCTCCACCCCCATTTTTCTAATACCTGGAGGAATTTCATCTATTCGGTTTCCTATAATTGAACAGAGCACTATTTAAATATTTGACCAAAAGCCTAAACAAATAAATAAATAAAATCAAACTTTGTCATCTTATTACTTCAATGATTATTCAGATTACATTTTTTCATTGTATTAATCCTCTCAGAAATCATATTCTTCTCCCTTTTATCTAATCATGTAAGGGCAAAGGGTTGTGATGTTTTTCAGCTGATTCAAGATGTTCACATATGGTGGAAACCAGCTTAGGCGTAATGGCTTTAAAAAAAAAAGTCTAGTGGATTTAGAAGTTTAAAAAAAAGTCAAAAAGTTCGGTCCTTTCAATACAGTCTGTATGTTGCCATTAAAACTCTAAGGCAAGGGTAGTCAATATTTTTTTTGTCAAGATCCAAATTTTTTTGTTAAAGTCCAGACTCCAGAGAAAATTAAAAAACAATGGTAAGTAAATAAGATTTCAGGGTCCTCAAATGCATCTGGTGGTCCAGATTTGACTGGCAGCCCACCTATTGACTATCCCTGATTGTAAAGATTATCAGAAATGTGTACAATTAATGTACTTTAATAGATCAAAAAATTAAGTTTTTTTTAAACTTGTATTTTGACTTTTACTATACAATTTAACAGTTTTTATATGGGCAGAACACCTGTCAACTTAAGCATTCTAATCAAAGAGTTAAACAAGTTCTGTTTAGACACCAGCTCTGAAGTTATTACCAACATTCCTCTGAAAACTGGTGACATTATTTGAGACTATAACTAATTACCAGCATCAAACTAAGGGATTAGCTTTCAAACCAAAGGGCTTTATTTAGATCAGTCTGTAGAACTTCAATGTTTATTGAAAAAACTATTTATTTAGTTTAGCTTATAGATTACTTTCCCCAACCATAACAGAAGTAAGAATAAATGCTAAGGGTTCATTTTGATTACTGATAAAGAGAATTGTTTTCATGCAGTTTTAGTGATTTAATCTGAAATATAAACAATTTTTTCTACTTCTGATCATAGATTTTTTCAGTATATCAAAGAATTGAAAGATGAACATTTCAGGTGAAAAGCTTCTTGTAAGAGCAATATTTTTCTAGATATTCTCACATAATTCTACTCTAAAATCAATTTATTTTAGATCTGCTGTACTTGGAGATTACATTGCAATGTCTGATGTTGCATCTCTGTAATTACACTACATATTAAACTTTCATGTAAACTTTATGATGGCTTTAACTGCTTCAACTTTCAAACAATCTGGAATCAAGCCATGGTCTGTCTGGCTCATGAACCACCACAAGTAGTAAGGAATATCAGGAAACTTACAACACAAAAAAGTTTGCAGTTACAATGCACAGAAACTAAGTGGAATTTCGTTAAAAAAATTTTTGACAGACAAGACTGAATAAAAACTAGCTTTCCCCCCCTCCCCCCCCCCACAGCTGTGTTGGGCCTCTACCTCTAACAAGAGTGAAAAGGTAAGAGAAGGTTATTCACCCTGTGCAGTAACTGAGGTGCTTTGAAATGTGTCCCCCTGTGGGTGCTCCATGTGAGATGTTGGCACATCCTGAAGTCCTTAATCAGAGATTTCTATCAGCCGTGGTTATGTAGATTACACATGCGTCGTCCGTCTTGGGTGCTGTTGGTGCCTTGTTCAACGTGTGTGTGACCAGACCCCCCCATTCCTCCTTTACAATACAGTCCTTACATTGAACTCTGAAGTAGAGGAGAGGAGAGTGGGTAGTGCAGCACCCCCAGGGACACACATCTCAAAGAACCTGTTATTGCACAGGGTGAGTAATCGTCTCTTCTTCTTGTGGTGTCCCTGTGGATGCTCTACTTTAGGAGACTCTAGAGCAGTGCCACTCATTGGATGGAAGGGACTACGTAGTTGCTTGGGTAATAAATGGCAATACTGTTAGGCCTATTGATGTGTCTGATATTGTCGCCTGATCAATGGCATGTTTTGTGAACTTATGTTCCAAAGCCCACATAGCTGCTCTGCACACATCTACGAGTTGCACATTATTGAGGAATGCTATGGATGTAGCCACTGCTCTGGTACAATGTGTTCTGACACCTTGTGGGGTTTGAAAGCTTTTTTTTTGGTAACATAAATGAATGAATCCAGAGAGCCATTTTGATAGTCTCTGTGTAGAGATAGCTTTCCCCTTGGATCGTTCCACGATGGATACCAAGAGTTTTGAAGATTTCCTGAAGTTCTATCCAGATAAAACGTGAATGCATGTCTAGTTTGTGTAATAGCGCAACCTGAACATTTCCGTGCGGTTTTGGGAAGAACAGGAGAAGGTGAATTGGTTGGTTAATATGAAATGATGATGCTATTTTAGGTACAAATTTAGGATAAGGTCTCAAAGTTGCCTTGTCCGTGAAAAACACAGTATAGGGTGGATATGCCATGAGGGTCCCTATTTCTCCTATGCAATGGGCTGATGCAATGGCCACTAGAAATGCCACCTTTATGGACAGGTGCATAAGTGAACATGTCACTAATGGTTAGAACAGAGATTTGGTTAGACCTTGTAGGACTAAGTTCAAGTCACATGGTGGTGTGGCTGTACATACATCTGGGTTGATGTTTTGAATACCTGTGATGAAGTGTTTAGTTGTTGGGTGTGCAAACAGTGTGATGCCATTGACTTTATGATGGAATGCAGTGATGGTTGCCAAGTGGACTTTGATTGAATTGAGAGTCCTGATTTTTTAAATTCTAGGATGTATTTGAGTACCCATGACATTGGTGTGGATACTGCATTAACTTGTTTGTTTTGGCACCATATACTGAATCTACACCACTTTTGAAGGTAAATTTTCTGTGTTCTAGGTTTCCTGATATTTAGTAATATGTGTTTTACTTGTTCCGAACCCTCTAATTCTTCCTGACAAAATCATGTTGGAGCCAGGCCTTCAGGTGGAGTTTGTCCAGATTTGGGTAGAAAATCTTTCTGTTGTCTTGGGATAGAAGATTGTTATGCAGTGGGAGAGTGATTGGTGGACATACTGACATCTGGAGCAGGTAGGAATACCAGGTTTGTCTGGGCCAAGTGCATGCTATCAGTATTATCTTTGCTCTGTCAACGTGTATTTTGCATATTACTCTGGATATCTTTGGTATGGAGGGGAATGCATAAAGGAGATTTATGTCCCATTTGACAAGACAGACATCCTCTGCTGATTGAACTCCCAGGCCTGCTCTCAAGCAGAATCGAGGGCATTTGTCTGTCGCAAAGAGGTCAATGATTGGGTGACTCCACTGCTGAAATGTGTCTTGCAGGACCATCTTATTCAGTTCCTATTCATGATTTGGGCTGAATTGCCTGCTGAGGAAAATCGCTGTCGTGTTCTGGCATCCTGATAAGTAAATGGATGATATATTGATGTTGTGTTGGATGCACCAATTCCGTAATTTCATTGCTCTGGTGCATAGACAGTGGGATCATGCTCCTTGCCAGTTTATGTAAAACTTGCATGTGATGTTGTCAGTCATTACTCTGATGGCCTTGCTTTTTTGTGAGTGGAAAGAAATAAGTGCATGTGTTGCATACTGCATGGAATTCTAACAGATTTATATCAAGTTGTGTGTTGGTTTGGGACCAGTGGCCTTGTGTCGTGTAATCCTGTAGGTGAGGTCCCCATCATATTAACAATGTGTCTGTCGTAATCATTATCAAAGTTCCTTTGAGAATGGGATCCCTGAGCACGTGTTGTTCGGTTGTGTCTATCATAATAAGGAGTTCCTGATTCAGTTTGGTATTATACGTTTGTTTAGGCCATGTCTGTGTGGCTTGTAGACTGTTGTAAACCAGCCCTGGAGATAGCACATGTGTAGTCAAGCATGTTACACTATAAATGTAATGGCTGCCATGTGTTCCAGAAGTTGGACACGTGTGCACCATAATAATTGGGATGTTTATTACTGATATGTTGGTTAGGGTGATAAACTTTTCTCCAGCTATGATGCTCTGGCTCTTAATGAGTAAGAGTCTAGGTGAGGACGTATGAATTCCAGTTGAACTGGTTTCAAAGTGGACTTTTGTATGTTAATTTTTAGTCCTAGATCTTGAAAAAGTGACATTGCCCATTGAGCAACTTGGATGGCATCCATCTGGTTCTGTGCTTTTATCAGGCAGTCATTTAGGTAAGAAAATATTATTATTACTCCTTGTTTGCACAGGTGTGCTGCTACTACAGCAAGCATCTCCAAAAATACCCTTGTTGCTGTGGAAAGGCCAAAAGGTAGCACTTTGTATTGGTAGCGTTCTTCCCCCAAGGTAAATCTGAGAAATCTTCTGTGTTCTGGATGGATTGTTATATGGAAGTAGGCATCTTGTAGGTCAAGGGGTGAAAACGAGTCCCCCCATCTCAGTGCTGGTATTATGGTAAACAGCGTGACCATTCTGAATCGCATCTTCACAAACATGTTGAGCCTTTTGAGATCTAAAACGGGTCTCCATTGCATTTTTCTTTTGGGTTAAAAAGTAGTGAGAATAAAACCCCTTTCCTCTGTTGTCAAGGTACTTACTCTACTGCACCTAGAAGGTGATTGACCTCCTGTCACATTAGGTGTTCATGAGAGGGGTCCCTGAAGAGGGATAGGGATGGGGTTGGATAGGAGGAATAGAGGTGAATGTATCCTGAATGTGTGATCTCTAATGCCCATTTGTCTATTGTAATAAAAGCCCACCTGTGTTGAAAAGGCCTTAATTGATGTCCAAAGTGGATGGATGATGTCGTCAGCTCTGGTTGATGAGGGAGGTAATTTGAAACCTCAACCGAGTTTTCAAAATTGTTGCTTAGTAGATGATGGTTGTGAGGTCGAAGCTTGTTGATGGTTTTGCCATCACCTTTGTGGTCTTTGTTGCGTAGCAATTCATAATGTCTTTGTTGTTGAGTGTATTGTTGGTACCTGAGTTATTATGGCTAATACTATGTTGTTTTCTTCTTCTTGCAGGTGTGTATATGCTAAGTGCATGCAGTGTGGCCTGTGAGTCATTCATGGCATGCAAGACCTCTTCACTCTTTGTGGCAAAAAGCTTTTCCTTATCAAAAGGGGGATCCTCTATCATGGCTTGTAATTCTTTAGGCAGTCCTACCGAGTGGAGCCACGATGGCCTATGCATGACCACTGTTGTAGCTGTTGATCCTGCAGCTGTGTTGGCTGTGTCCAGAGAGACCTGTAGAGCAGTTCTAGTCATGAGATTCCCTTCTTTGACTAATGTTCTAAATTGCTCTCTCCTGTCATCAGGGATGTCATTAATAAATTCCATGATCTTAGAATAGTTGTTGTGGTTATAATTTGATAGTAATGCAGCATAATTCACTACACAGAGTTGTAAACTAGCAGATGAATATATTTTGTGATCAACTAGATCTAGCCTTTTCCATTATTTACCTTGAGGCATACAGCTACATTGGGGCTGTTTGCCCCATTAGTTCATCACCTCAACAACAAGAGAGCTGGGTGGGGGTGTGTATGAAAAGAAAGTCCATACTCTTCAATGGGACATAATATTTTTTGTCTGCCCTCTTACACAGGTGGAATGGTTGCTGGTGTTTGCCAGATGTTGTCCAGTTCTAAAGTTGCATCATTAATCAGTAGAGTGATTTTTGACAAGGTAGAGATGTGAAGGATCTGGAGCAGTCTGTGATGCGTTTTGGAAACCTCTTCAAGTTTTATTTCCAGGTTCTCTGCCACACTTTTGACTAATTCCTAGAACTGCTTGAAGTCATCTGCAGTTGTAGAAGGTGGTGGTATTACTACCTCATACAGTGAAAATGAGTTATGGGCTGGAGGTGATGGTTCTTGCTCGATACTCTCCTTGCTCTCCTCAGATGTTTCGGGTGGTGGTTCTGAGGTGGGTAAGATTGATCATGATGATGATCTAATTCTTTCCCTGTAAGAACTAGGGGATCTGCTATATTATCTTGTATAAGCAGACCAGGCATCCCAATTGGGTCATTGCACTGGGAAAGGTACGGGTAGTCCCAAGCATGGTGGTCCATACCAGGGTTACATCTGGTGTCTGGTGTGGGATCTACATTTCATGGATTTGGTAGTTGGTCTAGTACGTGAGGAACACTGAGGAACCTCACTGTTGTCTGGGTGGTCGGACGTGGCTTGATCTGTGTTAATCGGTGCCATTTGTTTTGTAAGTGCCATAGCGGAGAAGGAGGCAATCAGTTTATTTTTGACTCTCCACTCTGCACTGGAGTATTGTGTGTCTTTTGGTGCCACTGAATTGGTGGTACTGAGAATCCCAGAGCTCCATGTGTGCTTAGTCATGGCACAAATGGTATAGAAGATTTTGCTGTTGAGCTCTTTGTTTTTGCTGGGTTTCTCTGAGGCATGGGTGTGGCTCCTTTCCTTGAAGATTTTCCTGAAGAATGAGCTCTTTTGGACCCCAACGCTGAGGTTTCTTGGCCAGGGTCTGAGGTGAGTCTCACCGACTTGGCCATTAGACTTAGTTTAAGTCAGAGGTCCCTGTCCTTCCTGAGTCTAGATTTTAAGTTTTTACAATGGGTGCACTTTTGCGGTACTTGCACCTCTCCCAAACATCAAACACACTGAGTGTCCATTCAATGCTGGTATTGTGTTCCTGCAGGAGATACATTGTTGGAAACCTGGAGAACCAGGCTGGTTCACTGAGGGGAAAACTATTGCAATCTATAAGGATTTTTTTTTTTTTTTTAAAGAGTAGGTAAATGGGGAAAGGTAAGTACCTAATTAACAAATGAGACATACTACAAAAGATCATCTAATGACTAAAGTGAGCCAAAGGTCTAAATTGTTGAGAGCTCCATCTCTGACTGTGGACAGGTTCAGAAGGAACTGAGGGGGTCAGATTGTGCACATGCTGAAAAAGGTGCCAACGGTGCCGTGAGACAGGGATGACGCATGAGCATTGCTTATAGAAATCTACAACTCAGGATGTGAAGACATGCCAAAACCTAGGAGTACCCCCAGGGACTCCACTTGAAGAATAAGAGCTTTGTCACTTAAGTAAACAAAATTATTTTACATTCACAGGGTAAAATTCATCCATTGCAGAGGCCAGCACAAGGCCATTGTACCACTGGAGACCCGCCTAAACTGTACTTTGAGGACAGAACGGAGATTTTAGCAATGCATTGACCTCGTGCTGGCCCCTAGATGAGAGTGAATTTCACTCAGCAGATTGGTTTATCATGGATGAGTTGACGCATTTTTTTTAAATGATTATTTTTGGAATTTAAATTCACAATTCCCATCCACAATATACTTTATTTTCAGAATTCAGTGAAATATGTACAGTTCCATTTAAGAACAGAATACTCAAGCAGCTCATGAACTGCTTGAGCTTCTCTTACCTTCTGTATTTATTTCAATCTAGAAACTACAAGTCTAAAGTCAAAACGAGAGTCCTGTAGCACTTTAAAGACTAACAAATTTAATTTCTGTAGGCATAAGCTTTTGTGGGCTGCAACCCACTTTGTCAGTCAGTAGACTGGCCAAAGCTTCCACATACAATGGATCAGATGATTTAGCTACAGATATTAGGTGTAATTACAACTATAACTTCAAATTTTTGCATATAACAAAACCATTTCCTACTATTAAAATAAAGGTAGTTAGATATATGAATAGGGGATTATAAAACTGATTCCTTTCAGTTGCAATGAATATTTCCTTGGCAAAAATCAGTATTATTTGAAATGTCCCTGCTAAATTCATGGAGTAATGTGTTAGATTAGGCTATGTGAGGATATCCCAGAAGCTAATTTTAGGTGGTGAATTTGGAAACTGGAAATAGACCTATTGTCCAAATGTGTAAACAACTAATTTTTAATTTCTTCAATGTAGGCCATACAAAAAAAGAGACGAGACTGAACAAAAAATGATGAGGAGGCAGAGGAGTGCTCAGGAGAAATACTAACCAATACATCAGGTGCATGGAAGAATTAGGAAAAATCTTAATCTTACTGTATCAGGATCTAATATTTTTGTCTGAGGGGCATATTCCACCTTCACAAATATATGTGGAAGGACATAAGATTTGTGTCAGTTTTTTTCAACTGTTGATATAATGGAGATTGTTAAATAGATTAGTAATGGAAAGAAACAAAATCATTCCAATCTTAAAATAAGGTAATTTGAAAATGAAGTTCATCTGAAAATTCTGTACGTACCACATTTACAACATTTAAAATTGCTGTAACTAAAAGTTTGTAAAAATATTTATTTTATTCACTTTGTCTTTTAAACAGCACTGCATGTAATCAATTTCACCATTAACAGCCTTTATAAACATGAGAAGAAAAATTCTTATATAAAAGAAATTTTTAAATTTTCAGGACACATTACTTAAGTTTTTCGACCAGAAACTAGAATTAAAAAAAAGTCGTCAATGTTTTAGACAAGTCAAGAGTCCATTTAAACAGGGCAGTTATTTCTCTTCTTTCCAATTTAGAATTTTCTGGAGTGTTCTCTCCTCCGAGTTTCTAGAGTGGCTTCCCTTCTATTTTGCATGTGACCAGTGACTGAACACTTGAATGGGGTGAAGTTTTGGCTCAAATATCTCTTCCCCAATACCCTGCAGTCAAAGATTAGGGAAGCAGATAGGCCTCAAACTTGTCTCAAAATTACAGGTTGAGCAAGTGCAGAACTGAGGCTCCTGTTATGTATTTTGAGCTATTAAGCATATGTCTACATAGCAATGTAAGTCCAGGCCAGTGCCCGGCTCAAGCCTAACCCCCCTGGCATCCACACCTCAATTGTGTTAACCTAGGGCTTGAACCTACGGTCCCAGTACCCTGCAGGGCTGAAGGTCTGAGCCCATGTTAAGCTGGGATGTAGGATCCAAGCCCTATTGCTTTCCTGTGTGCAAGCAGCCCCAGCCTGACTTGGATCCCGGAAGTCCTCTGGATGTATCCCTGAGTTCCTTCACGTAACTTCCTTAGTCCTCTCTACACCAACAATCTAATCTATTACAAAATGGACACCATACCTCCCTTTGCAAACAGCAGCAACTCAGATCAGCATTGTCTGCTAGCACGTTATCATACTGCCTGCAGGGTTTTCAGTGGACGTTGATCAGAAACATTTTTGCAGAGAACTGATTCCTGATCACAAGAGCACAGCCAGATTTTGGTGCACGCTGCCTGGGCGTCCCTGAACATGCAGCCCCAGGAGAGGAGGGCTAAAACACGGAATAGGGACCAAGCAGCTATCCTGTAGGGAGGGGGAGTGGCAGAGCTCATGTTTCAGCACAGCCAGAAGAGGGACAACCCTCAACACTATGGCCATTCCTCGTCACTGTAAGGCAACCATTTGGTCTCCACTCCACTCTCTGGCCCACTCCGCCCTCCCTGGGGCTGCATGGGCACCTGGGCAATGTGCACTGTCAGGGCAGCAAGTTGGAGCCAGCCCCAAAATTTCCCTGCAGCCTCCCATGGCGGCAGCTCCAGTTCTGGCTCCTCACTGCTGTGCAGAGCATGCACAGAGCAGGGAGCAAAGCTGGCAGACAGGAGATGACTCCTAGCTGCCAGGATGTTGGGGGTTTTCCCTCTTGAGGCTATTGAACCAGGAGCTCTGCCACTCCTCCTCCTTGCAGGGCAGCCACTTGATCCCTTTCTGCTCTGTCCCCTTCTCCCGAGCCCATTCTGCCTTCCTTGGGGCTGAATGTGCAGAAGATGCCCAGGCAGTGTGCACTTCGAGAGCAGTGAGTGGGAGCCAGCCCAAAATTTCCCTTACCCTTGCCAATAGGGTGTGGCAGGGATAAGGGATCCCTTGAACACACCTCAGCTCTGAGGATGCACTTCACCACATTGGAACTGGCAGCAACCAGACTGTGTGTGTGCACGTGCGTTTTTCCTCTGAAACTTATATTTTATGTCAAACTTCAACACAGACAAAAACAAATAAAAAAGCAACCTAACAAAAATAGCTTCACTGAGCATCCAATTTCAAAAATAAAGAATTGCAAAGTTGTATTTCAATGGTTTGATAGCCCTAGAGACTGATATCCTAATTATCTTCAGGACAGGTGCACATGGACATTTTCCTGCCAATGTGACTCATACTAGAGCTGGAGAAACCAATTCTCAGATTAGATGGTAGTTCAATAAAAGCATTCTCAAACTACAGTCATTCTACTGAGACAGCTACCAAAGGAGCTAATTACACAGTTTATGTATTCAAGTGCTCCTTATGGGCACCTGAATCCCATGAATAGCATCATCAGTTAGGAAATGGGGTGGGCAGTAGATTTTTCCCACAGTGCAACACATTTGTAGGGTTAGAGTATCGACACTGATGGGGGAGCAAACTTGGCACTCGGGGACAGAGTTACTTTGACATAGGTCTGTGCACTGTCTGAGCACCATCTGAAAATCCTTAATCTTGGGTTCAAATGCAGTGTAGACACTAAAGCCCAGGGTTCCCTGACTTGGGTCAGCTTACTCAAGTATCATTAACCCTAGGCTTGCATTGCTGTGTAGACATACCCTAGAAGATCAGGAGAAGGTGATATGAAAGTGCTCCCTTGCCTTTGATCAGCAAAAAAAAAAAAAAAATGAATTAACAAAAAGTTTCCTCTCTCAAAAACATCAGAGAAAGGAGAATTGTAGGGGACTTTTAAATGTTCCACAATCATTGCAAGTGAGCAAGTTTATTTAAAGCTCTTAAAATACAGGTCACGTATTCACTAGGAAAAAACAGATTGCCAAACACAGTGACATATGCAGAAAACAGGAAAAAACAAGAACTATTCCTCTAAAATGCAACAGATTAAACAAAATAAATATTTATGTGTATTTAATATCAACAATAAAAGGTAGAGGAGATTTGCTGAGGTGAAGTGTAATGACTGGTTACCATTGTAGTTTGGAAAAACACACTGAGATTTCTGCTTTATCTCAAGTATTTTGGCTTGAAGGCCACAAGTCTCACTGTAACAAGTGACTTCCTAATTTTGGCCATGAAAAAAATAGCACAATAAGAGGTTCTCTTTCTTTCCACTTCCAAAGTGAGCACAGCAGTTGACCAAAACCTGGACATACTATGGTGTGTGCATATAGTTCTGGTACAATTTGGGAAGTTTATTTTACCTAGAGTGAGATTCTCCCATCCTTAATTATAACCCAGAATGCTACCACATCCCAAGAGCAAAACTTCAAGTCTTTTTCCTGATCATATTGCTATGGGATGGGATTATGCACAAACTACGTTGGATGACCATGTACAAAGCCATAAAGCTACTATATTAATGATTCAGTATTAAGTTTTAATCTATTAAAGACATATTAAAATATGCTCAGTGAATGAAATGCCAAAATACACATGCAAGTGAAAAAACAGAACTGTTTACAAACATAAAGACAGATTTTCTAATCAACAGTTATCACCATATCAAAAGCTATTTACTAGATGGTACCATATACACAACAAAAATAATCAAATGTAATTCAAATAAAAATCAACTGATCATGCAAAAACAAAAAAACAAATAAATAGCAAAGTGCAAAACTAACAAAGATCCCTTAGATTAAAACAATCAATTCAATGAAAATTAAAATATATTTATACTGCTATGTAACTTACAGATAAAGACAGGAGTATAAATGATCTCTTTGGTCCAGGTGTTCATACATGAAAACTGGTTTAATTACTGTCATCTGTTGCTGTAAACTGAAGAGCATGCCCAGAATTACTTTGCTAACCATGGTACATAAGAGATCAGCTAAACAAATGTAATAAGATTATCACCAACAATTAAAATGATTTGAAATATTTTTTCATATAATACAGCTGTTCTAGCTATCCCAAAACAGAGTTCTGTTTTTTATAGTGATGCATGGCTAATAATCAAATATAGGTGGTATTTAAATCTTGAAAAACCAAAAGAACCTGTATCTTAAAATACAAGTGGCTGAAATTTCTTCACATCAATTAACATATTCAGTCATTTTTCCAAAGACCAGAACTGTGTAGAATTGTTGCACTTCTACACTACTATACTGAACAATAAACACCAAGGGTATCCATTTAGTGCCATTAACACAAAAAATGCATTTGTGTTAAAATACTGCACTATACAGTACTACTACAATAAAAGAAATAGCACAAATAAATTTACTCTTTTTGATAGATTGTGTGGACTACTAGTTTGTGTAAATTCTAGAATAAAATTTTCACAAAGTGGATTATTAAAAGACCATTCCCAGTTATTACATATATACATTTCATTTTGACTACAACCATTTTTTATTAGAAGGGCTAAAAGTGCAACCATTCAACTCCCAAAAGCAGTCATTGGAATAAAACTTCAGTGCTGAAACTGATCTACACCTCTTTCAAAGGCATAAAGCTATTACTGGTACTCCATGTTCATTCAAATACTGTATTTTAATGTGGAAAGGCAATAAGTTAATGTCATTACCAAGAATACTTTGTGACAAGCTTCTCGTCTCCACACAGGAAAACAGTTAACAAGAATTTTCCCTCAGAGCAGATAGTTTTGTCCTATCAACATCTGGTGAGTCATGTGGACATTATCATGAATGGTTTGACTGCCTGCCTACTGTTGCTAAACATTAACATCGTATAGTACATATAGACAACTGAGCAACTCAGACCATACTTTAGAGGGTGACAATTCTATATGCAATTTTTTTTTAAACTAATACAGGCTGGAGCTAAAGATCAATCAACATCTGGTCCTAATAGAGCAGCAGTTTCCCTCATACGAAAAATGCTGACCTATATCATAATGAGGCACACATTATGAAACACTTCACTGGCACCTCAATTGAGGTGAAAAGCACAGTTCACCACTCAGTGAAATTTTAATTTTCATTCAAACTTCTGAACTTAGTAATGGCCTCCTTTCTAGTCATGGCTTACTACAGTCAGACTAAAGATGTTAAATTATCATAAGATGACAATGTTATGAATAGAACAGCAAGTTAGAATTAGACGCTCAGCAAAACCTGAAGACTGAAATGCAGCTTTCTACTGTAAGCTAAAAAAAGTCTTGAAATTATTCAAGTTATTGAAGACTATACTTCAGGAAAGGAATTTTTAGATCCAGATAAAATGTGGTTCCTGATTTTGTCACATCTTAAGAACCCCCCCCAGTAGTTCTGTTGACTAGACCACTGAATCAGATAACCAAATGTGTCAGTAACAGCAACATTAGAACAAGCAGTAAGAGGACAGTAAAATGATTTAAATTCCTTCCCCTAAAATATTTTTCTCCAAGGCACATTAAATGAAAAGGAGTATGAAACCTTCAGTTATTTTATTTATACTACAATTTTTTTAAGTCAGTAACTTGACTACCTGCAATCAAGTTTTTTCATAAATTAAGATAATGGGAAGAAATTTAAATAATTATTTACAGATATGAAGTAATTTAATGCTGTCCTAGAAAATAAGCTCCATATCTACTAAACTGTATCATCTTGTTAAGACAAAGTATCAGGTAAAAAGAACAAAAAAAGGAATTAATATTTGAAGACAGTCACAATAATCCAAATAAAGACAAAATACTTAAATGAACACTGTCATGGTTTAAATACCTCTATTTGGACTTGTGTTCCTTCCTATGTTTGGAAAGGCCACAAAGCTCTGCATAGTTTCCAAACCAAAAAAGGTGTTTTTAAAGAACAATAAGGTATTAATGCCAGCAGCCTACCAATTACGAATAAAGCAGTGATAAAGCAATGTACATGTAGGAAAATAATGGTAAAAAACAGATTTTAGTTTATTGTATTTTGAAGCAGTGAGCAAAGTAATTTTTAAGTAACCAATGTGATAGTGTCCTTTAGATTGTGCTGCATGTACTAATGTTTCAGCAGGCTTGGAATAATCTTGGACATCATGACTGTAAGAACTCTGGTGCGTCATCCCTCTCCTCTCTATGCACACATTTATTCAACTGCTGTAAAGTGCTGAACCAGGATATGAAGGATTCTCTCTTTCTTCACACAGACCTTACTGCCCTCAGGAATTCTGCATTCCTATTTTTTAAATTTCTATTAACTTCATAACATTTTACATGTGCATTTTACATGCACAAATACCACTGTTCCTCTTTAACTAGAAAGAACACAGGTCTATTGAAAGCTAAATATCTGAAAGCACCACATATCTAATCAACCGAAGGATAAAATGTGTTCAGAAATGGGGAAGTGCATGCATTACACGATTGCCAAGTTTTGATACTAATGAACCAGGTCTTAACAATAAATGTTCCATTTTTGTTCAGCAGAATACTGGCATAATCATGTACCATACATAAAATATGTCTTTAATCCCTTTCTATTTTCTTCATAGTTTTTTTACTTGTCTTTTGATTATCTTTCACAGCCTACATTAGGTCAAATTTTAATCATTAGAAGTTTCAGAATTGTTTTTTAAATATTATTTAAAAGAAGATTAAATTGCAACAAGTAACTTTTCTGACATCATACTGGAAGCAATTTCTTTCCTTGAAGATAATCAGCAAATACCTTTTTCAGAAGGGTTAATGAATACCTGGATTTCAAACAAAATAATTTATGAGTAAAGGAATAATTTAAATTTAATGTGTGTGTACACATAACAGATTGTACTTAGTTTGGCCTGCCCAGAGTCTGCATGAACTACTGATTTTCAGACTGATAAAATACCAAGTATGTAGAACTAATACCATTACATCTCATTTCTATAGGTGGTGAACCTCACAGAATTGCTTCATTAAAAATCTTCTACATATAGTGCTAATCACATTAATTTTATGAACCAAGTTGCTGCAGTCCTAAATCCCAGTAATACTCATATACAGTTTAAAAACCAAGTAGTTATTTCACATGCTGAATGGGGTCACACTCAGCACTGAGTGGGATTCAGTTAAACAAATCGAAGTACCTTACTAGTTTACCTGAATTTATGTGGAATATGTTCACAGCATTTTCTATTACTACAATTTCAAATGTTCATACTATCAATAGTTAAAAAATTAAACTTCAAGTTTGGCACGTGTACCAATTCTTCAGAAATGTCCCTGTATTTTATCACAACAATGATCTCATCATCAAGTATTAACCTGATTGATAGTTATTCAAGGTGCTTTATCTTGCAGCTTCACATTCATTAATTGCACCTTGTCTGTAACTGAGGCGCGTAAGGTGCAGTGCAGTAGTACAACACAGTTTGGACGCTAGAGGGCAGTCCTTTCCCACTTGACTGAACCTCTAGATTTGAAGTGCACATCCCATATGCTTCCTGTTGCACTAATTCACGTCCACCAGTCACAGAAGCCACTTTCAGGAAGCTTCTCTGCAGAGAAAAGGTTTTCTTACATCAACTATTTTCTCAGAAGGCTCATAGGGTAGCAAGAATCCTTGAAAATGAGATAATCAATGTCAATACTGTCTGTCCAACTCCAAATACCAGTGCTTCCAAAGGAGCCATATTCTTCCCTGCTACTCTGTAAATTCCAGCTACTGCTGCACCTAGAATCATAAAAAAAAAATGTGTGAAATTATTACACAAACCAAAAGATCAAAGCTGAGGTTTAAGGCAATTAATATTGGATCTCAACATATGCTATTACCAAACTGTTATCAAACCATCTTTTTACTCCAATATTGCAGAATTATTAATGCCTATCTGTTGTACTTCTCTAGTTGTCATAAGCAATTAAGTGTGGTTTCCTAGCTGAACAGTCAGTTTTACACACACACACACACACACACACACACACACACACACACACACACA
>ML675601.1:28317855-28470455 GCA_007922155.1 Mesoclemmys tuberculata | reverse complement strand
CACACACACACACACACACACACACACACACACACACACACACACACCCTGCACAAATATATTCTCAATTTTCAAATAGTAAATATATTTATACATCTATTTTATGTTTATCTTTGTAACTTATAAAACTTTGCCGTTTCTCCAGATGTTTTCATTTCCTTTTTATGCTTTTCTCTATTCTTTACTATTGTAAAGAAGTCTTGCAAAACTGTCAAGAAAATTTACCAGCTGATACAGTATACTTGCATCGACCTTATAACAATGCTTATAATGAAAAAAACGTTGTTCATTTCCTTAAAAAAAATCTGAATTTTGCAAAGCTAATTACAGTAAAATATTTACACCACTCAACAATGTTCAACATTTCAATTGGTTTCTTCAAACTATTTTCTAATGAGACTAAAAAACTCAGTTTCATCATAACAACTCACAACATAATCATTCTGGCTTACTAGTGTTAAAATCTTTAAGAGTTGTATTAGAGGTACATAAAAAAGCATAGTACCAGTAAAACCATGCAATATCACCCTGGAGAATAATGGAAAAGAAATATCAATTTAATGTTCTGTACAAAGTTGAATGCAAAGGAAATAGCTCAAAAACAGTAGTGCAAGAAAAGTTTTAATAAAAAAATCTGTACAGTGCCAAGAGGACAGGACAGGTTCTCCATAATTTACAGCACAGTATTCTATTTTTCAGTTTAATAAGATTTCTGCTAGCAACTCCTTCTCACCAGCTTCCTCATACTAAATATCACATCACATTCACACTATGTGATGTTTCACAAATCAAGATCACAGAATAACAAATCTTGCTTTCTTATTCACAAGTGATGTAATGTGAGAAAAAACAACATTATTAGCAATCAACAACAGTTGGAAATAACATCCACTGTTATACAGGTGATGAAGCTATGAATTGGAAATATTAGGTTTTGCTATATAACATTTAATCTTTGTCTTCCAAAATAATGCTAGATCTTTCTGTTTCCAGTGAAACTGAGTCACATTTATTTGTAGCATTGTAGTCTATCAGTAGAAGATAAGAGCATGCAACAGTTCTGGTAAGGACTTCTTTTTAATTTCATGTCCCATGTTTTACTGTGATTTGGATCACAGGAATCAAATTTCATTGCACCTTAGTTGCCATGCTACAGAAAACATATGGAGGGCAACTCATCCCATTTCAGCATTATAAGAAGTTTCTTAGAGGAATAAAAAGGTTGGTGGAAAGGTATGCATTTAGTATGGAAAATTTAGGTGCCATTTTATTACTGTTAAGTACTTAAAGGCTACAAGGAAAAGATAAACAACCTATTCAGGCTCCAGAATATAGGGACAACATATGGACACTATTTGAACTTAATGAAGATAGATTTAGTTTAAACATGAGAAGAGCCCTTTGTAGGGTCAACATATCACGGGATGGTCTGCCAAAGTGAACAGAAGAAAGGAATGTTAATGTTAAGGGAAAATATTACTTAATGTTGAACTGATTTTCAGCAAGTATATATAAATCAGGACCAACGTGTCTAATTATGTATCTAATTTGGCACCTTTCAAAAATAGAAAATCTTGTTTTCATATCAACCATAGAGCATGCCCCAATCCAAATGAAAAAGTACTATGATCAAAAAAATACACTCTGGGCAGGTATTGCTGGTGTTAGTTAGGTAAAAAGGGATTTTTTTATTCTCAGGAAAAAACTATTTTGTGCTGCCATCTAGAATATATCCCCAGAAATACCACATTTATATTTCAATCAAACACCTTGCATGAAATCTTTCCTAAATGGGTTAGTCTTTCCTAAATGTCCTATCCACTGCCAAAATCAAACAGGTTCTTTAGACAGAGCCCTTATCTCTACACTGGAGACAATTTATGTAGCTGAATGCACCCCAAGCTGAAATCCACCAGTTGAGTTTTAACAAACAAACAGTCTCCTAAAAAATGGACTCAAATTCTAACGTCTCAGTAGTTGAGACAGAGATTGAAGAGCTCTGGAAAGACTTGCAATATTGAGAGGGAAAAGTCACTGCTGTAAAGCTCTCAAACTTTGGTAGTTTGAGAAACTTTTAATCTATTATGATTGAATTGTAAATTAAGATGTTAAACAACTTGCATTTTATGAACACAGCAGAATTGGAATGGAACCAAAAACACACTGCTTGAAGGCTGCCAACACAATAAATAGAAAAGTGAGCAGCAAGTAAGTAAAGGAAAGAAAAGTGAAGGGAGAAAATAAGAACATCTGAGGAATATATGTAACCAAAATTCCTGCACCAAGAAAACTGTGGCAAGAAAACAGATACAAATGACAGTGTCCAACTCTGTTTAATCTATTTCTTATAGCTTCTTATTTACAAATACTAAATTTGTTAGACAACTTGCATGCTCTCTCAACATTTGCATGTAGTGCATTTAAAAATGTTCCTTCTCCCAGCATACAGATTCTGGACTTCCAGACAATTAGTGGGACAGGATTTCCCATTTGTCCAATTACAATTTCTTTTTTTTAACTAAGCTAGTCTATGTTTCCCAAATACACAATAGATACAGGAGATGCTGAATGTAAAATGGAGACTCAAGCTGGTCGTGTCACCTGGAAATAACAAACAAAAAGAAAAGGATGGACTGCCTCAACTTACATCAAAATTTGCAGTGCAGTAACTATTAAGAAGGGGAAAAAATCATTTCACGGCCACAGCTGATCTTCACAAGTTTACTACAGCCTTCTGTGCAGGTTAAACAGTGTTCTCTGACACTTGCCAAAATAGACAATATCTGCTAATAAAATTACAGTTTTGCTTCTCAAGTATCTTACTTAGCAGCCTATGATGCAAATTCTAAGCCAGCCCTTGGCAATGATGCAATGAAAGCTTGAGAATTCCAACAAGTTATGGAACAGAGAAATATGCATTATTTACACAAAAAACAATTTTGCCTACCTGTTAAAATTTTTTCCCACAAGACAAGACAGAACTGCCAAACAACTGGGTTGCTCCTCCTTTTATGCATAAAGGAAGTGAACCAGTTTAAATAAAATATAGAACACCTTTAAGTTCCAACCCCAGTACCACATCTCTGCAGGTTCAACTGTTGCTGTACGTTAAAAAACCGTCTTAGTAAGCATGACCCACAATAAGAGCCATCTAGATAATTCTAAAACAATGGCGATTCTGGATTGGGGAGTAAATTGCAATGAAAATACCCTTTAAAGTATGCAAATTTAAAGATTTGCAATAATTATGGTAGCTAGTAACTTCCTGAGTGGGGTGGCAGATACATATCAGGTAGCACTGCCAGTGTATGTGCAGAGTGTGTATAGTTCACGTGATTTTACTTTTTTGCTTTTATTGGACAGCAAAGTTGGAACTAGGGTCATCCTAAAACGTGCCATTCTTGCCAGGAAGTATGCTGGGGAAAGAGGAGGTTTTAAAAGGCTTGTTCTTTTACAGTTGTTTGAAGACTAACTGTCAAGAACAAAACTATGCTGTTCAGGCTGATACAGAGTACCAGGGAACGTGATAAAGCCAGAAACATCAATGTTTTTCTCTCAGCTGGTGTTCTGCCCAATCCTTGGATGGAGTGGAATGGGAAGAAAGGAATAGGGATCATGTTTTGCCCATAGCTAAGGTAGAGAGTCAATAGCCTTGGTTTTATGGTCCCTACACCTTAACAAGAACCTTTTAATTTCAGTTTATCCAGTTTGCAAAGAGATTTAGATCTAAATTAGCCCATCCTATTGACAATACTGAAGATTTCTTGGTTGAGTTTACTTCCTTAGTCTATTGTGGTTTTGTTCAATCAATCCACTCTAATGATAGAAAATTCCTTATATGAACATTGTTTTAATGAAGGAGATACAAGTTTCTGCCCCTTTGCTTTTTTGGGGCTTTACTCAAACTCTTAGGCCTTATCTGTTTAGAAACTGACTTAGTTAAGTTGGTGCCATTTCTTTGTACGAACATTTATTTTGCTTTTTGATTTAGTTTAAGTTATGAATTGATTTAAACTAAATGAATAATGAAGTCAAAAAAAAAAAGGTTTACATAAAGGGGTTGCACCAGTTTAACTAAATAATTTCTAAACTGATTTAATTATAACCATACAATTCTCACATGGACCCAAATAAGGAACTAATACCTTACCTAAGGATTGAGTGATGAGTGAGTGAAGAGGTTTTTTCTTTAGGGGAGAGGATTTCCCACCCTGTCAGAGAAATGCCCGTCTGTTTAATCTGCATCTAATTGCTCAGAGATCTAACTCCTACAGGGCAATTGTTTCCTGTCAGAGCATAAACTGACTTAAAGCTGGGATCCAACACGCTGAGGTTGTTGGTGGGCTAATCAGCAGGAAGTAGGACAAGATCAGCAGAGCTCCATTATGGCAAGCCAAATGGAGAGGAAACCACTATGAGACTAAGAATACATGATTTCCTCCTAATAGCCAGAAACACTTATCACAGAATCCCAGGAAACTGGAGAGCTGTTGCTCCCAGTCTCAGTAAAGAATGGAATGACATCTTTTCCAGTACTAAGGTCTCCCCATTGTTTCCAAATATGAGGAGGCAGAGATTTGAGAGGTCCTCTGCTCCTGACAGTTCTGTACTGCCTTTATCTTTACACCATAGAAGGAGCAACCGAGTTGGCATTCTCATAGGAAAACAACATGGTTAAGGTAACAAATTGTATGAGCTGTTACCAGAATAGCTAAGAAATAATTCTCTTTTGAAAATAAGATCTAAAACTGTATGTAAAAAGCAAAAGAGACTTACTGGTTATCATTGCTCCAGTTACAGAACCCAGAAATCCAATGCTGACCACAATGACAGAGATTAGTCTCCCCTGCCTATGCCTCTGCAGCATCACAAACATTAATACTCCCACAGCACCATGGACAAAGAGAGAGGAGAAGAGAGCCCACAGGAAAACCCAGTACCACATCTCTGAAAAGAAAGCAGTCAAATAAAGTTAATATTTCGGATGTGCTAATTATAAAGAAAGACGTTTAGAAATACTGTATATTTTCAAGAAAAACCAATACTGATTTCTATCTTCAGAAGAAATCAATCTGAAGATAGTGGCACATGCTCAAGATACTACTTATTTGGCAGCCCATCTTAAAAGGACATTCCCCCAAGCAGACCCAAAAAACTCCCAAGTAAAATTTTGGTCCACCTTCATTAAAAGAGTACCTCTGAATCACCCAGCTTCCCTTGAGCTGTTTGAGAAAACAAATTTCATTGTACTTTCACACTGACATATATAGCATCTACTGTAGAATTATTTAACAGCCACATGAAAACCAGCTGATCAAAAATATTTTAACAAGGAAACTTAAAAAAGATGTAAAAAATAGTGATTTCAATGGGGAAAATCAAGATGAAGGCTAGCTCCAAATATACCCATAAACTTAAATGGAGAGTTCTGATGAACAAATCAGCCCCCAAGGAGTTGAATTTTAGCTACGTAAAAAAACCCAAAAACCTAATGGTTATAAAGGTCCAAGTTACAAATGTTTTTTATATTTCTAGTTGCTTCTTTGCAATTAATCAACAATATCAGTCTAGTAATTTCTACTATTTAATCAAAATATGCCTATACTATGTTGTCACAGCTAGGTCACTACTAAAACAGATCCTCAGTGGCAATGTACATGGATTAACACATATGCTAGAATAAAATCAGGTCCCAGTCTTAAATGTCAGACAAATATTATTACTTTGAAAATAAAGAAGCAATAAGGATCACTGAAGGTATTTGGAAGTGGGAGAACTACTAACAAATCAGAAAGGCCATTTAAGAATGTTCCTATTCACTCCAGTGCTCCATGCCTCAAAACCCACAAGGTCTCCTCCTGACTCCTTTAGGGTGCATCTCTTATTTGCCTGCCAAAACTTCTAGCTTTCCCCTCAACTTCAAAAATGTAGTTATGCATTAAAAAAAAAAAAAAAAAAAAAGCACCAAACAGTGAAAAGTTGGGGATAGCATAAAGTTTAGGGTTTTTTTAGGACTGCCAAACAACACTGTGAAAAAAACCCCAATAAATTGAATTGATTGTATTCATCATGAAAATGAACAGCACCATGTTCTCTATATTTATTTTATATTAATTTCAATACAAGTCTTAAGTGAATGTTTTCAATATAACAGAATAGTACACTTCAGAAATCAGGAAACCTTCCTGCAAAATATGGGTCCAGTACACAGGTCCTGCTTATGATCCATTGTAAAATGTGCTCTGTCTTTAACTGAGGCCCAGTTGACACTTACCTTTGCGATTCAGTGGCAGTCGACGGGAGATATGCAAGTGACATAAATCACTTGCACATCTCCCATCGCCTTTGCAGCGTCTCCTCTGCGTCGAAGGGAACAGTGCTCCCTTCGATGCAGCGCTACTCCACTTACGGGGGCGGGGAGGAGGAGCGGGGGGGGGGGTTCCTGTGTCGCCTTCTGGATCGACTGAGTGCATCTATACAGACCACTCAGTCGATCCAGAGCAATCAATGTGACAGCAGTGAATTTGCCACCGTCAGTGTAGACCTAGCCTGAATCCTTTGAAGGTTGCCTCTTTAAAGCCTTCTCTCCATTCTAAAATTTACCCATTTCTGATGGTAGGTCCAGCGGAACCAGTGCTGAACACAGCTTAACTGCAAGCACAGCCAAGAACGAAACAGTCCTCAGCTCTGTTTCAGAAAACGAATAAATCAATCCCCATTTCTGTGGCACATTAAAATTGCTACTGCAGTTTCAGCCTGATACTATTACATTAATTTACATTCAGAAAGTTATTTTTTCAAGTTGGGCTACCAACTTCCCTTTACTCCAATTTCATGGCCAAGAAACTACAGAAGAAACAGGATCTGACACCGAGACGATTTAGAATCAAAAGTCTAAACACTGATTATCAAGAAACATTCCCAGAAGGTTTTGCCCTTGAATTCTGAGTGTGAAGAGACAAGCTATTTCAGACATGCTATTCTACACTGCAAACTCAGAATTATTAGCACCAAGATAGTGTATTAATATAATACAGATATCAATGACATCATAGAATAAGGTATAAGCGCCGATAGCGTCCAGTCTTGAAAGAGAAAACTGTTCTGCTCTTGGAATGCATGCACTCCATATGCTCAAGTTTGGATTCTTTTGGCCAACAGTGACCTCTGAAGCTGCACATGCATCCCACGTGTCTTTGTACTGCCTAACCAAGACCATAAAAATGGAGGCAATCCCCATCATCCCTCAGTTCCTTTGACAATAGAGAATCCAGGTATTAAAGGATTCTGTAGCAGGAGCTAATCATAAAATATATATGGACAATATCTCAAAGAACCACAGTTACCGTAAGTAACCATTTATTTTTTAAGTGCTTGTCCATACACATATTTTCCATTCTTGGTGCTTCACAAGCAGTCACTTAAATCATACAAGGTAAAAAACTGTAAGACAGTTCTGCCAAAATAAGCATCAGATCTTCATGGCTCTACTTTAGAATAGCATTAAGAGCATGTACCAAACTTCATATTGCTGCCCAACACATTTCCAAGATTGCAACAATTCTCAAACAAGCTGCAGAAGCTGCTTGAGCCCAGGTGAAGTGGGTTTTAACACTCAAAGGTGGGTCCACATTAACTATCACATACAGAAATCCAACTAGATGGACTATAGCTATGCAGACACTAATCCTTTACCCTAACCCAGGGGACTTCCTGAAAGGCCTTGTCCTCTCAAGACAGAAGGCTAATGCCCTAATAGATTAAAGGAATGAAGTTTAGTTTTCCCTTGTTGTAATATGGCCTGGAAAAGACGACTGGCAGGTGTATTATTTGGTTAAGATGGAAATCAGACACTACCCATGACAAAAAACCTTTGATCTTGAAGTCTCAAGGTCACCTTGTCTCTGAGATACAATGTACAGAAGTTGCAACATGAGTACCTATATTTCTTCATCTCTCTAGCGGATGTTCTTGCTACCAAATAGGTGTTTTGAAGGACAGATGGAAACGGGAACATGTAGGGACTTAAAGGGCCACCCCATATCAACAGTATTATGCTGTGGTCCCCAAAAAAGGGGGTAGAAGATACTCCCCACCCCAGAGCAGAATCAGAAACATTTCTTATTTTCTTTCATTGCAAACAGGTCTACCTGGTGACCAAAGCCCTCTGTGACTGTCTTTAACTAACCATTGCAGTTGCACTGCCATTGGTAAGCAGTTGCTTGCCAACTGCTTGCTGAAGTGGTCTCCCAGAACATTCTACAAGCCTGGTAAATGGAAGGTTATTGGGATAATTTCATGCTGAAGGAAGAAATGTCAGACGTACAACGTCCTAACAATGGGGAAAGATCTTGCTCCTCTTGCCTGTTGATATAAATCATCACTGTGATGTTATCTGTCATAACCTGAATGGCTGTCCAGGTAAGGAAAAACTTGGATTACTTGTTTTCTCAAGTATGCTGCCACTACCACCAGGTATTAGACAAACACCCTTGGGGCAAGGCCTGAATACCCGTTCTGTGGATCCATCTAGGGAATTATAGAGAACACTTATCATCCCTAACATGCAGATGATGTTCTGCTGTTGCAGGTCTGTAATTGAGTGCCAAACCCCTTTTTTCTTAGGTATTCAAAAGTAATAGTAATAAAACCAGTTTCTCCTGTAATCTTGAGGGACTTCTTGATATAGCATGCTGTAGTGGAAAAGATCCCTGAATATGAATGGGGAAGTGATATGTGGCTGTGAAGCTCACTGATGTGTTAGTGTTGCTCAAAATAGGTATTACTCTTATAAGAATGTATTAGTGTTTAGACTCTGTAGAAGGTTTGCAAATTGCTGCATGTGTTAACTTTATTTATCATGTCTGTATTCCATGCTATATGGAAACATGAAAGTGTTGCTTTATAACTTTGAAAATGTGCACTCCAAAGTTGTGAATGCAGCTGGGAAAAGCATTTCCCCACACCCATTCACAAGAACTATCAAAATCAGACAGACCATCAAGGAACATCACAATACAAACGATGGTGAATGGCCTTATCACATCTCCGAAATGTTATGTGCAAGGAAAGTCATCTTATGGACTTGGAGACTGAATAAGAAAATAAAACAGACAGCAAAATTTTCCATCTCTTTGCTTTTTGAATTCTCCCAGGACCAGAGATGTTAAACTGATGCCAAAGATCCCCAAGGGTTACCCCAGGGACTGCCCTGAAAGACATTTTGAATTGACAGATCATTACAACTCTGTCACTCTTAGGATTTAGATTGCAACTTGTTTTTGTGTATGTTTGTTTTCTTTAATCTGTGAGTAACTCATTTCTTTTTCCAAGTTAATAACCCTTTATGTTAGTTTACTGTTGGATTGGCTACAAACCTTGTCTTTGGTGTAAGATATAGGTCAGTGATTCTCAAACTGTGGGTCAAGACCCCAAAGTGAGTCACAACCCCATTTTAATGGGGTCATCAAGGCTGGTGTTAGACGTGCTGGGCCCGGGGCTGAAGCAGAAGCCTGAGGGCTTCAGCCCTGGGCAGCAAGGCTCAGACTTCAGATTCAGCCCTGGGCAACAGGGTTCATGTTACAGTCCCACCACCTAGGGCTGAAACCCTTGGGCTTCAGCCCCTGCACGGGGCAGTGCGGTTTGAGCTTCTTCTGCTTTGGTTCCCTCACCCAGGGCCGAGGGGCTCAGGATTTGGTCTCCCTTTGCAAGATTTTGTACTAATTTGTGTCATCAGAAAGGGGTTGCAATACAAGGAAGTTTGATAACTGCTGTTTGATCAGGGGCAAGTGACCTGAATATTTTGTGATTTTTCGTGTGACCATTTATCACTACCTCCAGCTTACCTCCATGGCAAGATAGACTGGAGTGCCCCAAGGGACTCCAAGGTGAGACTGTTACAGTGATCCAAGAGTTCACATCTGTCACTGGTTTGATGAAATCTAATCATAAACCACACCACCTGTTTGGGGTGTCTGCCCTTTAGTTAGGCATTCACAGTTGAGAGCCACTCTAGACAGCATGACAGCTGGCTCAAGTATGTTCTCATTTTTTGAGATCACACTATGTCCTGGAGGAGTAATATGCTATATATCAAGGTATTTGTAAGATTTCTCCCTGAAAGCTTCCACTTGATTTTTGTGTCTGCCATGCAACAGAACACCTCCTGAAAGGTTTCATAGTCATCAATTCCAAAGGGGCAGCTGTGTTAGTTTGTATACAGCAAAAACCATAGTCCTGTAGCACGTTAAAGACTAACAAATTTCTGTTGGCATAAGCTTTTGGGGGCTGTACCCCACTTCATTAGATGCATGAAATGGAAATCACAGGTAGGAGGTATATATATACACATCCAAGGGGAAAAAACATAACAATGGGGACTAACTTAGGCCTTGCCCTCCCCATGCTGCAACTCCCAGTCATGAGGGAGGACTGCAGAGCCTAGAGATAACATGGGTGCTGGGTCCCACAGGTCTCAGTCATTGCCAGGGGTCATTGCCAGGGGTCTCAGGCACAGCTCCCAGCCATAGTGGGGGAACCCCTCTGCTCTCAGCTGTGGCAAATGCCTCTCCCCCCAGCTACTGAACCCCCTCCTCCCAGTTGCTGCACCTTTTCCAGACCCATCGGTAGCTCCTAGCTGCCACCCTATTATTTTAACTAAAAGTCAGAGAGGTCATGGGCTTCTGTGAATTTTTGTATAGTGACCATGATTTTTACTAAAAATAACCATGACCAAATCTTAATCTTACCCACAACACACTTGCATTGTGATCCTTAAATTATTATTTTCCTTTTGGTACTCATTAAAGCTTTTTATTTCTTTAAATCTAATTACATGACAAGCACTTATTTTTCAAATAATGAGAATTAACAGTCTGTCATATAGAAGGAAAAAATAAAAGACCCCAATAAATTAACTCTCAGCCTTAGTTTCAAGGGTCTACTGTCTTCCTAGCTACTGTTAGATTAAACCTATTGAATTTTGCTTTGGTCACCAGAAAAAACCCCCACAAGAATAAATAATTAAATCATGACAATATTAGAAACTGAAACTGAATTTGAAAAAATAATTGGATAGATTTTCCAGATCATACCAAACACCACATACGTAAAACAAGATGAATAAGAATCATGATTAAAATAAAATCGAAAATTAGATCTTTTTTAATTTAAACATTGCTAGATTTTTTTTAAACTCCCATTTTATTGTGTCCAATTGCCAATGTGAATGTTTCGCACTTGTTTCTTTAATTTCCGTTAGCAGAATTTCAGACTTTCTACAGAAAGTTTTTCCTACTAAAAATGTTCACACTTAAATGCTCATCTATGTTGAAAAAAACAAGCCTGGGGCCTCACCATAAATGCAAACACTACAAATGGTAAGCAAACAGTCTACTACCGTCTTCCAATATATTGAACTTTCGCAAGTCAAGAAAGCAGAAGTGCTTTGACTAGGCTAAAAACCATCAAAGTATAGAGTCTGAAGTAAATGGAACTGGTGCTGTTAAGTCATTTTGTAGCTTTTGAAAATCCCACCCTTTAGATGCCTAAATGTGGATTTACAAGCCTAACTTGAAGCTCTCATTTTTGAAAATTTTGGCCTTTGTACAAAAAAAAGTTCATCCTAATTGTTAATATACTGAAAGTCTAAGTAACTGAAAAAAATCTAAATAACTTTTTATTGTGAACACTGAAGCAATTTCATTTTAATGTAGTGACATTATATGTCCCTAAAAAATTGAATACTACAAATTTATCCCCCTAGTGCTAGAAACATTTATAACACTATGCACATGTAAGGCCATCAACGCTTGCAATTTTATCACAAAGCTCATGCTATTTAGTGTTTTTCTTAAAGCCACAGCTCTCGGAATGCTATGATTGTGTGGCAGTATAGCTGTCATTTTGAAAAAGTTTTTAATCCTCATGGTTGTTGAAGAAAGACTGAAAATGTCAACACTAAAGGTCTGAAAGCCAAGAGACAAATAAAACCCCAATTGTCTCATTTAAAAAAAGAAATCTCATTACTGAGACAATCATGATTTTATAAAGCCTGAATGGTGTTTTTGGAATGGTTGAACAACACTGCACAAGAAGACGTAATGAAGTAAATGGAACTGTTCATGTGAGTGAACATATTCATTTCAGTATTTGCAGGATCAGGGCCTTAATTTTCACTATTTTGTTTTTTGCCTATAATTATATAAAATTAAAACAAATTACTGTACCAGTAGTGGCTTTTTTTAAAAAACAGCATTATAATTTAATTCAGTATATATTTTAAAGTTGCAATAGCACAATTTTTTTAATTAATTTTACAAAGCTTCAACTTGATTTAAAGATTTTTTTTAAATAAGTGATTCAATTCTTGATCTAAATCATAATTTCAAACTGCTCCTCCGTGATGCAAAATATGAAAACAGGCTAGTTTTGCCACTTGAAAAATATTTTTGGGCTGTAGAGTGGTTCTTCTCCAACAACCATATTTAAAAGATTTATTACATGTGATATTAAAGAAATTTTGTCATGTATACTCAGTTACACAAAACCTTTTCCACACCCTCACAATTCAAACCACAAGTCACTGAGGACTCAAAGAGGGGTTAGAGGGCAATTCATGGGATCCATCTCAAAGTACCACAGTTATTGCAGGATAAGAAACTAGTCTCTCCATTTCAGCACGGATCACATTGTAGGTGACTGTCAAGTACCCTCCTCCACTCAGAACCAAACAAGGAGTTTCAGTTGTATCAGTCAAACAGTGATTCAAGTACCTCTCCAAAACTATGTGAGCCACTTGGAGATTCACTAGCGTGAGATGGCTTGACCTTTTGAGGGACTGGATATGGAATGGACATGAAAAGCTACAGAGACAGCCTGAAAAGCTTAGTCCTGGTTAAGGTAACAAAGTTCTGGACATGCCCAAAGCGTGCAGTTTCTTTTCTCCTGGCATCCGGTGCAGCTTCAGGAAGAAGACTGGCAAAGTAACTGATTGGTTTAGATGAACTTTCAAGGCCACCTTTGCGTGGAATTTGGGGTGGGGTTTCAGCATCACCATGTCCACCATGAGAAGACAGTCTTGATGTTAAGATTCCTGGGCATTTCAACAGTAATTCAAAGGGAGACTCCATAGGTTTTAGAAGGTTTCCTGCTTTATATGAGTATCTCCTGAACTTACAGGGAGCAGTCTCTGTCAGCAGTGCTCAACCAACCAACATTCAAACTGTCGGGTGCAACAACGGTGGGTCTGGATGCAGTGCCTGACATTGTTTCAGACATATTATGTTCAGGTAAGTAGGGAAGCATATAGGAATCTGACTGGAATCTATAAATGACGATACAGCCAAAATGGTCTTTATCAATAAGGAACTATTACAGTATTGTGCTGCCTGATCTTGAGTAAGATTCTGGGGATCAAAGGAATCAGTGGAAAAGTTACAGAGTCATTGAGTGCATCAAAGGAGTAAGGCATCTGGCAAATTCAGGCCTCCCTTGGAGGAGAAGCTCAGGCATTTGGTGTGCATCACAGCATACAAGTCTATCATAAGAACATCCCACTGATCAAATATCTGCTCCGTGACCATTCATTCTTAGTTACTGCCTCGAGTATGTCTGTTTAAAAAGTCTGACAGTTTGTTGCTGACCACTAAGTCATGTAGCGCTAAAAGAGCTGTCCCATGCTGATGGCACCACATCGAAAGCCTGATGGCTTTACTGGCAAAACAGGGATGATCAAGCAGCTACTTGTTCATGCAGTACATCTCAGATGTATTGTCCATCAAGACTTGCACTATGGGGTTCTGCAGAACAGACAGGAATGCTATGCAGGCCAACCTGATGGCCCTCAGCTCCAGGATATTTTTATGTGATTTCAGATAATCCCAGAGACCATGTTCCTTGCATCTGCAGATGGTTCAGGTCAGCACCTCAACCTGCCTATGAAAAATCTGTGATAAGTGTCTTCATCAGGAACAAAGCTGAGAATGGCACCCCTTTCTGTACATTCACTCAGTCTCACCAGCACAAGCTCTCACAGGACTTGAGGCAGGACTCTCTAGCTTACGTAATGTCTACATGTACATATGTGACATGTGGCTTAGGAGTTCAAGAAACATTTGGAATGTCGTCATAGGATTTGATCTTGTGTCATCTATCAACCAGAGAGACTTGACCCGATCTTCTGGGAGGCAGGCTCTTGATGACCAGGAATCAATCAGCTCCAAAGAACTCCTAGTTGAGAGAACAGAGAAAGAACACCATTGCAGTTCCCTTTTGGGATCAGCCAGTTATCCAAGTATGAGTAGACCTTGATTCCCTACCTCCTTAAATGCGTTGCCACCACAGACTAGCATTTAGTAAACACTCTGTTGTAGAGTCCAAAGGGCAGACCTCTATATTACTAATGGGCAGGGCCTCACTGTGAATCTTGGGTATTTTCTGTAGGCTAGATAGATAGTTACATGGAAGCATACATCCTGCAAGTCAAAAGCCACAAAATAGTCTTGAGAATGGAGGGAGAAAAAGATGGATGCAACTGCTAGCATCCTTATCCCAAGATGGCATGTGTATTTGTTGAATCTCCTCAAATCTAGGTCAGGGGACACACACACACACACACACACACAAAACACCCTTTCTTCTTGGGAATGAAGAAATACCATGAGCAAAAGACTCTTCCCTTCAATTTTGGTGGAACTTCTTCTATGACTTCTAAATGAAGTGACAAGGTGGCTTCTGCATGTAACCAGCTATCATAAGATCAGTCCATGAAGAGGGTTGAAAAAAAGGGGGTGGGTAGAAGGTAAAGAGTGAAACAGGGTAGCCATGGGCAGTGATCTCCAATCCATTTGTCAAATGTCATGGTACGTGACATGCAGTCGACTAAGGTGAGGCAACCTCCAAAGTTCAAGCTCTCTAGACTGTGTCCAAAGTGGCTCCCAATCGTCCCATCAAATTTACTGATGTTATGTGGGTTGCACTGCTGCAGAAGGCTGGCATTCTCTACTGGATCTTCCTGGCATGGTTGCTTCTTGGTATGATATTCAAGTTGCCAAGGATGACAAGACAGTGCCTGCTGTCATGAATAGGGTTGAGGGCAATATGGATTGAAGTGTGGTGGGGTGTAAATCTACAAAGAGCAGAGGTTGGCTCGAGTCCTTCAAAGAGTGCAGAGCACTGTCTGTCCATTCGTTCAACAGGACTAAGCCCTCAAAGGGCAAATCCTCAGCCATGGCCTGCACCTCTGTAAAGATGCCTGGAGCCAAGACACCTGGTACACTGTCATCATAGTGGCCTTAGACCAGGCCACAGTGTCTGAAGCATCCACTGCTGCCTGTAGGGCTGTCTTGGCCACTAACTGGACTTCCTTAACTAGGTCTTCAAAGTTTCCTCTCTGCTGTCATGCTGGAGCTTTGTGAGGAAGGGAGTCACGCTGTCCCATGTTAGAAAATCCTAACTGAGCACTAAGGCCTTAGCACTTAGACACACACACTACAGGGAAGCAGAGTATATGACTATGCCCTTGGGCGTACTCTTACTCAACTCTGACTTTTCTTGTACTGCAGACACTACCAAGGAGCCCCGGTTGGGGTAACACAGAAGTGCTCAAACTCTGTGAGAATACATGATACTTCTCAATTTGTTTTGCAGAGGGCAGTATTGAAGCTGGTATCTGCCACAGGACTGGATAAAGCAGTCCTTCACTAATGGGGAAAGCAATCCTGTTTTAACCAGAAGTTGACAAGATGTAAATTAACTTGAAGAATACAGTGTTTCGAAAGGCTTTGAATACACACTCCAGTCAAAACTTTCCAACTTGAGCATCTGAAGTAACATATCTAAGATTTGGTCTACACTTACCGTCGTGATTTGGCAGCAGTTGACGGGAGATACGCAAGTGACATAAATCACTTGTGTATTTCCCGTCGACTTTGCGGCATCTCCTCCGCGCGCCATCCACACTGTGCTGCGTCGAACAGTGTTCCCTTCGACGCAGCGCTACACCACTTACCGGGGTGGGTTTCCTGTGTCACTTGCTGGATCGACTGAATGGGTCTACACAGCCGACTCAGTCAATCCAGAGCAATCGATCTGACGGCGGCGAATTTGCTGCCGTCAGTGTAGACCCTGCCTGAGTAAATGACCTGATTTTCCATAGGTGCTGAGCACTCACAAGTTGAGGACACAATATCTTAGAGAGGGGAGAGGAAAAAAAGAAAAGGAAAAAACAGATTACTTATTTAGCTGCCTATGTTTTAGACATCCAAGTTCAGAAATTTTTATTTAGCTGGTTCGCCTGTAGTCTTGAGATGACTGGCTGGTCATTTTTTCAAGATCAAGTATAGCAATGGAAGTTTAGGAAGAAACACAGGAGACGCTGCAAACTGAAATCCATTTGGCTTAAAAAAAAATTCCAGGCAGGCTTTGGAATGGAGATGGGAGAAAGAACAGGGGTACATTTATAATCACTAGAGAACATACTTCCCTTTGAGACCTCGAATCAAAACCAGGAATCCCAAATCTCAACTTCCTTCTGCTGTCAGCAAATGTGTGAAACTCACTGGCAAAGTGAACCTCATCCCTCTCTAGTCTCTAAAAATAAATGACACTCCCTTTCACTACATTTTATACAACTATAAACAATAATTCATTACTTCTTACTCAGCAATTAACTCAAAACCAGAAAGACTAAGTGAATAGAATGGATACAATAAGCACAACACAAACTTGTCGAAGACTTTAAACTTTCTCCTGCATCACTTACATTTGGTAATACACTCTGGGGTGTTTTTAGCATCCAGTGGACAAAGGTTAGAAACTATATGCTATGGTAGCAATGTATAAATATTTATCTTTCTTCCAAAGCCCCTCCAGGCTTGATGCGCATCCAGGGGACACCAGGTCACACAACAACAAACTGAACGAAAGCAGGGTTTGGAGGAGGATTGGAGGAAAAAAACCACCAAAAAAAAAAAAACACCACGAGAAACAGCAACCCCTCCACCATTCCTTGTATGCTGAATGATTAATACAGGAATCTACTTGGCTGTGTGATGGTCAGGTAAGGAAAACCCATAGGATTAATGATTAATCTTTAAGAGGAAATCTGCCACAAAGTGTCCATCATACTCTGAGATCCTTTTCCCTTAAAGACATCTAGGAATGTAGGATTTAAATTTTAATAAACATAATTCGCTCTCTCAATGGTTAAGTTTCCATGTGTTCAGTGCATTTTTTTATTATTTATTATTATTATTACACGTATACAGGCTTCCAAGGTTTGAAATGTTTACTTGAAGCCCAGTACCACAAGGAAAAAAAAGCTACTACGCAAGCTGAAAGTTCTGTTACCCTTCTCGCCAAAGTCATGCCCCCTGTGAATTATAGAGACAAGAGAAATATTCTGATTATATACTATTTAATATTGTCAATCAACTTTTCAGTTTGCTGCATTTAAAAATCTTAAGTCTCTTGCTTCTATTATGACTTCTTTCAACTTCATCGCTTTATTCAACTTTCTTGTTCTTTCCTATAACAACTTTTGGTAATACACCACAATTAACTATACTTTTCAAGCTTTGCATGCTTATCTTATATGATTAAAAAACCCCAAAATTTAGAAGAAAAGCATATACCTCACAACCCAAGTCACAAGTACATCGATGGGTAAGAGGTGGTGACAGGGGAGAGGAGCAGACAACTTCAAAAACAGATTACTAATTTTCAGTTCTGGATAACACATAGTACAATAGAAATCCAGATTCCTCTCCCTCTTAGTCCAATCCTACTTATATAGGAAGTACTTCCCCAATAACAGTTCCATCACTACAAAATTTCTGCCTATCAACACTTCCTGTATCAGGACCAGTTTTAAGTAAAAGCACAATCAACTGGTGTTCCCCTATATCCCATGCAAACTGGGTATCCAAGACAAACAAGCAGTCATTGGGATGCAAAAGCCCAGAGTTTACTGCAGCAGTTCCCCACGCACATTTGGACAGACAGGCCAGTAGCCTTTCTTGTAGTTACGCAAGGAAAGAGACCCCCAAAAACAAACTCAAGAGCAGTGGGCCAGGCCTACTTTCGGCCAGAGAACTGGGGCAGTCGCAGTCTTTCTCTGCAGAGGCTCTGAACAGGTCATTTCCTCGGGGAGCAGAGACAAGAGGTCTCTCCTCCAGAGCCAGCTATGGGGCTACCCCCTCTTGCCTTTGTAACCACCTCACAGCAAGCGCAGGTATCGCATGGAGCGGCTAGACGGGCCCGCCGCCAGCCTCTCCCGGCTCAGTGGGCGGCTGCCGGCCCCCCGCAGCACGCCCGGCCCTTTTGTCCCCAGAAGCGAAGCGCCACGCCCCCGCCAGCCCAGGCCTCAGTCCGCAGGCGTGAAAGCCCCGCAGCCTGCTCCGCTAGCGGGGCGGGACCCCACGGACGCCTAAGGGGGCTCCGCTGCGATCCGTAACGCGAGCCCGCTCCGGTCCCACTTCGGAGTCGCGCCCTTTGCCCCGAATCACCCCTGCGAACGGCCCCCGCTCTCAGCCGGGCTCGAGCAACGTGCCCGGTGACCCCCCCGCCCGGGGCTGTTACCGGTGAGGCTCCGCAGCACGGTGCCGTGCGCCCACAGGCTCAGCACCTGCTGCACCGACAGGTTGATCATGGAGTTGTCCGCCGCTTCCGCCTTCATCTTCTCCGCGGGTCCCTCCGCCGCTCCTCGGCCGCCAGGGGCGGGCGGCGGCCGGGCCGCGGTCCCCGGCGTGAGGCCGGGAGCCTCTCGCGCCCGGGCGGCGGCGGTGGGCCCGAGGGGGCGGCGGCGAAGGGGCGGCTGTGGAGAAGGGCCCGGAGCGGCGAGACTCCGAGGCGGCAGCAACCTCCCCGCGGCGGGGGAGACATTGAGGACTGAGGGGCCAGGGGTGGGGGAGGGGCCGCCGGCTCGCCTCAGCCCGGCCCGGCCCGGCCCGGGGCCTCCCCTCAGGGGCAGGGTTGGGGGCGGCGGGGCTCCGAGCCAGAGCCGCTGTCGGGGGGCGGCAGGCGGGGGGCGGCGGGGGGCAAGGCCCCCGCCTCCCTCCTCGGCATCCCCCCGGCCGCCAGCATCACCTGAGAGGCGGGGGGAGGGGGCGGGGCGACGCCGGCGAGACACGCACGGAGCGAGCAACCGGCCGCGCGCAAACCGCTCGCGGAAGACCGTTGGGGGCGCGCGCGCGCGGCGCCACCCCGCTGCACTAGCCGGCGTCGGAGGAGGGGCGCGAGCACGCGTGCTACGGACTCCACACGCTGAGGGTGGGGGGGCGGGGGGTGAGCCGCGGGGGTGCGCGCGCGACCACGTGCGCTCGGAAGGGGATGGGGCGGGTGAGTCTTGCCCGTCAAGCTGCTCGCTGCCGCGCGCCGTTGTGTGTTCAGTGCAATGAGGCCTGGGCCAGGCTGCAGGCAGCCTCGTGCCCCGGTCCTGCAGCAAGCGGCTTTCAGCTGTGCGCGCAAGCCCCGCGCTCCTTCCCTGGGGGAGCCACCCTGCTGCTCTCCCACCCTCCCCCCTGCCTCCAGGTGCCTGCACTTCGGCCTCTCCCCCTGGTACCCACAGCCCTGCCCCATGACGGGGGTATTGCACCCCCACACGCCTCCTCCCAAGCTGGGCCCGCATTACAGCGTCCACAGCCCTCCTCAGGTTGAAGCCCCTAGCAAAACTCCCACTGACATAAATAAAAGCAAGTCCCTCCGCAGGACTCCACGTTGCCCAGTACCCGGCGTTCCAGGAGAAGAGTTTAGTTGTATTTAAAAATGAATTAAGTGCATTCTAATGCTGTACAGGGCAGCAGGTTGCTCAGCAACGGAGACATCCAGATGTACACGCCCTCCTTTGTAGAAAACATGACCACTAATGTGGCCCAAGCTTTTGCTATTTCATTTGATGGCTTGGGGTCTATCCTCTATAGTGCTTACCATCAGTAATCTATGCAATACAAGAATAAATTCACAGAAGAATGAGCTTCCCCTGCACTTGTCCACAATAGTAACAACTAGTGCTCAAAATAACACCACCTCTGACATCTCTATGGCTCTAATACTACCCCTATTAACCCACAGATGGTTACCCTGTAGTCTCAAACTACCTCCTGACCCAGATGCTTGGGGTAAAAAATATTAACTTGAAGGCTATTCCTATACTACCCCTTATTTCAGCAAAATTTATATCACTCAGGGGTATGAAGAAACACCCCCTGTGCAACATAATTTTGTTGGCATAAGCGATAATGTGCACAGCACTATGTTGGTGGGAGAGCTTCCCCCAGTGATAGTTACCCGTGGTCTATTGAAGTGGTTTTATTGTGTCCCATTGGCATTCAGCAGGTATGCAAGCTCTCTCACAGCAGTGCAGCTGCATCAGTCTAGCTGTGCTGCTGTAAGCTTGCTAGTGTAGACATGGCCATAGACTTAGACTTTAAGACCAGAAAGGACCATCTTGATCATCTAGTCCAGGGGTCGGGAACCTATGGCTCGCGAGCCAGATGTGGCTCTTTTGATGGCTGCATCTGGCTCGTAGACAAATCTTTAATAAAAAAAATGTTAAAAATATAAAACAGTCTCATGTACAGTGATCCCTCACTTATCGCGGGTATTAGGTTCCTAGACCTCCCACGAGAGGTGAAAATCCGCGAAGTAGGAACTGCTCTCCGCAGTGAAATTAACTCTGCCTTGTCGATTTCACTGCGGAGCAGGACACACTCTCCACAGTGAAATTGACGCCTTGTTAATTTCACTGCGGAGGAGGACACACTCACACACGTTTAGTTTTAAACATATTGTATGGCTCTCAGGGAATTACATTTTAAAATATGTGGCGTTCATGGCTCTCTCAGCCAAAAAGGTTCCCGACCCCTGATCTAGTCTGACCTCTTGTATGTTGCAGGCCACAGGACCTCACTAACCCTCTCCTGTAATAGACCCATCACCTCTGGCTGAGGAACTGAAGTCCTCAAATCATGATTTAAAGATTTCAAATGACAGAGAATCCACCATTTACACTAGTTTAAACCTGCAAGTGACCCATGCCCCCTGCTGCTGAGGAAGGCAAAAATGAACCAATAAAAAACAAAAAACAAAACAGGGTCTCTACCAATCTGACCCAGGGGAAATTTCCTTCCCACCCCCAAATATGGGCAAGACCCAGCAGCCAGGCACCTGGGAAAGAATTCTCTGTAGTAACTCAGAAACCTCCTCACTTTGTGTCCAATCAGCAGCCATTGGAGATACTTGCTACTAGCAGTTGCAGATCAGCTACCTCATACCATCCACCAGCCTCAAAGCCAGTTAAGTTTTTACCCCTACTACCCCCCATGGAAGGCTGTTCCAGAACTTCACTCCTCTGATGGTCAGAAAACCTTGTCTAATTTCAAGCCCAAACTTCTTCATGGTCAATTTATACCCATTTATTCTTGTGTCAGTGTTGCCATTTAGCAGGGAGCAGGCAGAATTATTATTTATCCCTCTGTCATTATAGAAAGCGATCAAACCTTCCCTCAGCCTTCTTTTTAGTTAGTCTAAACAAGCCATGCTCTTTGAGTCTCCTCTCATAAGGTAGGGTTTCCATTCTTCTGATCAGCCTACTAGCCCTTTTCTGCATGTGTTCCAGATTGATTTAATCTTTCTTAAACATGAGAGACTAGAATTGCAAAAAGCCTTCCAGAGGAGGTCTCACTACTGCCTTGTATAATAGCACTAACTCTTCCCTGTCTCTACTGAAAATACCTCACCTGATGCAGCCTAGGACTGCATTAGATTTTTTTCACATTTGCATGCCATTGGCAGCTCATAGTCTTCCTGTGATAAATCAGCACACCCAAGTCTTTCTCCTCCTCTGTCACTTCCAACTGATATGACCCCAATTATATAAAAAATTCTCCTTGTTGGTCTTTAAGTGTATGATCTTGCACTGTGCACTATTAAATTTCATCCTCTTTCTATTACTCCCATTTTCAAGGAGTAATAGAGAGGTCATCCAGATTTTCTTATATATTCCAGTCCTCCTCTCGATTGGCAATATCTCCCAATTTTGTGTCATCTGCAAATTTTAGTAAGCTACTACAATATTTAGCACCCAAGTGTTGAATAAAAATGTTAAATACATAGATCTCACCATCAACCCTTGAGGAACTCCGTAAGTAGTCTCCATTGAGCCTGATGGGCATTATCTTTCAAGCTGAAAGCTGATACCACTCACCCAGGACATGGGAGACCACTGCCTGCACTGGAGGATGTAGTGGTTTAGTGCAGGGTCCCCTTTGCTGCTCCAAACCACTGCTCTCAAACAGCACTCAGAGCCCTCTGCTTTGTATTCACACTGGTGCTCTTTGTTTACAACATGCTACCCACCACCAACTATTTACATCTGGTCCAACTTCACAGCCCCTGGAGCCATACTGTCTTAGCCACAGACTGAAGGGATGTGTATCCTCCTACAGGGGCTGCTTCTTCCTCTCTGGCTGGACTGCCCCCCATTCTGTGCCTTCCTGGTGTCCTTTATAATGCCAAGATAATGAGCTCTGCAGTTGCTCCCTATTAGCCCAGTCGCTGCATGCTCCCTCAGCTGGATCCCAGCCCCCCTTAATTAGGGTCCAGGGCCAGAGGGCTGACTCAGGCTATTCTCACCCAGCACTCTGTCACAAAGCAGGCATTTGAACCCACAGAGAATGCCCTAACCCTTGGCTATGGAACATTCTGGGCTGTTGCTCTCAATCTCTCCTGTTGAAGGTGTTCCACTTTGTATAAATACTTACATTTTCATAGGGACAGAAAGCATGTTAGCATGACTGTAGTCCAGCGGTAAGGGTGCTGACCTATGATTCAGGGAGACCCAAATTCACATCCCAGTTGCAATTACTATAAACCTCCTTTTCTGTGTGAGAAAGAGATTAAGAGTCTAGCACCATGAGAGGGTTCAGGGCTGTGGATCTCAAGCAGAGACAGGTACCTCCTTCTGGGCCAGACTTAGGCCACACCTCTTTCCTTGGCATTTCCTATTGGCTAGTTTAGGTGACACCCTGTTCAGGGTGCTGTGAACCCCATTCTCAGGCTTCTGATTCTCTCCAGGTATTCCTCAGGGAGCATGGGTGCCTAACGTGGGGCTGTGGATTCTATCAGGCAGCTGTGTGCCTGAAGTTCAGTGTTGCAACACTGAGCCAAAGTCCCTTTGGTTTATCTAGCACCTTGTATCGAGGACTTGTGTAAAGCCCTCCATACTACTTATGTTCCACAGTGGGGTGGGGGTGGAGTCAATGGCAGCACAGAGACAAATCTGCACCCCCTGCACGCTGTAGAAGGTAGCAATGCTCTTTAGCTAGGGGATCTATAATTAGGAGGCTCCAGTGGTCCTAAGCCCCCCTACAAGCCATGGGGACACTATTCTAGCCCACAGGCTGCAGTAGTAGCTGCTGGATGTTGTACGGTAGCTCAGTGGTTCCCAAACTTTTCTCTGCCATGGCACCCCTTGATACCATTTAATTATTTTGAGGCACACCACCATATAGTCTCCAAATGAACTCCTGGATAGTCATGAGCCAACTCAGAACTCCTCAAGTAGTTTTTCAAGGAATTCCATGGCACACCTGCTCAGGCCTGACGGCACACCAGTGTGCCATGGCACACTGGTTGGGAAACACGGCTGTAGCTCCACACCCTGTCTCCAGACTGGAGGGTGGGTTTTCTCTCCAGGCCTCTGCCTGCTAGTCATCTACATAAAAGCCTCCAACTTTGTGTGTGTGAAACAGAGCTGTGCAGGAACTGGACTTTCCATCCTGCAGAAAAAAATTGCATTAAAAAAAATTCTGAATCAGAACAAAAAAAGTCAGAAATGTGAAGTTTTCCATGGGACGGACATCTTCAAAAATTCCACTTCAGAAGAAGTGGAAACTTCAGTTAGGTGGGTATCTAACTGAAGTTTCTCTAACTGAAGTTTCCACTTCATGCATCTGACAAAGTGGGTTTCTGCCCACGAAAGCTCATGCCCAAATAAATTTGTTAGTCTTTAAGGTGCCACAGAACTGTCGTTGTTTTGCTGAAAACAAACTAACACGGCTACCCCTCTGGATCTCATCTAAAGTTAGGCAGAAAAGACACATTACTGCAAAATATTTCAATTCTGTTGAATCAGAATTTTTTCCATGGGAAAATTGTTCTGTCAAAAAATTTTCAACTAGCTTTAGTGTGAAATGAATGTCACCTATGAGAGTCAAACACAATTAAGCTGTCCAGGACATCAAGCTGGGATGCAAGGGAGAATCTTTAGTGCTGTCTGTTTCAGGAGTGAAACAGCAGAGAAGCCCAGCCACTGTGCCAAAGTAACTTCCAAGATTAAGGAACAATCTATAGGAGAAGGCCTTGAACACACCCAAGGGAGCTTTGTTAACTCCCTCCTCCCTATGATGGCCATGTCAAGGAACTATCACAATGTTCCACCCTGTCCGACTACCTGGGGTCAGGCTGCATTAGACATAAAAGGATGGAGAGTCATATGCCACCTAGGTGGTCTCATCAACTTTGCTCCACTGTGCAGCTGTCTCTCTCCTGGACCTTATTGTTCTTCCCTCATCACTTGACCATTAGGGCATCTACCATGGTTCATCCTCCTCATGAACTCTATCGATCCTCACCTTGCTTTGCTGCACTGTGATCAAGCAACTGAAGAAGAGCTCTGTGTAGCTTGAAAGCTTGTCCCTTTCACCGACAGCAGTTAGTCTGGTAAAAGATATTGCCTCTCCACCTTGTGTCTAGCGGTAACTGTAGCTGTTGAGAAAGTTCTAGGTTTCTTAGGTTGTGGTTTGAACAAGCAGAAGGTGTCAAAAATGATCTTCAAAGATCCATGTGGAAAAGAAACTGTCAGGTAGAAGAAATATTTCTTCTTTATATATTCAAGTCATCATTTATTTGACAATTGAATATACCAGGGACTTGCGTACTGTTTGAGTTAACAGTACCAGTAACAACAAGCTTTTTCCAAGAAAGCAATATGAAAAATAACTGTGACATTATCAATAGGAAAGGCAAACTTTCCCATCTATTTCAGAAACACAAGTCTGTATCTTACACATTGTAACTTAAATCAGCAGTAAAAGCCCAAAAGTAACATCTTCAGCTCTATGGAGAGAGGAGTGGAAGAATGTTTGTATAGTGCCCTCTGGTGGCCGATGTCAGGAATTGTCCAGAGACCTTATTCTATCAAAGCAATGTTCCATTTGAGATTGTGTTAAAAAGAAAAAGAACCTGACCCTAAGCAAAGATAGAGAGAGACACTTTAGTGAGTTAATTGAGGCACATCAAACAAACAAAGAACCACCAAACCAGAGTATTGAGGTGAATTGTGCTCATTATTAGAACTGGGCAAATACGGCAAAACATTATTTAGATTTTTTAAAGCAAATTCACTTTTACTGTGCTTGCAACCCATTTATGTTCACTTTCCACAAATACCATAGCAAACAACTTTATTGGACAGGAGTATTTGCCCAAAGAGAAAATGTTGCAGAATGTTCACTGAAAGCAATCTTTAGACTGATAATTGCAAATATTTGCACTGGGAACCTTATTGCAAGAGTTACACTCATCCAACCAGGGAACAGAAAAAAAGTCTCTTGGCTTTTGTGTCATCCGATTAACTCATTCAGTACTTCAAATGCTCACTATCTGAAGAATTATTCTGAGAGTATGGATCGTGAGCAATCCATAGTCTGAAGTATGATATATAAAACATTCATCAAATTTCCAATAACCAATTGGAAGGAATTATTATCTTTTTGGACACAATTCTGGCATAGAAAAAAGGGCTACCTAAAATGATGAAATGTTCACTGTACATAGCTCACCCAATTGTATTAATTATGCATTTAAAGCCCCATTCTGTCATCAGATGTGCATGCATGCCATTGATGACGTCAGACAATTCCTGCACTGACAAAATGGCAGACTTATTCCAAGAGATCAGATTCCCCTCCCTTCTTACTGTCTGTGCCTCAGTTTTACCATCTGTAGATGGGATTAATGATAACCTTCTCTGAAGGATGCAAATCACTATAAAAGAATTATGTTGGTCCCAGAAAATGAGATGAAATGGGTGAGATTAATATCTTTTATTGGACTAACTTCTGTTGGTGAAAGAGGCAAGCTTTCAAGCTGAAGAAGATTTCTGTGTAGCTCAAAAGCTTGTCTCTTTCACCAACAGACAATAAAAGATATTACCTCATCCACATTGTCTCTATAAAAGCGCTAGTGATTATTAATTATTTTATTTATAGAGTGAAAGTCACCTTAAAACTGGAGAAATGGCTCAGTATGATTTGTTTGGCAATGTTTTCAAAATTGAAAATGACCTTCTGTACAGTAAACAATTGGGAAATATCAGGCTAAGCTCTTTAGAACCTCCATAATTATTTCAATTTACGATAGAACTACTGAATAGAAACACTGTTACTAAAATCATTTTCCATTGGAAAAATATAGTTCCATGGCCATCAAAATGCGTCAAAATCAAAATTTGTGCTGATTTTGACAATTTTTCATTTTGGCGAAAAGCTCCACTAAAGTTCCAGCAATGCTTTCCATTTTGACATTTTTTGAACAAAACTTTCTGATTTTTTGTTTTGAAATACTACTTTTGGTTTTAAATTATTTAAATTTTGTATTATATTTTATAAGATAAAATACAAAAGTTGAAATCAAAACATTATTTTTATCTTGTCTAAACAAAATGTTTCAATTGATCCAAAATTATTTTCCCCCCCTAGTTTTCTGTCAGAGGATTTCAAAATTTTCAGGTTTCATTTCTAGTTGAAACAAAACCAGATTTCAATATCTTAAAGTCCTTCACAAAACAGAGGTCTTTTCCTCCTCCAGCTCTACTAATGAGCTTTCTTGATACAGCCAAGGGTTACCAAAATAGCTATATGGATTGAGGTTCAAAACAGATGAGGATCAATTGGGGACAGCCCATAGCTTTGTTTGAATTGGAGGACTTTAGGGTGAATTGAGCACCTAGGTAGAATTTTGTCATCTTCTAACCTGGTATTCAACATGCTGACAAGACAACCTAATGCAAATATAGTAAACAACTGAATGTCCCATAAACATCTGTCAGAAAATTGACTATCAGTAATAGATTTACATCCCTTTTGTGAGGCTGGCCCAGTATAAGACTATCACTATATGCCCTATATGCAATCAAAGGATTTGTGGTTACTGTCACCTGTGATTTGAGAGTCAGGTCACTCTAAGTTATTTTCCCTTTTAATCTCAGTTCTCCAAAAGCTCAAAAGTGATGTCAGCCCCTCGGTCCTGATGGAGAAAGAGGTCTTGACAGTAATTCAGGAGAGGAAAGAAGTGAAACAATATTATGAGCTATATAGAGGAATTCTTCCCAGCCTGATAACAACCTCGCCGGTTGCACCAAAACACCAAAAAAACACTCAAATGACTTGCAAGCTTAGAAAACTGTGTTAGCAGGTGGAACATGATATACATTAGAGGACTGTTTCTTATATGCCAGTAGATGGAGCTCTCTCTATTAATCATCCCCATACACACATATGCCCAGATACTGCTTTTAAATAAGATCCCTATAACTATTCCTCCTGGAATTCATTTTTAAGTGGGAAAAGTATTCTTATTTTTAATGTCATTCTTCCGTCTTTACAGAAGGCAAAATATTTATAATATTTGTGCATATGTGCTTCCCTTAGAATTTTAAAGCTTTTTAATGCATTTTTAAAAAATCTATATTACAGGGTCAAACTGTCCATCTGTACATTGCAAGGCCCATTAACTTCACCAGAAGGATTGAGTGCATAAAAGAACAAAGGCTCCGTTGCTACGTGTGCAGTAAATTACCTGTACCATTCTGATCTGCTTTGAATGCATGAGGCGTCATTAGGAACCTTATTCAGGAAAACATTGTGCTGAATGGAAATGGTTTCCTGAATTGAGGAATTAAGATGCATTTTAACTTGGATATTTGTGCCACCCAAAAGGTCAGATTAAAAAATATGATTTCACCATTCAGGAGAGCACAAGGGATGCCCATTTTGATCAACTATTGCATGGTGCATACATGAGAGACGGCGCCTTGCACCCTCCTCACTTATTGTGTACCCAGGTTGTAGTTGGTATTATCCATGCCACTTTAAATGTGTTTATTTCTTCCTTATTGATACCACTGAGCAGTCTCTTTTCTATCTGATCTATAATGTTTCTATTGTTTTTATAGCAACTAATTTATCTACACTAATCCCTAGTTTATTCTAACTGGACACAAACAATAATCTAAATATTTCCCATTAAATATATAATGGACTTGAGGGCACAATTGTAATTTTATTTAGGTTCCTGTTCCATAATTTGCTGAATTATGGATGATCCATAATTCTTTTGTTCTCCCAGGATCTATCTGGGGACAAACTCCTGTACCTTTGGTCTTCCATTCAGTATACCCACAGCTGGTCATCTTTCCACCATTTTAATACTTAAAGATTTTTTTAATAATGTACCAGACTGATTTTCTTACAGTACATCTATGTCAACAAAATGATACATGATAAACATATGAGAAATCCCAATTGACTAGGACATTAGCTAACAAAGACACTGTCAACCTATTGTTTAATTTCTAAACACCCTTTTAAAAATAATCCCTGCCTGTAAACAGCCATTGTTTACTTCCATTAAATATTTTCCCTTTATCTTTCACATACACATTCTGGTCTATGGTATATATAGTTCTTTTTGCGTCATAAGTGCTAGACAATGGAATTTTTTTGAATATATATATATTACAACAACTAGGTCTCCCATTCAGGAAAGCATCTGTGTTCAGAAAAACACAAATATGTGCTTAACTTTAAGCACAAATTTAAGTTTAACTGATGTCAATAGAATTTAAGCATGTACTTAAAGTTAAGCATATGCTTACATGCTTTCTAGAACAGGGATATTTAAGTATTTTCTTGAATAGAGGACTTAGTTATTGGTTCCCTAGTTCCATTCCCCTTGGTTCTCTCACACACAGTTTGTGCTAGCTTGTCTGTCATCAAAGCTCAATGACTGCTGCTCTTGAGCATACAACAAATGACACTTGAGCATCACAAAGTTGATAAGTTGAGTATGTAGCCTCCATAATATTTCTAGGACAACTTGCTTGAAAAATGATTATGTCACAAATTGCTGTACTTCCAATACTGTTAATTTTAGCCTACTATTTCTCCAGCTTATTCTGTTTCTCCCTCATTTCTTGACCTTTTTCCATGCTGCTGCCAGCCTTCTACAGCCAAAGGACCTGATCCAAAGTCCACTGAAGTCAGTAGGAGACTTAACTGATTTCAGTGGGCTTTGCATCCAGCACTAAATGGCAGAATAGTACATTTGCAATCTGATCTCATCATAGTTTTGTTTTATCTAATTATCTTCCAGATACTCACTTGTATTAACAAGTTCTTTGTAACACACTAGTAATTATTAGTGCAGAATTTCTTCCTCTGGGTCGCAGCCTGATTTCCTCTGTTCTTGGGCAGTTGCTTTTAATTTCCCAAATATATTTGCACTGCTGATATACATAACTTGTAGTCACCCAGTTTATCACTAAAGTCAGTTGCAGATGAAATGCTTTTATGGTGTTTTCTCTACTAGATTTAGAAGATATTAAGTCTAATGGTGTTGTCATCTTCTCTTCATCTGTCTTGATTTCATTTTCCCCCTAAATCCCATGATGTTCTAAAATCTCTGTGACTCATATCTTGATTTTAATTTAGTGAGAAGATAAAATCTTTTGAAGCCATATTTAACATATTTTACTGAGCTCAGACTGCGGTAAGTTTCCATTTGAATTCCTGACATTTTTAAAAATTGTTTTAACATGCCTCTGAATTCCTCATTCCTTCTTTCTTTTCTTCCCGCAGGTATGATCTAATCTTTTCTTGTTTGTCCATCCTAATTGATTTAGATAGTCATTGTGGAGGTAGATACTTCTAGAAAGCATAGTTATCCAGTGTGTTTACTTTACAGATTTGAGCTATAGATGAGTTGGGACAGGAGTATCTAAAACCTACTTTTGACTGTAGACAGTGGTTGTGTGAGTGAGGGGGGTTGTGAGAGGGAAATGTACTGATTCTCATAAGTACTATAATTTGATGGGCTAAGTACCCTTAATGAAGGAGGAGCCAACATTTTTATCAGACTCTTTGGACTAACTAATATGACTCAAGCCGGGTCTACACTGGCAATGGAGATCGACGTAAGGCCACTTACATTGACTCTCTAAAGTATGCATCTCCCCTGGCATGTAAGTTCCATCAATTTAAAGTGTGGTAAAAGTCAACCTAATAAAACCACCTCTACAAATGGCGTAGCACTGAATTTGAATTCCATGGGTCGAATTTACGTCAGTGTAGGCTGAGTGCAACATAAATCGACACCATTGGCCTCTGGGAGGTATTCCATAATGCCCCATTGTGACCGCTCTGGACATTCACGCTCTGCTGTAACATGGCCACGTAAACAGGAAATGGCTCCTCCCCTCAAGCTCTGGGAAATTTTGAATTTCCATTTCCGGTTTTGACAGTGTGGAGAGAGATTTGTAGTTGAACTGCTCATGGCAACTCTGTGGCCCAAACGCACTCCAGCTTGGAGTTGACCAGAGGTCTTGAATCTCATCAGTCTGTGGGGCAAAGAGTCTGTTCTAGCTCAGCTCGGAGCCAGCAAAAGAAATTTAGATATATATGAGAAGATATTTCACGGCATGTTGGAAAAGGGGCACAAACAGAGATGTGCAGCAGTGGTGCGTTAAGATCAAAGAACTGTGGGAGGCTCATCAGAAAACCAGGGAAGCTAACAGCCATTCTGGCTCCTTGCCCAAAGCATGCTGCTTTTATGAGGAGCTGCATGCAATTCTCGGTGGTGACCCCACCACTATGCCACCACGCAACAGCGAGACCTCTGAAGAATACCAGTCCAGGACAAAAGAGGAGGACTCTGTTGATGAGAATGAGGAAGCAGTGTGCAGGAGAACGGGGTATCCCCTCTCCCTGAGAGCCAGGACCTGTTCATTACCCCAGAGCAGCCCTGCCCCACACAGGACAATGGGGCTGATTGAGATGCAGGGGAAGGCACACCTGGTGAGTATATGGGGCAAATCTTTTTTTTGAGGTTATGTCTCCAGTCCCGCTTCTTAAAAGGAGTATGTGTTTTTGAGGGGAAGGTCTTATGGTGTGGTGGCAAACTTCAGTGGAGGATTACTCCCAGAACAGACTATTTATGTGCAGAGGTATGGTCTGAGAATCCACTATGGATATCTCAAGGAAAATTTTATGTAGGTAATCTATTAACCTTTGCAGAAGGTTTCTGGGAAGGGGAGCCTTATTTCTTCCACCACTTTGCTATTAAATGAGCAGGCATCATTGCGGAATACAGTCTAGCACCATAAGGGCCAGGCCTGTAACCCAATGCTTGCAGCAAATCTTCCCTTTCTGCCTGTGTTACCCTCAGGAGACTGGTATCACACATGGTCACCTAGGGAAGATGGTGCATGTTTAAAGTACCTGACCAATACAGTCACTCCATATTATTCCTCTGCTATGGACAGAGTCCCTGGACACCTCCCCAAGATTATTCCTAGTCCTATTGCAATGGGCATTATGGGTCGGGACGCTGGTTGCCAAATGTTTCCTGCCACTATGATGCACCTGCCATGTCCTCTGATTTGTTTTGCCCACCTCCTCCAAAACTGGTCCTTGGCATTTTACAGGGGAGCCCAGTGATCCCTCTCCTTGCTCAAGTGTGGATTGTAGTGCTAATGAAACCTCTCTGTAACAGGTGCAAGGACCCTTTGCTTATATCTGTAATGCCGGTCTGACCCTTCCAAGATGTACTAAATGGAATGGGGGTCTGGCTTAGTCCTGTGAACATGAAAGAGAGTACTTTTTACATTTCCTTTATTACTTTGGGTCAGCACAGTGACAACTTTGTGCTTTGCTTATCTTATATTAGACAGCGGCCGTCCCCTTTCCGAACTCCAGCTGAGACTTTCCCAGATGAGGAAGCAGGAAAAAACATGGGATGACATGTTCAGCGAACTACTGAATACCTCTGCACATGCTGACTCAGAGCCTGGAAGCTGTCCTTGTCTGAAAAACTAGACATGGAACACAGAAGATCTGCACAGAAGCAGGAGTGCAATACACAACCGAGATGTTGTGTATTATGAGGCATCTGGTAGAGCTCTAGGAGGAGCAGTGGCAGGAAAGACTCTCTCTGCAGCCCCTCCAAAATGCTCTGCCACCTACAACTTTATCATCAGCTGCCATGCCCAAGCAGTCTCAGAGGAGACTGAGCAGGGTGCAGTATGTGCTGCACTCCACACCAATGGAGACGAGCAAAAGGACATGACAGCCCCTTTAAGAACTGCAAGCAACCAGTTACTTGCACTCTGACACGTTACAATGTTAAGTTATCCTCCTTTCCCCCCCTTTAAAATAGGTCACAAATAAAAAACTTAGTATTAAAAAAATTTGTCTTTATTCATTCATAGCTTGGGTGGAGAGAGAAGGGGAGGCAGCTGCTGGACCGAGGGTGAGAGATGGGAAATAAAGGCACAGCACAGACATACATTACTGCAGTTCATTGCAAAACTGGTTTTTCAATGCTTCCTGAAGCTGAAGTGCTCCGCGTTTGGCTGTGAGAGTAGCGCTAGAATCTGGCTGCTCAAAATTTGCAGCCAGCCTATCAGCCTCCATGGTCCAACCCTGGGGGAACTTTTACCCCTTTGTTTCACCCAAAGAATGGGACGCACAGCACGCAGATGTAACTGATGGGATGTTCTTCTCACTGATGTCAAGCCCAGTAAGTAGACATCTCCATCTGGCTTTTAAATGGCCAAATGCACATTCCACCACCATTCTGCACCTGCTGAGTCTGTTACTGAAACGCTCTTTCTCCCTGTCCAGATGCCCAGTGTAGGGCTTCATTAGCCAAAGGAGCAAGGAATAGGCAGGATCCCTCAGGATCACTATTGGCACTTCCACATCCCCAATATTTATTTTTTGGTCAGGGAAGGAAGTGCCCACCTGCATCTTATTGAAGAGACCCGAGTTCCTAAAGATGCACATGCATCATACATCCTTTGCGACCATCCCACAATGTTGTCAGTGAAACGTCCCCTGTGATCCCCAAGGGCCTGTAACACCATTGAGAAGTATCCCTTCTGGTTTATGTACTGTTGGCAAGGTGGTCAGGTGCTAGCATAGGGATGTGCCTGCCATCTGTTACCTCCCTCCCCCCAGTTTGGGAACCCCATTGCAGCAAACCCATCCACTATGTCTGGCACATTTCCCAAAATCACTACCCTTCTTAGCAGAAAACTATGGATGGCCCTGCACACTTGCATCACAGCAGCTCCAATGGTAGATTTACCAACTCCAAATTGATTCCCAACTGACCGATAGCAGTCTGGGGTTGCCAGTTTCCACAGCACGATGGCCACTTGCTTCTTCACTGTCAGAGCTCATCTCATGTGAGTATTCACGTGCTTCAGGGCTGGGGACAGCTACGCACAAAGTTCAAAGAAAGTGGCCTTTCACATACAAAAGTTCTGCAGCTACTGCTCATCATACCACTCTTTCATAATGATGCAATCCCACCAACCTGTGCTTGTTTCCCCAGGACCAGAACTGGCGCTCCACAGACTGAGGATGATGCATGACAGCCTGCAGCAAATGGGAATTGTTCCACTCTGACTTTTAGCCGGGCGGCCTCAGTAACATTGCTATTTTCTGTGCTACAGCTCCTCTCGCCTTTGAAAATACTCCAGGATAAGTCGTGAGGTATTTGTGATGCTCACAATGATAGTGCAGAGCTGAGTAGGCTCCATGTCTCTCTGGCAACGGCGTGCATGCAGCCTAGAAAAACAGCGCAAAAAAGCATTTGCAGTTTGTTTGGGACAAGAAGGGAGGGAGCACATTGCATCATGGGAAGACTACAAGCTTCCCAAAACCCTCTGCGGTTAGTTGCACTGTGGGATTGCTACCCATGGTGCACCACTTAGAATGTCGACCCAAGCGTGGCAAGTAGGGAAGCACTTTCCTGTGACTCCTAAAATTCATCAGGTGAAAAGTTTAAAGTAAATCAGCATCAGTCTGCAGTGTAGACATACCCAAAGGATGGGATTTCCAAGAGCACCTATGTGATCTAGCGTAGTCACTTAAGGGCTTGACAATACAGTTTTTGTACTGCTTGGGCTTATTGCACCAGTTTAATTTAAATCCCTTTCTAAATCAATATAGTTAAATCTGTTGAAAATGATGTGCAAACACTCGTATTTCAGTATAAAAGAGGCTTATTTTAGTTAACATAAAACTGTTCTTAATCAACTTAAAATAAACCAAAACAATCCATTCTTATATCAAAATGAGAGCATCGAGACATTCTTTTGCACCATTTTAACCATATCCATTTAAATTCACATCTGGAGTTATACCAATGCAATTTTCTTGTGTAGACAAGGCCTAAATTAGTTTGAAACTGATATAGACAAGTGGACCACACATCTAGTGTGGATGCAGTTACACAACTGATTTACGTCACTTGTGTATCTCCCGTCGACTCTGCAGCATCTCCTTCGTGTGCCGTCCACACTGTGCTGCGTCAAAGGGAACTTCACCACTTACCGGGGTGGCTTTCCTGTGTTGCTTGCTAGATTGACTGAGCAGGTCTACGCAGACCACTCAGTCGATCCAGAGCAACCGATCTGACGGTGGCAAATTTGAATTTTCAGTTCAGCTTTCTGAGGCCGGTCTACACTTTGACCCTGTACCAGAGAGAATCTTAGGCTTAGTGACTTGACCATGACCATCCCACACACACTTTCTTACATTATGCTCATTCAGTCAGGGAACAGAAACAATACCATGTGATTAAGGTAATAACACATGAAGAGTACACAGTTCACAAACAAATCATTGGCTGAAATGTGTTTGCATAAAATGTTTGTTGAATAATTTTCGGCAACAAATACATTTGTAAAAAATGAAACAGCCATGAACAACTTAAGAAAATAAGGCTGAAACTAACCAAGTAAATTTTCCTCTACAATAGTTACGACATCAGTTGCAGTGTGATTGGTGGAGACTAGATATTTGCAGTTTTACCCTCAATCTCAGAGAGTTGAGATAACAGGAATGCATGTGTACGTGCATTGCAGATCTAAAAAAGATTAACTAAAGAAAGGAATAAGCCATTTGATGGTGAGGGCTAACACAAGAGAAGAATAGAAGCAGATATATTCCAAGGAATATATACAACTGGGCTCTTCCAGGATTTCATTACTTCATCTTAAAACCACAAACTAGCCAAGAACAGATTAAATTTCATTTACTTAAACAGATTACAAAGGGAAAACGTCTCACCACTTATCCCTTGTCAGACTGAGTCCCGAGCCTGCAATTACATAATGGATTGATCGTTCAGTCTGTGTACATGTTCCTCTGTTCAACTTGAGTCTTAAAGAAAGCACTTGATGGCTTTGCAACACAAAAAAGAAGGATGCAACAGTCAGTTTTTTCATAATGGTTACCTTTTTAGTGGGTGTACTGTGGTATACTGGAATGCTTTGGGAAGAAATTTATTAATTATTATTGCAGACTGATGTCTTTCCATAATCTAAAATATCTTTTTTCCCCTCTCAAATTATAATATGGTGGAAGGCCAATGAAACTCCCATAAAAATAGATATTTTAATAGATTATGTAGGTAGCACATTTGGTAAGTAATACTGACAGACTTTACTGACTGAGGCCTGAATTCAGTTTGAGTTATGCCAACATAAAGTGAGGCAAAGAGCCTGCCAGGTAAGATACCTGTCCGGGGAGGAAGTTACAAAGACAGGAAATGGCTACAACTCTCCATCTACCAAGCAAAGCCAGTGCTGTTCAAAGGGATTGTGACCAAGGTGCATTGATTCTGCCCCATCTTCACAGCCTCCTCTGCCAGGGCTTTCATGAAGCACTAGCAATAATTTAAAGATGGATTATCCTCCTCCCACCCTGAACAATCCACCAGCACTGGTAACTTGATAACTGCAAAGTGACATCACCTACTTTGTCCCTGGATGAATCTTTCCATTGCCCTGAACCGTACAGAGCTTTGTTAAACAATTGTCTGGGCCAGCTTCAGTGAATCTGGCCCTAGATTTTCAGGGAAAAAATGTTTCCCCAAAATACATCATGCATATTTAAAGAGGCATTTTTAAAAAAGAAAGTTTAACAAAACATGAGTATTCCTGGGTGATAGCTAAAACAAAGTGTGGCAAACTGCCAACTTCCCCCTTGTGGGTCTTGTGCTTCACCTCCACTTCACATCATTAGGATGCCCCCAGCTACCTCATCTCCCCTGACAGTAGCAGAGCTCTACCTCCTGACCAGGAGAGACCCTCCCACTACTGCCCCAGACCTCCTAACAGCTTTTCCTACAGGTATTCCCACCCCTTCCTCTAGGGAAAGCATGGCTTAAATGTCCCTGGCCTGGCCTTTCATTGGGGACAGGTGCTGTTAATTGCCCTGCTGTGCCTTTCCCTCTGCCTGCGAGGCAGAGGGTTTTTAACCCTTTCAGGCCCTAATACTGGCCCAGGTATACTCTTTTAGAGCCATCTGGCCTGACCTTATCACAAAAGTTAAACATAATTTAGTGAGTACCTTATGATGTTCCTACAGATTCCTAATGACTCTTCTGATCTCCCTATACTTTTATCCATGCTTTTCAATTTCAGTATTTTTTCAAGTGTCCATTCTTACATGAGTATGGTTTTCACGTTAATGGGCCTGCACTAATTCTGCAGTTTGAATGTATTCATGCTGGATGAAATTCACCCTTGAGCACAGTGCCAGCCATGCACCCCTTAATTCTTCCTTTAACCTTTGTTTTGAGGGCTGTATTGGGATTTTAGTCGTTATGGTGTAGACTTGTGCTGGCATGGTGAACAGGGGTGAATTTCACCCACTGGGGGTAGGGAGTGAATCGTTGAGTTATTGATAATAAGAAAAGAGGTAATTTTCCAAGAGGGAACAATTTCTTGCTACACATGGAGATAGATTTTGCATTCTTTTTCTTTTTAAGAGTTCCATTAAAAAATAAAATAAGCCCAAGATCTATGGGCAAAAACGTGCATGACTACATTTGCAAGAGCACAGCTTTCCTTCTGTGTCAAAAGGAGGTGATAATGGGTGCAAATGAAAATTTAGGCACTTCTGTATTTGCATGTGCAGTTACCTGATTTGCTTGTGCAATTGCTCAATTAGCATGTGCAATCATTGTAATACCCCCACATATAGCCACGTGGACCAGGAGTTTCTTCATCTAAAAGTGTCATGGCAGCACAATGACAGCTAAGGAGAGGGGGTTCGGTATCTGTTCATCAGCATAGATACAGTGCCATAAGCAAACTTCCACACAGTGCCTTGCTGATGAGTCTCAACTCTCTTCTGAAAGTACAACGCTTAAGGCACATAGCTGTATGATTTCACAGGTAACAAATTATTGAAAATGCAATCTGTTTAGCACTTATCTTTTCCGCTATAATTCAACAAACATTTGTACTTTTATTTTAATTCTGACAAAGCTTGCAAGACCAAATCCCCACAGGGCTATGATCTTCACCTCCATGAGTCCTTTCCACAGCTGTATTCCAAAAAGACAGTTGGTTGTAAGTTACTTTAATCATGCTAGCCCTGTTGAATCTGTTAAAGCTCAGACAAACATGATGTCAGCTGCAGACCCAGCAGGGCACCTTCAGTAGATTAGATTTCTTTAAATTACAAAAACACTCTTTACAGGAACCAGCAGACCTTTAAAGTCAATGTTTTATAATCCAGGTCAAGCTTAATTTTTTCACCCTTCACTTAGAATAACAGCATGATCTTGGTTGACCTAACACTGCTGTATAGATGTCTGGCGTAGCAAACATTGTGTGAACATTAAGTAGCATTTAATGAAAGAATCTCCTGACTTTTGGTTCTAGGCCAGTCTTAAGTTATGAGGCTTTTCAGTTTTCATATGCAGTATTTTATGAGAACGAGGATTATTATAATGCTGTATTAGAATTTCATTTAGAAATGTTTAAACTCTGGCCTCTTCATGCTTCTATTTAATATACCACACTGACTATTACTGCCCCAGACATTACTGTATGACTTGAGGAAGTATTTGCTAATCAGACTCAAACGTGGTAAGAACAAAATATTAGGTAGATGCTTAACAGGGATATAGTGACAGATCCTCAGCCGATGTAAACGGGGAGACTGGAACTCCATGTGGTGATAGAATAATTTACACTAGCTGAGGATCTCCCTCCATGATTAGGAACTCTACACTCTTCTGAGCCAAGCAGCAACTTACTTCAACACTTGAACTAATGGAATTTACTGAGATGTCACCACAAGCTTTGTTCAGTACGAGCTTCAAGTTTGTTATAGTTATGAGCATCTCTGTATGTATTTAGTTTGATCTCTTGTGGGTAGCAGCCTAAATGCCCTGTGTGGAAAAATGAAACACAAGACTTTATTGTTTAAGAGGAAGAGCCAGATCTTGCCCCCATTTATACATCACTGTGTAAAGAGTCCCCTTAGATTCAGTGACAGTACTTGTGAAGTAAGGAACTGCTCCATGTAAGCAAATGTAGCATAATCTGGCTATTAATTTGCCTGTGTCTGTTTTTATTTGTACATCAGTTTTTCCTGGGCTGCCAGATGAGTGCATTCCACAAAAGAGAACAGCGGCACATGTAGATTCTGTGTGAGCAGGTAGGCAGAGAGGTTTTAGTGACCCCCTTTTCTTTCTACAGGATGCTCATAAGCACTTTGGGCTCCCCTTTTAAATAGATGGAAGTAATTATTTTCTATAGAGTTGGTTGCTTTGAATGTAGCCAGGTAAGAAATATAAAACTGACCCTACTGATGTCTGTTTGAGGGTCTGGTCATGTTCAAAGTCTGTTTTAATCACCTTGTTTGTGTTTCTAAATAAAACACTGTTGTGTAAACACAAAGTGTGAAATTCACCTCAGACAGAGTGCCCACCTCAGGTGTATGCATCTCGTAAGTTCCAGGCAAGCCTTCAGGATAGGGGTCAAATGGCACATAACTGATGCGTAGGCTTCAGGTGGGTTCTCTGGAGGGGGTGAATTGCTTGAAGAAAAATGAAACTGCTCTATTACACATGAGCATAGCTACTCTTGGGGCCCACCTTACATCCAGGTTGTACATTTATGTTGGTTTCACTATAGCAAATTTAGAAACATGTAGAAGGGTTGTTGGCAAGCTCCCAAATAACTTCACATAAAAGTGCTCTTTGCTGGGGGGAGGTGTCAGCAAGATTGAGTAACAGTTCTATGACAGAATTAGCACTGAAATTGTTACTGGTAACGCAGTATCTGTACTCCGTATTTTAGCAGCAGTCTGATTAACAACAGGACAAAAATATATTTACCCAACAGCAACCCATTTTCCCCTGCAAAGCTGTAACTTCTGAGTGACCTGGCAGCACCTTCAACTTGCACTCCAGATTTGTTCCATGATCTCCATTTCTCAGATGGTGCTGCAGAGCGCAGTGGTGTGTTTGTTCCAAACCATTTTTCATCTAACTGACTCCATTTGGCTCCTTTCTTGACCCTAGCGTGTACAACCGAAGAACTAGGAAATCTCCATTTTAAGGCACACATTTGGGTGCAGAGATAAGTGGTGGGTTAAGAAATGTATACATGCTGCCTTATATATTCTGTGTTACTAGTCAGAAGGGCATTTACACTACACCCACTTACAGCAGCTTGGACTTTGGCTAAGGAGCAGTTTTATTTTGCATTTTAATTCGTCACTGCAGATAGCAATTAAACTTGTACAGGAACCTCTGTGAATAAGGTAACAAGACATGGTCATAAATATATTTGAGCAACTCTCTCTCCCTTCTTTTCTAGGAGAGCAGTCCACTGTAAATGCTGTTGAAGAAACAACGCCGTTAATTGATCAGCAACGTATTAATGCAGACATCATTAAAAAGTGCTTGCTGGGAAAGTGGTGGATTATCTTCATGTGTTCGTGCCAGCAGTTGGTTCACAATACAGTGTTTTAGTTGGGAATGCCACTAATATTGTAAACTCACTGGGTGGGTCCACTGTGACTTGATTTCACAGACCAGTAACATCTGATCTCCTGGATATTTTAGGCATTGCTGACTGCTGCTTTCTAAGAACACCTATTTCTGACATGTAAATTCCCTTGGAGGTCAGATTGCTTTCTGTCCTGCAGTATCTGCCACAAAGCCTAAGTGGAGATTGCTGGGGCCCCCTTTGAAAATATTTCAGGCTCTGGTGACGCCCCCCCCAAAGTGACGACCCCCTCATGTCACGCCACCCTTACTTCTGCACTGCTGCTGGGGGCAGTGCTGCCTTCAGAGCACCCGGCCAACAGCTGCTACACCCCAGCCACCCAGCTCTTAAGGGTCTGGCTATCAGCCACAGCATGTGTGGGGGCTGACAGCTCCCCAACCCCATAAGAACCTCGCAACCCCCAGTGTGAGAACCCCTGATCTAGAACATCCCTGTCAGGTGTTTGTCTAACCTGTTCTTAAAAACCTCCAGTGACAGAGATTCCACAGCCTCCCTAGGTAACTTGTATGGGTGCTTAACTACCCTTCCAGTTAGGCAGTTTTTCCTAATGTCCAACCTAAATCTCCCTTGCTGCAATTTAAGCTTATTACTTCTTGTCTTGGCCTCAGTAGATAAGGAGAACAATTTATCACCCTCCTCTTTATAAATATCTAAAAGGTTGTTAAACTGTTTTCATGTTTTCCCTCCTCAGTCTTCTGTCCTTCAGACTAAAATGTAATTTTTTGTTTTCAACCTTTCCTTATAGGTCATGTTTTCTAGATGTTTAATCACTTTTGTTGCTCTCCTCTGGACTTTCTCCAATTTAACCACATCTTTCCTGAAGTGTGGTGCCCAGACCTGGACACAATACTCCAGTTGAGGCCTTATCAGTGCTGAGTAGAGAGGAAGAATTACTTCTTACGTCTTGTTTACAACACTCCTGCTAATACGTCTCAGAACGATGTTTGCTTTCTTTGCAAGATTACATTACGGATTCATATTTAATTTGTGATCTACTATAACCTTCCATGGACAGTCATTTCTCATTTTGTATTTGTGTAATTGATTATTCCTTTCTAAGTGCAGTGCTTTGCACTTGTCCTTACTGTATTTCTCTCTTTATTTCAGACCATTTCTCTAATTTGTCAAAATCATTTTGAATTCTAATCCTGTCCTCCAAAGCTCTTGCAACCTCTCTCAGCTTGGTATCATCCACAAACTATAAGTGTACTCTCTGTGCTATTATCAACTCATTTATGATGATATTGACTAGAACTAGACCTAGGACAGATCCCTGAGAGACCTCACTCAATATGCCCTTTCAGCTTGACTGTGAACCATGGATGACTACTAAATATGGTTTTCCGACCAGTTGTGCACACCATCTTGTAGCAGATTCACCTAGGCTGTATTTCCCTAGTTTGCTCATGAGAAGGTCATGTGATACCGTATCAAAATCTTTTTAAAGTTGAGATATATCACATCTACTACTTCCCCTATCCATAAAGCTTGTTATCCTGTTAAAGAAGGTTATTAGCTTGGTTTGACATGATTTGTTCTTGGCATACTCATGTTGACTGCTTATCACCTTATTATCTTCTAAGTGCTTACAAGTTTATTATTTGCTCTATCTGGGTACCAAAAATAAGCTGACTGGTCTATAATTCCATGGATTGCTTTAATACCCCTTTTTATAGGTAAGTGCTATGTTTGCCCTTTTCCAGTCTTCTGGGATCTCTCCCATCCTCTACGAGTTCTCAAAGATAATTGCTAATGGCTCAGAGATCTCTTCAGCCAGTTCCTTAAGTATTCTAGGATGTATTTCATCTGGCCTTGCCGACTTGAAGACATCTAAACTTGTTAATGTAACACTCATTCTTTCCCTATTTTAAGCCTTGCATTGTCTCAGCCATCATTTACATTGATGTTCACTACGATAGTTGTCTGATCACTGCTAACCTTTTTGATGAAAACTGAAACAAAAAAAGGCAAATAATCCTTCAGCCATTGATGAGTTTTCTTTCCTTCCTCATTGTGTAATGAGCCTGTTCTGTTCTTGGTCTTCCTCTTGCTTCCAATATATTTTGAAATGTTTTATTGTTACTTTTAATTTTCCTACAAAGTTTAATCTAATTTTAGCCTTGGCTTTTGAACTTTGTCCCTACATGCTGCTTTTTTAAAAAAAATATTTGCCCTTCAAAATTTGAACTAGTTTCTACTTTTTTATATGACTCTTTTTTGCATTTCAATTCATTGAAAATCTCCTGGTTAAGCCAGGGTAGTCTCTTACCAGACTTCTTAGATTTCCAAGGCATTGGTACGGTTTGGTCTTGCGCCTTAAAAATTCCAACTTTTCCTAAATAATTTTTCCCTTAAACTGCCTTCTTGAAGTCTTGTCTTTATTCTGTTGTTTTCCCTCCTACCATTCCTTAGAATCATGAATTCTATTATTTCATGATCACTTTCACCCAAGCTGTCTTCCACCTTCAAATTCTCAACCAGTTCCTCCCTATTTGTCTGAATCAAATCTAAAACAGCCTCTCACTTGGTTGCATTCTCCACTTTCTGTCAGAAAACGTTGTCTTCAGTGCATTCCAAGAACTTGTTGAATAATCTGTGCTTTGTTGTAGTATTTTCCTCAACAGGTGTCCGGGTAGCTGAAGTCCCCGATCACCACCATATCCTGTTCTTCGGATGATTTTGTTAGTAGTTTAAAAAAAGTCTCATTCACCTCTTTCTGGTTAGATGGTCTATAATAAACTCTATGCTGTGACATCACCCTTGTTTTTGACCCCTTACAGCCTTACCCAGAGACTTTCAACAGGTCTGCCTCCCACTTCTAGCTTAATTTCACATGTTTACATCATTGATATACAAGGTAAAAGCTCTTCCATTTTTTCCTTGCCTGTCAGTCTTGAGCAAGCTGTACTGTTCTGTACTAATATTCCAGTCATGTGACTTATCCCACCTAGTCTCTGTGATGCCAATTCTTTCATAATTGTGATTATTCACTATAAGGGGAAATTACTCACCAATGCGGCACCTCCTGCTGGCCGTTCTGGGAATTAGCTCTGCTAGCCAGAAGGCCCTCCTCTGGTGGTGCTTTGCCCATCGTCTCACTTGCTCCTGGACCCACGTCTCTCTCAGGATCATAGCATCTTCTTCGTGACACAGCCCCATGGCTGTGTCACAATCCATGCTCCCCTCTTCCAGGGGTTGCTTCTGCCAGCCTTGTCCAGCCATTTATCTCAGTGGTGACTGCAGTCTATTGTCTGGACACTTCCCCAGTGGTGTGGGAGGGGTAGGAGGGAGACCCAGACCCATCCACTACTCCCTGACTCAGGGACCCTACAGAAGGCAGCCACTTGCTGCATTTCCTCCATCTCCTCAGTCCATTTCCCTGGGCCACCTCCCTACAGCCCTCATCACCTTCTCTGCCCTTGCCTCAGGGCCTCAGTCTGAAAATCCTTGCAGCCGGCCAGGAGTTGGTTTTAGCACCCCCAACCACACTGCCAGCAGCTTTGCTCTGTCCTAGGTGCCAGCTGTCTTCAGCCTGCAAGGCAGGTAGGCCTCTCTCCTCAAGCTCCAGGGAGTGACTGTCTCTGCGTTGCCCTGCCCTGCAGCTCTTCTTAAATGGGCCCTCTTCTTATATGCTGGGCCCTGACTGGCCACGCCTCTCAGCCCATCTCTAATTGGCTGCCTCCTGCATAGCATCTCTGGAGCTCTATTAACCCCTTAGTAGCCAGTGTGGGGCAGATGCTCCACCACATTCGCTAATATTTCTAATTCTTCCTGTTTATTCCCCGTATTTCTTGCATAAGTATACAGACATCTAAGATGTTCATTAGATTTCTCCTCTGTATTTCCTCATCTCTCCTTTGTCCCTGCTATGATTGCCCATGTTCCCCCCAGATTCTGACTGTTCATCCAGGTCTCTATTTTTCCGGACTTACCTGTGGCTTTTGTCTCTTTCCCCTATCATACCTAGTTTAAGGTTCATCGCATGAAGAACACACTGAAGTTATTCCAACATCCAAACTCCCACTCGTCATCCAAATGTCTGGCTGGTGAGATGGTTCTAGAGATGTTCAAATATAATACCCATTGGCCAGTCCATATGATGAGGCTGGGAGTGGTGATAATAGTGTAAGTCTTTTATTTTTGGGGGGTTGATCTTCAAAGTTGCTAAGTACCTCCTAAACAGAGCTGAGTGCTCTTAACCCCTATGGTAGTTGATGGAGCTCAGCACCTCAGAGAACTGAACCATTCAGAAGGATGATGAGAGAAGGGGAAAGAGTGGTAAGGGCCTCTTTGGGAAGGCAGGAAATTAAGAAATTGGATCTCTTAAAGTGATCTTTGCAATTCTTCTAAAAGCTTGGGATATGAGGTCGGAACTGTCATCTGGAATGCATTTTGGGAGGCAAACAACATATTTTCCCTGAAATTCACAACCCAATGATACCCCAGGCAGACACCCGGAAATAATTCGCTGTAGCAACTCTGGCTTCCTGGTGAGTCTTGACCACATGCTCAGGGTTTAGCTGATCACCATATTTGGGGTTGGGAAGGAATTTCCCTCAAGGCAGATTGGCAGAGACACTGGTGGGTTTTTGCCTTCCTCTGCAACATAGGGCATGAGTCACTTACTGGTGGATTCTCTGGTGCATTCTCTGTACCTTGAAGTCTTTAAACCATTATCTGAGGACTTCAGTAACTTAATCATAGGTTAAGGGGTCTATTATAGGAGTGGGTGGGTGAGGTTCTGTGGCCTGCGTTGTGCAGCAGGTCAGACTAGATGATCACAATGGTCCCTTCTGACCTTAAAGTCTGAGTCAATGATACCCAGAAATCAAGATTTGAAACCATCTTAAGGACTTTCATATTCCAAGCTCCAGGTGTGTTGCTACGAGGTGCTATAACCCCCTGGTAATGTTGAGGGGATACCTACCATACCACCGGCCATCAGTGCACTGGATTATACTCCAAGCAGTGGCTGTCAAATTATTTTAGCCATGGGGCTGATGTGCAGTAACGCAGCAGCTGCTGGTGTGTGGGGAGAGGGATCTTTAGCAGGAGAAACTGCAATGAAGAGGTTGGATGATAACTGTTTTTGCCCACTCTGAATAGCACAATATTGATACACAGACTGAGTATTCAAGTTTCAAGAGATGAAAATCTTTGGTTGGGGTCAAAGAAGGAATCCATGCTCAAATACCCCACTCACGCCTGCCCTTCCTCCCCACCCCCTATAAAACTCCAGTCCAGACTCTGCTGTTTAAAAATATCATCTAAGCTGCACAATGGGAGCAGACTGCGATGGTGGCCTCAGGGCTCTGAGTAAATTCTCCTGTGATTGATCCTTTGATCTAAAGAACGTGTCAGTTCTTTGCTTTGTCAGCAGCCGATCTCTGTGATGTACTGCAGCTGCTGCTGCACTTTCTGCTCCAACCATAGGGTATTGCTTACACCTCCCACTCACCCCAACCACCTTCCTCCCCTGTTTTTGTTCTATTCAGAACGCAACTGAAGGGCCTGATTCTAGTCTCACAGTTGCCCTGATTTAAAATAAGGGTAACTCTACTGATTGCAATGGATTTGCACCAGTGAAAGAGAGGATATGATCAGGCCAAGAAAGCAGGGCCTGGTTCACCACTCATCTTTTTTACCTCAGTGTAACTCCTTTGATGTCACCTCAGTTTACATTGGTATGAGTGGTGAATGAGGCCCATTGACTAACTTCTGAAAGCTACTCAGGTCAAACATACACAATGGAAGCAATTCTCTTCATATAGAGTAAATCAGGGGCAACTCCATGGAAGTCAATGGAGTTACACCTGCATAAATACAAGGCAAATGAGAGGCAAATCAGGCACAGTGTTTGAAATAGGAATGGTCAGTTTTTCTGCTTTTCAGTCAAAGGATGCACTTACACTGAGTAAGTATTCAGTGGAGTATTGCCTACTTCCACCAGCAAAAAAAGTTAAATAAATAAATTAGATATAGACTTAATTTAACTCATTAGCATACTCATTAATCAGCATTTTAGATATGCACTGCTCAATGAAAGTCTTAGTTTTAGGAGGGGAAGAAGGTCCTAGGCATTTGAGCATGGGCTTCTCCTTGACCCTAAAGGTCATAACCTACAAGGCCCCAACTCAAGTGATTACATGTTTACTCACTGGTTTAGTCCCACTGAAGTCAAAGAGAGTCTGGCCTGCAGTCAGTGGGGCTATTCCTGCGAATGAGAACTAGTCACATCAGCTGAGTCCTGTAATGGTACTTGCCCATATTTTTTTCCTAATTTTGACTGAAAGATCACTATTATTTGTTAAACATCAGAAATATGCTTAACCCTGTTCCAGACATGTAGGGCTTGATTCCGCAATCCTTGTTCACATGGAGTAATGCCTTACTCTGCAGTGAGCCCCATTGACTTCTATTATTTCATTGACTCCACTGGGACTGCTCTCAGAGCTCTGTTCTGCTCAGTGTGAGTAAATGCTCAGTGCTCAATGGTCTGTGGGAATGCTGGATGGGATGGGAACTGAGTTACTGCAGAGAAATCTTTTTTGGGTGCTGGCTGGTGAGTCTTGCCCACATGCTCAGGGTTTAGCTGATCGCCATATTTGGGGTCGGGAAGGAATTTTCCTCCGGGGCAGATTGGCAGAGGCCACGGAGGTTTTTCGCCTTCCTCTGCAGCGTGGGGCATGGGTCGCTTGCTGGTGGATTCCCTGCAGCTTGAGGTCTTCAAATCTCATTTTTGAGGATTTCAATAACTCAGTCATGGGTTCGGGGTTGTTATAAATGTGTATGGGTAGGGTTTTGTGGCCTGCTTTGTGCGGGAGGTCAGACTAGATGATCATATTGGTCCCTTCTGACCTATGAGTCTATGAGTCTATAAAAAGGGCAAAAGCCAGTCCAAAGGAAGATCCACTGCCGAGGAAACTAATCTAAGTACGTAGTTAAAGATCACATAAAAATACACCAGGAGACTCAGAGGCAGGTGGGAAATTAAGTGTCAACTTTTTGTTTTTGAGTCTCCCCTCAGGTTCTAGTAGCTGGATATTAAAATTCCAGCTTTCAGTTAAATGATGGTTGATTCAGAAGGGAATATACACATCTAATCTTTTGCTAAACAAAATCCAGTAACTTAAATCATGTTTAAAGCCAACATCACATTTTAAATCAGGGTTATTGGCACTCACCGCCTGTTACATTAAAGTGGCAAAACAACTTCCTAACTGAAGTAACCATATACCTGGGGAAAAGGAGTTGTTAAACCAACCTACATCTGTGATTTCCATCATGGGTCACATCATTCAACACTTCAAGGGGAAAAAAAAACCAGGGAGGTAGCCTCTGTAAGTGGCTAATGAGATTAAAAGAACCTCACAATCAAATGGACTGGTTAAGTAAATGCTTCTCCTCAAAGACAGCTCTTATACATTGTTCTTACTTCTATGTGTGGGGAGCGGGGAGAGGAAAAGATGGTGATGGTGGTGGGGAAAATCACACAATGCTGTGCAAGGCAGCTTAACTATCAGAGGAGTTTAATGTAAAAGTTTGGGATGGTAAGAGGCTGACAAGGGATGAGGTAGTGCAAACATAAAATCTATCTGATGGCTTCCACTTGCTCATCTATGGAGAAAAAGGAAGAGCCCTGTATCTCTAATTTTTATACAGCTCACACTCAGGCTATGTCTATACTGATGGCAGCAAATTCAGTGCTGCCGGATCAATTCTCCAGGATCGATTGAGCGGAAGTGGAGACCCGCTCAATCAATCCAGAAGTTGACTGAATAAATCAACCCCCGGAAAAAGAGTAACACTTCGTCGACGAGAAGGCATTTTCTATCAGTGCAACATAGTGGGGATGCTGTGCTATTTAGAGTTTAGGAAGTCAATGGGAGATATGCAAGCTACTCTATGTAGCTTGTGTATCTACTGTCAACTGCCACAAAATTTCATGGTAAGTGTGGACCAGGCCTCAGTCACATACTCTCTTCCTAATTCTCCTTTGCAAAGATGCATGGTGCTGCAATTCCTCTTCAAGTGAACTTCATGGATAATGCTACCATGGAAAATTTTAACCTCTAGAATGTGCCTATATTCCCAGACTACTAGTATAAAGATTGTAAAGGAAAACACATATATGATGGACTCCAGTCACCACAGGGAGAGCCAGTCAATCATCAGGCCTTGAATTTTAAAAGCAGACTGTAGAGAAGAGAATTATTTTTAAGGTGACAAGTTATGGATTGCTCATAGTAGATATGAGATAGGGCATACTGGGATCAAGGAATTCATGGAATCAGTTCTTGGCCTGCCACTGACTCACTGTGTGGCCTTGGACAAGTTACTGAAACCGTCTGGTTCCCATCTGTAACATACCTCACACCCAGGGGTGCTGTCAGGATTAGTTAGTTTGTGATTGCAGATGTTAAAGTGCTAATTGAAATATTCACCAACATAATTTGTGAACTAAGTTGGGACGTTTTTGTAATGGCATTGAGAAGTTGGGGGAAAATAGATCTTTCTGACTTGCTAATTTGGGGTCGGAGGACTCAACCCATTATTCAAACCTAAACCTTTGCATGTGAATTTGTGCACATAAGTGTTAGAATTTACACATGCAACATCAGTTGTGTCCCAAGATGTTAGTGCTTTCAAAATTCAAACTCATTAACAGCAAACCTGACCTTGGATTTTAAGAACTGCCAGAAAATATCTTGGTGGTCAGAAGGTGTCTAGTATGAATATTGACTATTAATACACAATTTAGTGTCTTGCAATATCAAAGGACCCCTGCAATTTTTAGTTATTAATTTTGACTATTTTGAGATTACTAAAAATATGTTTGTATTGGATAAGCATGGTTGAGTTTTCCAAGGAATCAGACATGCAACAGAAGCTTATGAAAGCATTCAGCATATCTATTAAAGTAGTAAGAGAGTTAAAAAAATTCACTAGCTTTCGTAACTTTGAAGGAGGTCAATTTTTCAACGATAAAGAGGTAAACTATTTCAGCCTTTTTCTGGAACTCTCCTTAGTCACTTGATCATACTCCCCTGCTACCAACCTGTGTTTCTCTTTTCAGATAACATTTCCAGCAATTTGATTATTATTTATTGATTGAGATTTGTACTAACTACATATGAGTGCCCATCCAAGGCATTGGTAGCCCTTTATGAACTCTTCAATAATACAGCTCATTGACCTACTAAGAGAGCTACCCTGGTATCAACATGAATGTCAAAGCCCCACCACCAGAACCACTATTGGAGTACCCAACATCAGTCTGCTCCCAACTCCTTGGGAGAAAAGGGGAGTTTTGGAAAGCAACATGAAGATTAAGAGATTCAACCTGTATGGACCAAGTGGTGAAGTGAGTTCCAAAGGTGTGAGACCCTAATGCTGAATGTCTTGCTTTTGACCCAATGAGAAAATTAGCTCATTGCACCTCCACTGACTATAACCACTGGCTATGTCTCAGAAGGAGAGAGAGTCTCTGAAATAGGTAGGACCTAAGCCATGAAGAGCTTTGTAGGTCAAAACCAACATCTTAAAAATCAACCCAGAATCCAGTAGTGAGTGAGTGCAGGTAACAGAGCACTGCTTTCATAGTGCTCATGAAATGACACAGCACTTAGCAAGCAGTCTGCCAAAGTCTGCACCTGCTGCAGTTTCCAACTCGATTTAAGGTGATAGCCCCCTGTCAAGGGCACTGCAATACTCTCATCTCAAAATGACAAAGGCATGGTCTGCATTTGAAAGAATGCAGGTACCATCTGGGCCGTGCCAACAGAACAACAATTACAATTCAGTAAACCTGTGTCTCAAACAGAAGCGATAGATGCAGACAGTAATTTAAAGACATTGTTTGGTAGTTGATTTCACTGAACATCTAATAAAATTGCTCTCTGCTGTCAGAAGCAGGGGTGTGGATGGTCAGGTCCAGTGGTTAGAGACACTGATGGTCAGGCTGGAGGAGACTGAGCCTAAGTCAATAGCCAGGGTTTGGAGCGAGGAGTCAAGCCAAAGTCAAAAGCCAGGAACCAGGTAAGGAAGCAGAAACAAGGCTGGGTCGGTCTCAGCAGGAGGCCAGGAATCTGCCTTGTTCCACAGACAACTTCCTGGCACTCCCTCCAGCCTTAAATAGTAGGTCTGGGCCAATCAGGTCATGGGAGGAGCTGCCAGTCATCTCTACCATGATGGGCACTTCCCGCGGCAACTGGTCCCCCAGGATGTATGGGAGCATTGGCTGTGCCACTGGTGTAGCATAGCAGCACTGAGTTCAAGTCCCATGAATCCACACACTGTCCTTAAGAACCAGATGGGGCAGGGGGAAGAAGGGGAAACAGCTCACAGCTGAAGGACCCTTTACCCCTCCCATAAAGGGCCAGGCCCCAAACGCTGTCCCTGCACTCAGGAGAGTGCAGCGATTGCTCCTCCTCAGTTAAGTGCAGGCCCCGCCTCCTCTCCCAAGGTCCTGCCCCTTGGCCAGGTCTGAGGCTGGAACTGGTCAGTGCAAGTCAGCTGCTCTGCTGGCTGGTGTCATGGTGTGGGTGGCCGTGGCGGTCCCCATCTCCTCCTCCTGCTGCTGCTTGGGGTCCTAGGGCTGGGGCTGCTTGTCAGCTCCCTACCGTCCTTACTGCTCTGAGACTTGTAAGAGCCACACAGCTAGGGGGACCTGACTTCTTGGCTGGCAGAGCCTTCGGGGATCAGCGACCACAAGGGGGGGCCCAGGAGCCTGGGCTAGAACGGGTCAGTCTGGGTTGCTTTTGGCAGCCTTGGACCCTCCACCTACCCCGGGCTTACTTCTGTACTGCTGCTGGTGGCAGAGAACTGGCCAGGCACCTAGCTCTGAAGGTATCTGCCTAATGCTTGACCTTTGCACTGAGAGTGGCAGCTCTGGGGGGGGGCTAAGGCAAATTTTGAGGTGGCTATAGCCCCCACAACTCCCCTAGCACTGCCCCTGCTTTTATCCTCTTTTCAAACCTCCTACAGAGTGCTGGGCTAAGAGGTTTCAACTCTGAGCAGAGTGATTTTGTTATAGTGAAACAGGAATATCAGACCTGAGTGAGGGTGGTTATAGGCTGTGAAGTGTAAAGCCAGCCTCCTACCTTTAGCGCTTGCACCTGCTTCATATAATTCACATCATGCTCCTAAAAAGAGGGGCTAGGGGAACCCTTTGATACAGGTTCATCAAGGTCTTACTCAGCCAGAGGTATACATTTCCTTTATTCACAATGAAACTGCCACAGGGCCAACCTAAATAATACAATAGGCTGCCGCTTTATGCCGGTGGATTTTAGAAGAGAAGCAAACAGGCGTAACGAATCAGGCACAAGGTACTCACCACATCAAACAAAGAAACCTAACAGTATAATAACAGGTAATGGGAACTCTCATGAAGCCCTCTATTTGCATCTTACTAAAGCAGTAGATACATGTACACAGTGAGTTATTGCATTTCAACCAAGAAATTAAAGAAGAAAGGCTATGGGCTCGGTCCCGGCCCCACTGAATAGGAGCTTTGCTATTGACTTCAAAGAGAGCAGACTGGGCCCTACAAATGCAGAGAGAATTGTTTTCTCCATCTAATAAATTATAACCTTTCTTTAGCTCCTCAAAAGCACAATAAAACTTCATGCAGGTGAATGGGAGACAAAGAAAAGACAGAAACAATACACGAAGGTGGAGGTATTACATTAATTCACAGCACGGGTTTTATATGCCCATATCAACCTCAGCATCAGTTTACAACAGTAACACTGACACCGCACACTGGGGATAATAAGCCAAAGATACATTTGAGGGTTCTTGAGGTTCAAGCTAAAATTTATGTCAGTAATAATTTAGAACAAGACTTAAATTCAGCCCTGGTTTACACCCACGGTAATGCCATTAATTTCAATATGGCTTTCTGGGGTATAATTCAGCATAGAATATGGCACTAAATATCCTTTGCGCGCACAACTATGCATTTAGGGAAAATTTTTCTTCTCAGATCCACACTGCAAACAGACTCTATATTGAAAATCTTTTAACAAAAGCACAGAGCCAGACTGGATTTGTCTGGTGCTATGTAAATTGAGGGAAAATAAACCCTAATCCCCAATTGGGGTGTGGGTTTATAGATGTATATCACAGTCCAAATCCATGTAAAAAACATTATTTAACATTACAGAATTAGTTAGTTTGCCAAATTAAGCCCTCAAAAGTTAGGAAAGGTCAGAATTGAAGTTGCTCATGTAATTTAATTCACCCCCTTTAGCCATATGCATGATGGTACGCTCTTCGATTATATGATCAAATACTACTTTTTTTCCACAGGACCCTGGCCTCATGCTATACACAGGATGGATGGTGCAAATATATGATCATGTAAATAGCACTGTCATAATGCTTAATGTGCAGGCAACCTTAATTTCAACGGTTTCTAACTTGTAAGCACTTAACTTTCAGTTTTCAGGGGAGCATTGTCTAGTGGGCACAGACTCTTTTGCCTCCCCCCCCCCCCACAACGTCATCCCATCTGCCCCATCCCCACCCGCTTGTCCGTGTTCCTCATCCTGTCTCTTCCCCACACCTGCCTCCTTATTTTTCTCACCTAGTCAGTCTCGGTCTGCTCTCCTTAGGCTTCTCATTCCAGTCCCAGTCTCCTTGCCTATCCTGTCTGACTCTCCCCCACCAAACTCCCATTCCCAATCTCCCTCCCCCCATTTTCACTCTCATTCTCCACATCCAGCCTCTCCCAGTCCTCCCACTTCCATTGATTCCCAGTTCCCTCCTACCTGCTCCTTATCCAGTTTGTCCCCACTGTCCTCCATTCACACCTGCCTCTGCCCTCCATCCCCACTGGCTCCCAGTCCCAGAATTCCTGCCTGTGCTCCTCTACTAATATAAGGGGCTGTCTTCACGCTGTGGCAACGTGCATCAGAGTGGTGTAAAACTTTGAAGTAGTACATTCTAACTGCTCCATGTAGACCCTGCGGATGTGGTCTGAAAGGTTCCTAGCATGCATTGATATAGTACTGTTCCAAACAGTGTACACTAGGTGTCCTTTTGAGTATGTCAGCAGGGTCTATGTGGGACAGTTGAGAGTGCTCTACAATTTACACCCCACAGGTTCATTTTGCTGCACCGTGGCATAGGCAAGCCCTCAGTCTTCCCAGTGTTTCTTGTCCCAAGCCACTCCCCCTGAATATCCCCACACCTGGCCCAGCTCATATTTCTTCTGTATTCAGATCAAGCGGTTTCCTTCTCCCCACTGCCTGGGCCCAGCAGGGGACATTGAGATCATAGGAGAGACAGATTGCCTGCTCTCACTTCTGATGCCTGGATACAGCCCCAGCACAATGTAGAGCAGCCCAAACTTGCAAGTGCAGGGAAAATTCTTCTCAGTCCTAAACTGGAGCATGTCCAGTGTAGGCGAATCTTCTGAGATTTTAGCCCCAAAGTTCTAGCAAATCCCTCCTGAGCATGTGCAAACTGATTTTTCAAAGGCTTATGACTTGGCCAAATTTGGGTGGATTTTCACAGGTAATAACAAAAGGAACGACTGTGACACAAAAAGTACCTCCCTGTCAAATGTCAAGCCCCTTCTCCAAAACATTGGGCACTAGAGCTTTTCAAAGGAAAGACTGCAGGAATTTTTTAACATAAGCATAACATTGTCCTCTAGTCTCGTTCTCAGAAACAACTGAACTGTTTTGGCTGGTATTTTCCCAAAACATTCAGGCTGAGGCACATGCCTGGCAAGGAAAATTTCAGCCAAACAGTTTCAATTTGGCAAAATTATAAGCAACTGTTCTAGGATTTTATAATGGGAAGTGTCAGGCAATCATAATATTAGGCGGTGCTACCGGTCCCACTGATAACAAATGAACAAGCTATGTAGGCCCTGTCCTGGAAGTACTCCCTGCTCTTGTGTGGGAGTATCACACAAGAGAGCTTGCGGAACTGAAGCCTTTCTGTTTAACTGACATTCAATAATGGTCTCAATTAAATCTTTACTTGAAAATCAATCATACACCCTCAGTGAGCTGTATAATTAAATTCATGACACAATACTGCAGTATTTACTGAAACATGACAGATGGTGGTTATTATTTTTAGAAAGAAGGCGCATACGTGCATCATTATACTTCCGATAAACCTGTTGAAAATACCACTTCTTCAGTCTGATGGAGGATAGTAAAAGTGTATTCAGGGGAAAAAACAAAGCAAAAACAAAACAACCCACCCCTCTTCCAAAATGCTGAAAGAAGAGTAGCAGCCCACCTGCTGTTTCATGTTTACCACAATTACAGCTCTATCCACACTCAGTGATAGCTGCATGGCAATAATTCTTATTGTTGTGTGCCTTAGCAAAAATATAACTTTCCTATCTAAAAATATGATGAAATGGGTTGTATTTGCCTCAAACTTTTAGGTATTTACCTTTGAAAATAATAGTCTTAAAGAGGGGAAATAGTCTGGTTTTCAGGCAACCTCCGCCTCTGCCCAACCATTAGTGCTTTTTTTTAAAAAAGGGTGAAAATTTGTCCTTGAACAAATGAGAAGGAATTGTGGAGGGGGGGACAGCTCCAAGGGTGAGGGTCAGGTTCCAAAGGAAAATGGGTAGCTCTGTGGGAGAGGACATAGTAATACTGAAGAGTTCTGAGGTGAAGGCGTGGCTCCAAGGCTCCATGGCTTGGCTGCAACAAGGGAGATGTTAGTGAGGATGCTGTCTGATAGCAGTGGGACTTTTTGGTCAAACACTTCAGAACTTGCCTTTAGCATATACAGTATATGCAATGTGGTTAAGTTACACTTTGTGTGTTGAGGTGGACAGATGGTCTGTCTCCAGCCTCTGATGTCCCAGAAACTGTTCAGCGCCACTTTCTCTTAGCGTTCATCTGTATTTTATTCTAAACCTTTCCACCAATACAAGTACAGTGCAACATTGCTTTTAAATCCTTACATTTTGCAGCCTTTCTTTACTAGGGCCCTCAGAGGAGAATATGGTACCGTTCTCTAGGGAGCTTCTTGAATCTGGGATTACCATCTGAGGGCTAATTAGTTCCTTACCTCCCCTACCTGTCCTGCTGATCAGCTAATTGTTCAATCAGGCATCATTGGGTGAACTAATTGAGGTTGCAGTGACCTTCCTGTCAGGTCTCAGCACTCTGTCACAGGTGGCAGGCAGAACTGTGTTGTTTTTTTATTTTTGGTATACATTAAAGTTTCCTGTGCAACAAGTTCCTGTTCCTGTGGAACAGGTTCAGAGACGGGCTACTAGGATGATTCGAGGAATGGAAAATCTGCCTTATGAAAGGAGACTCAAAGAGCTTGGCTTGTTTAGCCTGGCCAAAAGAAGGCTCCGGGGGGATATGCTTGCTCTATATAAATATATCAGGGGGATTAACTTTAGGGAGGGAGAGGAATTATTTAAGTTTAGTACTAATATAGGCACGAGGACGAATGGGTACAAACTGGATATTAGGAAATTTAGACTTGAAATTAGACGAAGGTTTTTAACCATTAGGGGAGTGAAGTTCTGGAATAGCCTTCCGAGGGAAGTAGTGGGGGCAAATGACTTATCTGGCTTTAAGACTAAGCTTGATAAGTATATGGAGGGGATGTTATGATGGGATAGTTTAATTTGAGCAATTGATTTGGATTATCGGCAGATAAGTCTGCTCAATGGTCTGTGGGAATGTTGGATGGGATGGGAACTGAGTTACTGCAGAGAATTCCTTTTTGGGTGTTGGCTGGTGAGTCTTGCCCACATGCTCGGGGTTTAGCTGATCGCCATATTTGGGGTCGGGAAGGAATTTTCCTCCGGGGTGGATTGGCAGAGGCCCCGGAGGTTTTTCGCCTTCCTCTGCAGCATGGGGCATGGGTCGCTTGCTGATGGATTCCCTGCAGCTTGAGGTCTTCAAATCTCACTTTTGAGGATTTCAATAACTCAGTCATGGGTTCGGGGTTGTTATAAATGTATATGGGTAGGGTTTTGTGGCCTGCCTTGTGCAGGAGGTCAGACTAGATGATCATATTGGTCCCTTCTGACTTATGAGACTATAAGTTAGAGAGAGGGACCAGACCCAAGATCCTGGATCTGAACTCATGCAAACTTTAGGGAACATTCAGTCTTTGTGTCTTAGATCTTTTTTTAAACTAGTGAAAGCTCGATCACCATATCCAAACTCTGAGGACATTTAGATTCTGGTCTGATTCTAGATAGCAACATGTTGACTTGGGCGTCATATTTAGTAACAATGAATTAATGTCAGGCTAAATCTTGAGGTCCTGAATCGATGTATATTCTGGTTTTACTTAGTTCTTTTCCTTATACATGCAAATTCCCATTGGCTTAAATGGAAGTTTGCTTAAGTAAAGACTGAGTAAAAACTTGAGGATCTGAATCATCACTGTTAACTTTTCTGTTGCTTTTAAAAGGGGAGGGAAGAGGGAGAAGACCTGGTACCAGTTTTTATCTAAACATACAATTTATTTTTTGCTTTAGTGCCTGAACTAGCATCACACTCAGAAGTTTTCAGTGCTCCATTTTCCCTCCATGTACGTACATCTCCAATATTTAGGTGCACATACTGTCAAAATCTTAAATCTAATGGGGGAAAATAGCGAAGGCCTACCTGTAGATCTGATGAGTAGCAATAGGCTGTTGTGATGCACCACTGAAACAGCTTCTTGCCAGCAGAGAGATAAATCCAGGCAGATAAGCCTCTGCATGCTGAGCTATTTTCCAGTTCTACAGTGAGATACTAGCACTTTTAAAATTATTTGTAGAAAGAAGTGATGGTAAGAATTCACTGGGAATGAGCAGACTGGCAACCAAAAGAGGGAGAAGAAAAACAGAAAAACAGCCACCATGTCAGACATGGCTAATGCTGACTATGTTTAGCGCATTTAAAGTCAGACATATGGCTTCTCTGTCTCTTTGTCAATAACAGACTGATCAGATTGCTGCCACACAGCCGTGAAACTTCTGTAGGTTATCACAGTTGCTATGACACCATTAGAGGCCTAATACTCTAAAGGGGATATAGGTTGATAAAATTGTTGAGACTGGCAGCAACTGGTATTAAAGAATTACATACTAAACATATCATGGCTGTGTTAAGTTAAGCAACATTCAGAGGCACTGGGTGTAAACGTCCAGTACGAGGTAGGATTGTCAATTTTTCCATACCTTAATGCCTGATACCCACATTTCAAGAACTCAGTCTTGCCTATAGAAGTTTTTCCCTTGAAACTTGCTGTTATAGTTGGGGGCTGACGGTAAATATATTCAAATGTTTTATTCAAAGAACTTCAGACAAGTTGGCAAATAAATTATTCAATGAATAAGTTAGATATAAAATTAGAAAATAATGAAAACATCAAATAATTTACTTAAAAATAAACAAATACTCTTGTGAAATTTAGAATTTGTTGGTAGAAAATTTGGGAAGAGAGGAGAAAGAGAGAGAACATTCATCTAATGAGTAATTCATTATGAACTATTTGCCCAAATCCAGGATCATTATCTGCATTTTAAGAAAAAATAATTAAATGTCCACTTTAAAGATGACAACATTAAAGCTGTTTATACCAAGGAAACCACAGCAATTGATCTAAACCTGTGGAGAACTGTAGTCAGAAGTGGGGTGGCCAAAGAGAGCAGATCTAAGAACCTCATACTGAAAAAGGCTTGCCTGACATGTCTTTAAACAAGCTAGTATCCCATTCCCCCTTTCTTATCACCTTAGTTCTCTGCTGTTTTTAATAACAAGGAACAAGGAAGAGAACTGTTGGAATTCAGAGCAACTGCACCTATATTTCCCCTCTATGTTCCAGCAATGGCACCCACTCTTAAGCATCCGGCTCCACAGCCACCACCTCACTTGGGTGGAGATGCACCTCTCCCTTTATTCTAACTGGGGTATTTCCAGGTGGCGCAGCTCCCTGCTTATGCTGTGAATTCTTCAGCAATGTCAGATTGCCTAAACAGGCCTGCTTTACTTTTCTCTGAAGAGACAATAAACAGTGTAACTGCCACAGCTAAGTTACCACCCAGCTCTTCCTAAGCAAAGACATTTATTCTTAAGGTAAAAACGTTACAGAAAAAACATGTAAAAACAATAACTGAACCTACACGCAGGCTGATAAACTTGCAGTCAGGAGTTATCTCTGGTAACAAGGGTTCTGGACAGGAAAAGTCCTTCAAAACCTACTAAGGAGTTTTTCTCGTGGTTACAAGTTCATAACTGCTTTGGCTCAGAACAAGAACCCCTTATGATCCATGAGTCATGCAATCATGCCATTTGGATCTTTTGAGCTTGTAAATAGGAAGTTTATAGGCAAAAGTCTCCTCAGCAGGGTGAAGCTTCAAAAGTTCAAGTCCTGAGGTTGGCATTTGCAGTCCTCCCTTCCCAAGTATTTCTTAAGAAACCTACTCAACTAATAGCTCATTTTTGTCTTAGCCCATTGTTTAAAAGAGTCCTTTGACCTTAACAGTTCCCAAGGTCTATTTTAGTCATGTCTCCTGGACAAGTTACACATATTCCCACAATTGCACATAAACAATTGCATCTTTAATACAACAAGCTCCTAAAATACTTAAACTTAATTCAATAAGGTTTGTCCAGGACATTGCAGGAAACTGCCATTCCTGTCACAAAGACATTGATCATGTCACACGCTACCGAACTGCAACCACCTCGATGGTGAAATGTGGCAGCCATTTGCTACCAGCAACAATATACAGTGTCTCTAAAGAGAAAGTAAAGAACAAATCTTCCAACTGAAATTTCAGGGGCAAAATCTACTTGTTATTATTTCGTGTTCTTTATCATTCATGTTGCTCAAACTGTTAATTTATCAGGCATAGAGCACAAAGACTTCTGTTGGGTTGGGCACCCCAATGTGTAAGATACTGTACACACACAAGGAAAAAGAGTCCTTACCTCCAAAGCAATTATAGTTTAACAAAAACAGATGAAGGGTGGAGGAAAAGCATGAATTCAGGCTTAGTGGGCCTAACAGCACTACTCTTTAAAGACCACAAGTGACAGGATCTCAGTTTTATGTCTCATCTTAAAGGCTTCACTTCCAGTAGCATGGGGCCCTACTACTGTGCTTGGGGCACTGTCAGTACAGCCAACCCAAGCATTCAAAAATCATCAATCAGGGGCCCCCCAAAATCATGAGATTGGCTTTAAAGTCATGAAATGTTTTAAAAATAATACACTTGGAGTTATTTTATTTGCAACTTGTATTTGAGTCTTTAGTGTTCACATTTTTTTGAGCTTTTCTCCACAGCCACAAGGGCTAGAAACATTCTTTAAAATAAATACATAAATAAAAGCTGTGATTCAGTTCAAAACACATTATTCCAGGAGCTGGGACTTTAAGAAAAGAGCACCAAATATTGAATTTTGTGATAACATTATGAAAGTTGGCAACATTGCAGTGGTTCAGTATTGAGACAAAGAAAAGAGTTAGGCAACACTTGCATGTTTACTCGGAAGGCTTCAATTCAATCGAAGTACCAAATGAGCTGGACTCTGCTTAGCTCTGAAAGCACAATGTGTTTACGTAGCTATGCTTGAATTAAACCATTAAAGATCAAATAAACAGGATACGGCATTTTGTTTATTCCATGCAGTGCATTCCACAGTACCAAGGTGCCATTTTGGGGACATGCAAATATTTGCATGCAATTTTCCAGAATAGAAGCCAAGGGGAAAAAAAGGGATGAAGAAAGAAGTTAAAGGGTAGAAAAACCTTGTGCAAATTCCATATTACGTCATCAAAGAAGTAACCATAAGCAAACATGATAACCATGTATATATAAGCAGATTACAGTATTACCGCTGTGTGTGTAACTTCTTAACTGCACACGTCATGTAATGAATCTTCTCAGGGTATGTCTCTGCAGAAAAAAAAACCCCCACAGCTAGCTCGTGCCAGCTGGCTTGGGTTCATGGGTTGCGGGGCTGTTTCCTTGTTGTGTAGACTTCTGGAGCTGGGCTGCAGCCTTAGCTCTGGGACCTCCCACCTCACAGGGTCCAAGAGCCCAGGCTTAAAGCACTTGTTTTTTATCAAGTCTTTGGAATGCTAGCATTTCCACAACTGCCATGTCACAGCATGGTCTGGCCCCATAAGGGCTGTTTAACAATCAGACCTAGGTGAACCCTATAAAGAGCAGAGAGAGTTCAGCTGAAGAGAGGCTGGCCCCTGTGACTGGCTGTGGAGCAGAGAGAGGTACACGGAGCAAACAGTCTCTGAGGCTACGTCTATAGTGATGGCGGCAAATTCAACTGCCGCCAAATCTCGGAGGTATGTGTAGATCAGGCCTATGTTGCTGCAGCCAGCGTCAATCAGAAGACTAGCTTTCTTTTGTGTTACTTTGACAGGGTTTTTGTTTGAATTAATAAACCGTACAGTGAGGTAAAGACCCAAAAGAGACTTGGGCATGGTGTTAATCCCTCCTGGGCTGGGGCCAAACAGATCAGCATGCCCATGTGCCTATTCACCAACCAATAGGAATCAAGCAACAGAAAATTTTGCCTTAATTAGAGAATTTGCAGACCTCCCTAACCAATGCCCTGAAGATCAAAGAAATCTGAATAGTTTTTAACTTTCAAGTGAAAATGGAGCAAAAAAGGAATTTTTTTTATTCAATGCTGGATTTGTTTTAAGTTAAAAGACCTGAAAATGTAGATTTACCGTGACACTGAACACATCACTGCGAAAACTGATGTAGTGTGGCACAGTAAGATGGAGTAGCAAAGAGCAGGACAAATCAACAGTGGATATTTGAACAATCAGAGCATAACCCATAGGCTGAAAATTGTTAATTCAGCAAATATTTACAAATAAGGCAGAAAATTGTAGAAATCAGGAACAATTTGTGAAGATACAAACATTTAAAAAGGTCTTAATTAGACAGCTAATTTATTCACAATGCATACAGAACTGGCAAACCCAAATATTCAAAAACAGAAGCAGGCTCAACCAAAAATCACAAGATTTGGCTTTAAAATTATTAATTTTGTGTGCTTCTCATTTCACATTGTTCTCCACAATCAATTGGAAACTCATTAAAAAAAAAAAAAAAAGGAAGCTGAGATCCTCCCATAAACACATGATTCTAGGAACTGGGACTTTAAGAAAAACATGACCTAGCACAAAACTCAATGAAATTTTGAGAGTTAGCCAAATGTAATGGTGGTGATGATTAAATGTACAATGTCTTCCTTCTTATACAAATTGTGCAAATAGATCTAAAATCTATGTATATTATTCCATTAATTAGATACCAGGATGGAACTGTTCTGTGAAACAGGGCGCTGCAGAGGAAAGACGCCAAACTAGAATCTTCATATGATGCACCTCCCCTACCTTGGAGTGGCTCGCAGGAGGTGGGATGGAGAAGATGCAGGAGTGTGCAAGGGACACATGGAAGTGAGAACAGGAGTAAGGGACAGGGTAAACTGCTCTATCTTAGGCCCTACAGTGTTCCCCTGGTCATGTGGGAACTAGCTGGTGATTCCTTCAAACCTAGCCACCCACCTGCTTTTTTGTTTGCTGATCTCAGTCCTCTTCCTTTGGGACAGCCATCTCTGGGATCAGCATGCGTGGGGGAAGTGAGTCAATGGGGGGAGAGGGAGCCTTTCAGGAAAAGAGGTGAAGAAGAGAAGGCAACTGAGTGGTAAGGGAGACTTAAATACTATTCCTTCTGTCTAGATACTTAGAACAGTAATATAAAGAAATTAGGGTAACTCGGTGGTATCTGTTGGCAAAAACTGACTTTAAATGTTACAACTATATTGTAAGTTTGTGTGTGTACACACACACACACACACACGCATGCACACACACAGAGAATATTGTATTACATAGTTACATTCATCGGTGCTCCCTTCAAACAAGTCTTTGCCATGACCTCAAAGTAGCACCTGTTGGAGTACTGACTTGATGATGTATTGTTATTACCTCCTTCCCAAAGTCACAGACTTGTGTACTATTTCTATCTCTGATAGATTGTTACCACATTAAACAAATTTGCTTGCCAAACGCTAATTAGATAAATGAATGAGAAACTCACTCTCCTGCCTTTAATATGACTTCTGCCTTTGCTGTCAGCTTTATAAATGATCTCACTTTGATCTTTCCAAGAACTGGTATCTGACAGTACAGCATCTAATCCAGTATCAATTACTCCATTCCTTCTATTAGGAACAGTAATACAACCAATTTGGTTGGAAATCCTGCTTCATGTGGCAAAATGACCTCTCTGAACAAGTCTAATTTAAAAGTTTTTTTTTTTAAAAAAAGCAAGTGAAAACTGCTTTTTGAAATGTGTTCCTCAGCTCTGTCTGCCTTCAAGCCTGTTTGGTAAATAAGGCCGCCTCTATCTTTAACAGCATTACATCCATCTTTCTTAGAAATGTGAGCAAAGCTAAAAGGTCTCAGGTAGACTGTTTGGATGCGTCAGGTCTCTTGACTTCACTTTTATTCCATGTCTATCAAAAGCATGTGGCACAATGAATGGTCTACAGTAAAAAGAGCAACACCTGTGTGATGCCGTCATTCAATCCATTCTCAAATCAAACAAGCTTGCTTAGGAAGTTTCCCATTGTTGTGTCATAAAGCACCTGTGTCCAGAATAATTAATAGGTTCACTGAAAGAGAATGAGCCAAATTCTCCTTTCAGTTACACTGGTCCAACTCCATTGATGTCAATACATTTGCCTGGTGTAACCGATGACATTTGGCCCACTGGCTGCAATGTATACAGTAAGGTGATCGACAGATTGATATAGTCTTCTCTACTGAGTCCATTCCTTTGATGCAGACAGGCTGATTGATAAGCAACGAGATGTTGCCTGGATGACACTATAGCATCAAGAAGAGAATCCCCCTTTTATGGGACAAAAGCACTGTTCCAACAATGGCAACCTCGGGAACCAATCCTGCAAGATGTTAAGAGCCCTCATCTCCCTATGGCATATATCAGATGATACAACAGTCTCTCTGGGTTTTAATGTAGCCCAGATGCCTTAGTCTATATATGGTTATTACAGTGCATCAATAGAACTAGGTTGCCAGACATGGCTGTTAGCCAAGTACAGTTCAGGGATTCAACTCCCTCCCTACATCTTTATTTATATTTATTATATGCCACACCCATCAGAAACAAAGACTTTGGCTACCTGCTGGAACACCAGAACCAATGCTTTGGAAAGCTTTACGCTAGTAAAGCCCTATAGGGCTGAGCGTGTGAGGGTGAAGTGAGACCTTTCCAATGTGAGCCACCATGCCGTTGCCTGTGGTTGCTGTTGCCACCACTCAGCTTCCAGTATGAAAAAGGCAGAACACCAAAATGAAGGGAAGCTCTGAGCTTTGAAGGCTGCCCCTCTTTTTGATTGGCTCCTATCAGGCTGGGGGGGCAGGGAAGGAAGTGTGAGGGTAGCAGCTGGAGAGGCCAGCAGCTGGAGAGGCCAGCAGCTGTTGCAGAAAAGTAGTGTGGGTGGGGAAACTCTCAGACTCCTGGCCCCAGCTCAGAAGCAGTCTTTAGCTAGTAAGCTGAGGCCAGGGAGCAGAGAGGGTCGAGTAGCATCCTGCTGGCTTCTCGTACACAGGGTGCCTATTTGCTGCTCCCGCTAGAGCACACCGATAGCGTAAAGACATCAGGGGATACTTCTTCCCCTCCTCTGATCTGGATCCCTCTGGGGTGGAGAAAAGAAGACACCAGCTACTTTCCAATAATCCTGTTTTGTCCTGAACCATCTGACTTTGACCCCATCTCAGTAAAGTTCTGTCCCAGCTCCATCACAGCAGCTTCCTAGCAGTCTCCTCTTCTCTGCTTCCTGTCAGATGCTTTTCTTAGTTGCAGACACACACCTGGCTCCAAGATCTAAACCCCTGCAGCTGCTACGGGAGATGCTGGATGCTGAAGGCTTTTGAAAAATCAAGCCACTTATTTTCATGCCCAAATATGGATTTAAGAGTCTAGCTTTAGTCTCTTATTTTCTAAAATCTTGGTCATCCTTGTATTCTATTTTAGACAAGATGTGTTGATAGCTTTTTGCAGAAAATAGAAGGCTCTTTTGATACAGTTTCTGTGACACAAACACCCCTTCGTAAAGGGCAAAGCCAATAACTCACCTCAGACCTGATAAACTCACTACACCAAATACATCTTACAGGATATTTATCCATAAAGAATAGCATATAAAGTATCTACAGACAGCTTATAATTTGTCAAGATTCATAATCACTGTGAGATGTATGTATGGGTAACATTTAAGGAAAAATGCATTTATACTGAAAGTATGCTTAATGGACTTGAAATAAAAAACTTAGTCACCAGGGAATAATATGTCTCAGTGATATCCATTCAGGCAGCAGGGAGTTGTCACCCCTTCCTGGGGTTAGCCAGTGATGCCATAAAAAACTCAGTTGTTTAGCTTTGCTCTATCCCAAGACTTTCAATGGAAAACCATGGAGGCAACTACAAACAATTGAAACCACTTGAAGGTAAAAAAGGAACATTACAACAAGACAAGACATGCAACACCCTGTTAATGAAAAGAAACAAAAGACTTTTAGTATAACAGAGGAGGAAGAGGTTCCCTGGATACATTCACTGAGGCGATGTCTTGAGGACTGAGGTGTTCTCATGAAAATTGGAGTCTGATTCTTATGAAGCCAGCCAGCTCTCCAACAGACTGAACTTTGGTGGTGAAAGGAGCCTAATTTATATTATAGAAAAGGTAACCAAAAAACAGACCAACGTTCACATTTTATGAATTTGTTTTGTATTGCAACCATGTTTCCACTCCTCTTTTTTCTAGCTAAATATTTCTTCTTTCTTTAATAAACCTACTTTTGTTTTATTATGAAGTGCTCACAACTGCTGTGTGATTTACAGGAGTGGTGGTTTAAGGTAAAACTGCTAAACACTGCTCCTTTTGGGACGGAAGATCTGGGATTTCTGTGAGTCGCCAGCGTTCAGGGCTGCGAATCATAGGGGATTACAAGCGATTCGGGGATTGGGGTGCACCTATTGTTAAATGGCAAGGTGGCGACAGGGCTAGAGGAGAGTGTTTGAGTGACTAAAAGGTAGGGAGCCAACGCCTAGCCAAGCACAGGCAAAACTACTTCATGCTCAGGAACAAGGTGACTCACAATTCTGGGTACCCCAAGAACCATCAGTCTCCAACAAGCAGCCCCAAATGCTATAATCAATAATTGATTTATATAGCTCCCTTCACGCACACTGCACTGCGTAACAACCCATGGCAAACAAGTAAACAATCCCTGCCACGAAGAGATTAGCAGTACAGTATGGTCGGTGCTTAATCTGTGCCAGGGCTGAGCCTCAGCAACTCTAGGCTTGGCAGTTCATAGCCTCAGCACCTATGGGCTCGCCGCATGGGTTATAAAAGTAAAAAAAATTGCTTGCGCCCCAGCCCCTCTTTCATTATAAATTAAGTACTGAGTACAGTCGTGTAAAGCTTTTTCCCCACATAGCTTCTCCAGCCTACTCCAAAGCTAGAAACTATTATGGGTGGCAAGCAGGATGAATTCATTGGAGGTGCAATTCTACCTCAATTCTAGGCTTGCCCCTAACACTAAGGTCCATGTTGGTCTAAATTGAAGTATATTTGTATATGATGTTACTCAAACAGTTACTGTACAGGGTTTGTCTGGTAAGTATACTCCTCATTACGAGTTACAGATTCTGAGGTCCTCAGTTATTCAAAATAGTGAGTGCAAGAGCAGTAGTTACATGATAACTAAAATGTATTTCAGTGATCAACAGCTGCCATTCATAGCTGTCAGAAAAAGACAAGGAGTGAAATACATTCTTTTTAAAGTTGTGGCTCATAATTTAAAACGTTAGCAAATAACATGTGCTGTGTTTTATGAGGTGTAAGGTGAAATTGCTGGCCTCAGCTCTAAATTCCTTTCATAAGTACTTCAAGTATGGTTCAAAGAGCATAGGTCTATGACACAATTTTGCAACTACCTGCATGAGGGTGCATGACTGCATGGAGCTTCATCGAACGGTTGCACCATTAAGCAAAACACTGCTGGGTCAGAGCTTAGGGTATCATCCATGAAACCACTTAGTTGATCCTGATTTATATTTCTCTCAGTTTACAGAGAATAGTTTGTCCTCTCTTTTTAAGCTTACACTTCATATATCCCACATTCTTCATGGTTTCCATTAATTAACTAGAAAACCAAGACAGGACAAAACTAAAAAATCTTGTTTTGAGGATATAGGAAAATGTAAGCTATTCATTTTTTTAAACTATACACACACACACCCCACACACCACACACACATTTATATATATATAACATTCAAACAACAACAGTTTGCTACATTCCAGTGTTTGGCTGATTGAGATGAAAAGTGCTGTGTAATGACTCAATTTCACAAAGCAATGCAATTTGCTTTCATAATGAATCACAGGAGTTCTATCTATAGGGTTAGAAGAACTGTTTGGTTTCCTGTGACAACTGCAAGTTCACAGGTTCCTAAAAAAAAGATACAATAAATAACTGCTAAGTGTACTGAAATACTGTACAATCTCTCCACTTTATGATGTAACAATGAAAGAGCTGATAAATATTTTATATGAAACCAGATGTTGGTGTTATTGCACAAGTGATTCATTAAGTATAGTGAGAGCATGAGAAATCAAAGTCCACTTATTTATTTAGACCTGAGCAAATAGTTCTTATAGAATAATGCAACATAGTCAACACATTTAGCCTCTTGTTCAGAAGGCAAATTGTCCACAAGCAACTGACTCTACAATCTGCTCAAGTGTATTCTTTATTCAAAATTATTTGTTGAATAAATCAGTCAATAATTCTTGGGCTGAAGATTCTTTGTGAGAAATTTGTTGTGGATTTTCCATATCTGAAGTTCAGGTCAAGCCAGTTAGCTTTGATTGTACTTGATGGATTAGTATTTCTTGTACAATCAGGTTTCTGGTTTGAAACCTCACATTTAGAAGTTAAAAATTTACTATCTGAAAATATTCTTTAATGCTTCTGTGAACATTTCTGCCATTGATCTTGTTAACTAGAATAATCAGAGGAAGCAAAAACAAACTAAAATATAACACCCAACTCTTTTATGTTTGACAGACTATTCATGGACCAGCCATGGTTTTATTACGTAGAGGTCCAAGTTGTCAAAGTGGCCTTTAATTTTTGGGTGTCCAGCAAGTTGGGCTGGAGTTTCAGACGTAATGAGCATTTGCAGTTTCCCTTAATTTCGACTGCAGTTGTGGAGGCTCATTGTCTCTAAAAATCAGGCCCTGATTATCTGAAGTTAGGTAACCCAAAATGGAGATTCCCAAAAATAAGGTAACTTTGGAAATTAGGGTCAAAGACTTTTTCATCTTTCACTTATGGTGAGTTTCAATTACAAATTTTAAAAAGTAATTACACTCTGAAAAACAGAAAATCCTAATAGCTATACAAAGCATAATACAAAAGAAATCATGTAAAAGTGTCAAGATATTTCCATTAAGAAAGTAATCTTTACTGAATTGGATATAAAGGTCGCAGTCATCCCTGCTATTCACTTAACATCAATGATATTACACCATGGATGAATTTCAGTCAAACACTGTGTTTATACTTAAGATCACTAACTGTATCTATAGTCTGCATGTCACATAACAGCTGTGTTCAGATAGATCGTCACAGTAGTTGTTATATACAAATACACACACACACACACATACACAGGTGCACACTTCCCAGTGGTGCAAAGCTCCATGCTGACCTGCTTTCCTGCTGCACTGGGTAGGGACCGGAATGACGAAAAGAGATGCACTGTGTACAACTCACCTATATCTGGTTGCACTATATATACACACAGGTGGCTGACCAGAAGAGAGAGACAAGCTGACAGTCACGTGCTGTTTGAGGTTCCAACAGGGCTATTATATGAGCTAGCTGCTCTCTATCTTTGACAAGTCATTGTAGCTTTAAAAACAAAGCAAAACAAACAAAAAGTCTGAAACCCAGGAATTTGAAAATGTAGATTACGCTGGGACATCCTGTGGTCCTGAGCCCAGCTTTTCTTCTGCCCAAGTTTCTTCCACCAAACTTGAGGTAGCTTACATGCCCATCAATGCGCATCAAGCCTGGTGTACGTCATAAAGTTATGGCAACATAAGTCAACTTGTTTTGAGTTAGGTGTGGATGTGTCCACACCTAAAACTCATCTCCCGCCCATGTAGGCTCCCTGCTACAGTGACACAATATTACCACTTCCTCAACCTGCTTCTGTAAAGGCCTATGTTGGCGAGAAGACCTACTAGCTTGCCTTTGGGAGCATCCAACCATGCCAAAGAGCTCAACTTACCTCATGTGCTGCTGCCTGGAGTGGGGCAGGGGTCCAGGATGTCCTGAACATGTCGGGAAAAGTGGCTGTGCAAACCCAGTTAAGGACCAACCAAAGAAATATAAATGTCTATGAACAGATTGCAGAGGGGATGCTAATCCCAGGGCTAATCCCAGTGCTGGGTGAAAGCCAAGGAGACTTTAGCAGGTATGTCGGAAGGAGAGGGAGGGCGACGACAAATCCATCCTGCAGAACTGCCACTTCTCCAACGACCAGCCTACATTAATATCAGTGAAGTGTCCCTTTCTGGCTATGTATTCAATGGCAAAGATGAGTTGTGTCAGACCAGGGATGTGTGTCCCGTCTATTGCCCCACCACCATTTGTGAACCCGATTGCTTCAAATTTATCTTTTTCCTTTATGTTGCCAAGATCACAGCTGGTTAACCAGGAGCTGGTTAATGGCTTTGTATACTTGGATGAGAATATGGCCCCCCTAACCCCAAACTGACTGCTGCCCATCAATGGGCAATCTGACATCACAAATTTCTAGAACATGATTGCCACTTGTTTTTGTGCTGTCCGTTTTACTCTTGTTCTAGAGTCCTTATGCTGGAGGGAGCTCCATACAGATTCAGGAATGTGGCTTTTCACATCCAGAAGTTCTGCAGCCACTGCTTTTCATCCCAAGAAATGCATAGATAGGCAATCCCACCAATCAGTGCTCATTTCTTTTTCCCAGAAGTGCCTATCCATCATGTGGAGTTGCTTTGTGAATGCCAGCAAAAACTTGACATTTCTATTCCTCATCCTCAGGTATCTTATCTCCATCTCCACGCACCTGGCCGTTGTAGTAGTTGAAGTTCTGCAGATCCAGCAGAATTGTGCATCCTTTATGAGCAATGGACATGAGAATAGTTCTGAGCTTTGCAGGGTCTATGCTTCTGCCAAAGAGATGGTGAAGACCAAAAAGTGGCATGAAAATTACAAAACAGAATAAACATTGGGGATAGAGAAAGTCATTTTGGGAACTTAATCCCTAGGTTCCCAGAAACCTCTGGGCAAATTGCTGGTATCCTACAATGCACTGCACCAGATGCTGTCTTGGAACACACTGAGATACCTGCCTATGGTGCAACTGTGTCTTCTGTTGATACAGCCACTGGTGGTGAGGATGTGCAGTGCTGATGCCGGCAGCCAAGAGTGGATGAGCCCAAGCTATATGCAAGAGGCAGCTGTAAGCCAACAAAACTTCATTTGTCCAAATTCTGTAGCATAGCATGGTAAGGCTGTAGCTGACAGCTGGTCCACGTGTCTGTCCTGATGTGAATTATCTTTCTCATATACTTCCACATGACAAAAAACTGGAATGCCTGTACATTGCCAGCATTGCATGAAGCACAAGAGCTATGGGGTAGGTTGGTAAGAGTGCTTTCAGGGAGACAAGTAAGGTAAATAACCGATGAGGTGGAGGAGTAAATACCATTGCCTACATTTACATCTGGAAGAATACTTCAGAGAGGGTCAGATTCTGATCTCAGGGGAATTACAATAGATTTACTTTCATACAAATGAAATCAGAATATAGCCTTCCTAATTTTTAAGTCTATTTTTTAAAGCTGCAACGTCCCATCACTATTCCTTCCTTGAACTTGTTACATATTCACAATTTCCCTGTTTCCTGGGAATAAATCTGTTTGGATACCACTAGATTAGCAAATTCAGTGTACCTAGATTTTGGCTTTTGCAATGTTATTTGAATGCTGAAAGTCATTAGATTTCCATGTTTTCCTCCATGTGATTCTTATGGTATGATTTTGTGCTGACCTGATGTCATAGTCAACCACAGAAGCCCATGATCTAATATACCATAATTGTTTAAAAATAGATGTCGGCCTCACTGGTTTCCGAAGCTCACAGGAAAGATATTTACCTCATAGAAACCTTTTTCCTCTTAAAAAAAGATGGGCTCTGAAAGACGGTATTTAAAATACCCAGTGAACCACAAGGATTACAATTTTTAAACTGGTATGGACTTGATGTCTTCCCCCCCCCCACATTGAGAAAAATGAAACATGAAATACATTTTTAAACTATTGTACATCAAGTAATGAAGATTGTGAGCCTAGGTTTTATTTACACTAAAGATGCTTTTTACCATTCTGGTAGTCTACTCTGGCACTGCAAATGTGGTGATGTAAATGAGAATTAGGCACTGTGAGTGTCAAATGTGATTTTTTTTGTAAATCATTTAACTTTGAATTTTAAAAAGTTTAGTAAGAGATAGATAAAATGTAATTCAGCTAGTACAAGATTTTTTTTTAGGGAAATTATGTGAGGTCACACTATAGCAACCTTTATAATCACCACTTTGTTTTCAGAAACTGGATTTGTATCCTTTTTTATTTAAGCTACAGCCACACCATTTGTGTTTAGAGCAAAATGGATTTATCTTGCAGTCCAGCCCTTTTCCTGAGGGCTTGTGGCCTGTAGAGCTTTCCGGCCTTTTTGCTTTGCCTCACAATGGATGCATTCCCATATATAAATAATAGTAGGACCCAGTCGCACACCAGAGACAGAGTAAAGATTGGAATTTCCCAGGTCATGCTCTGGAATCCAGCTGTCTGCAAGACATGTGGTAACCTCTCTAAGTAGAAAATATGTTTACAGCTGTTTTTTGTTTTCTGAGAAATGTTTAATGTCACTGTCTAAACTAATCCATTCTTGACAGACCCAGAAGAGTAGTCAAGATTACCATGGCAGGTTTTGAAGACATATGTTTCCATTCCCCCCCCCCCCAGTGGGTCCCATTCATTTCTTTCCCCATTTATGTAGTTTAGGAAAAGTACCACCATTAGAAGAGGCATTACAGTCTCACATTCAGACCAGATTCAGGAGGGGACAATGCACTCAAGATCAGAACTTCATCTGAGTAAAAACACAGAAGATGCACTTGAGTCAGGAAAGAAAGTTGGCACAGTCTTTATCGAGCTGATGGCAACCTATGACACTAAATGGCACATCATGCTGACTGCCAAGTTACTGCATGTACTTCGGTAGATGGTGAGGTTCATCCAAGAAATGATTAGCAACCAAAAGCTTCATCCTGGAAGTCAGGGAGAAAAACCAGTTGCCTTAAATGTCAAAATTCAGTTTTGGCTGCCCTAATGGTCAACACACACACACACACTTTCTCAGATCCAGGCCAAACAGTATGTGTATGTTGACATCTGTTGTGATGACACTGGAAACCACTTCCATAGGATTAAAGGGAATCTCAGCCAAGACATGGATACTTTGACTACTTGCTATCAGCAATGGAGAGTAATTCTTAGTTAAACCAAGAAAAACAGTGGCAATACTTAACATCTCAGCAATCATTTTGACAATATCCCCTCATCTCAATCTGTGTCATTTCCATCCAGTTTTCCATCCACTGCCATTTCCATCCAGTTTTCATATACTTGGGAGTAAAATTTTGACTGTACTTGACAAATAATCAAGAAATGAAGGACTGGAAGTGACCTTGAGAGAGGTCAGATCAGCCTCCTGCGCTGAGGCAGGAACAAGTATACACATACACTATCCCTGACGGGTTTGTCTAACTGATGCTTAAAATTTTCCAATGATGGGGATTCCACAACTTCCCCTCAAAACCTATTCCAGTGCAGAACTATCCTTATAGTTAGAAAGTTTTTCTGAATATCTAAGCTAAAAATCTCCTGGCTACAGATTAAGCCCATGACATCTTGTCCTACCTGAAGTTGAGATGGAGAACAACTGATTACAGTCCTCTTTATAACATCAACAACATGTAACATATTTGAAGACTGTTATTGGGTCCGCCCTCAGTCTTCTTTTCCTTAAGAATTAACATGCCCAATTTTTATTTTAAACTTCTCATAGGTCAGGTTTTCTAAACCATTGATCACTTTTTATGCTGTCCTCTGGACTGTCTCCAATTTGCCCACATCTTTCCTAAAGTGTGGCACATAGAACTGGACCCAGTAGTCCAGTTGAGACCTCCCCACTGCCAAGTAGAGCAGGACAATTATCTCTGGTGTCTTACATACGTCACTCTTGTTAATATACCCTGTCTGGAGTGGCTCATGACCAAGAGTGCTAACTTCAGGGTAGACTGTCAAAAGAAGGACAGAAATCCCTAACTGGTGGTATGTTTTATAAGTAGACTTCACCATCCTAGCAACAAACGTGAACTTCTAGATCAGTGTAACAGTCTTATCCATGGAGCCAGAGACAGTGACTCCACTGACAGTGGTTGCCATGGTCTTTCTCAAGCTCTCCAGTTTATCTTGCCAGTCAGGCAAGCTGGACTTAGTGAGGAATGGTCACTAACACCAAAAATACACAAACTATTCAGGTTGCTTCCAGTCCCAGAAGCCTAGTCACTTATACCAGATCAATTTGGACCTTAGCTCTCACACTGGAGACAACACCTGAAGCCAACCCTGTAATAAACTAAAAGGTTTATTCAATAGGAAAAAGAAATAAGAGTTATTTACAGGTTAATGCAGACAAGCATATATCTGTAAACGAGTTTAAGTCTGTGATTCAAAAGGTGACAGAAATGTAGCCATCTGTCGCCATTGTGTGTCTTTTAAGGGCTTAATCCAGCTCAACCCTGGGGATTTCGCCTTTTTGTTTCTTAGCTTCAGCCCTTTTGAGAGTCCAGAGAGCAAAAAGATGGGAAAATTGTCATGTCCACCTTCTTTTTGTCTCCTTTCCTGCATTCAAATCGATGAGACGAGCACTTCTGCACATATTTCTCCATGGGTGGATGGAGTAAATCAACAAAGCTGCCAGGAATAGAGCAGGGTAGGGAAGAGTGCCAGATGAGACCGAGACAGAACTGCAGGCAGCAGATGCAGTCAGGGAAGACACTTCTCCCAGCGTTTCTTCTGTTTCTTCAGCTGTGGCCATTGCTTACAACTCCCTTCCTCTTGGTTGTGATCAGTGAAGAGGCAAAACTAACCTCAGACCTCACCCTTTGAATTTCCTGGAGGCTTTGCATTTGAATCCCTAGTTCCAAATCCAATTGTGGTTCTGCTCTGATCCAAAACCTAAATGGGGATATTTTCCAGGGCCAGTTAAGATGCAGCCAAAAATCTTACAAAAACAGTCAGTCATTCTTACAAGATTTCTAACCAAGATGGTAAAATCTTTGCTCTCATTCAGCCTCAAAACCAAAGCCTAGGCTACATGCAGACTTATGCAGAATCACATCTGAGCACCGCTTCCTTTGTCCATCTCTAGGTAGGATGTCTTTGAAGAAACATCAGCAGGCCTGGTTTCAAATCAGGAAGTAGAGACTGAGGCTGCATAGCTGGGAATTCAATCTCAAAGTAAGTGTTAGAAGTTTTGTTTTTGACTCCGTTTGTCTGTTTACAATACATCATGCTAAAAATGTGAGCACATGGTTTTGGTTTTGAGAACTGCCTTTTAATTGTAAAAGAATGTCCCCACTAACCACTTCCCCATATAAGGAAAAAGTTCCAATTACTGGCAATAAGTTGGTATGGGGGGGAAGGGCAGAATGTCATTGTTTATGAAATGTTCATGTCAGTAAACTGGATGCTACAACCCAGTCAGCAGCTCCCTGCATGCTGCGATGTGCACTTTGAGCCGTGCAAGTACAGAACATTATGACCTAACTATGAAATGTTTGGATTGCTGAGGAACAGAAGCATTCAGAGGCTGCCAGGCAGATTCTTGCTATTCCCTTGAGCATTCTGGTTTGGTGGATGTGTGTGCACCTAATCATAGAAGGCATGCAACTATTTTAGGCTTAATGAAAGGATGACGTGCGGCACTTGGAGTCTTACATTGTAATTTATTTTACGGTCTGGCATACCAGATTATTTGCATTTTTTTTGACTGAGGAGTGAAGCGTCTTTCAGTGGTAAGCATTATAGAAAAGGAAATATAAATGATCCTCTTTCCTTACATGGAAAATGTGCCATACTAGTTGACCGAGGCGGGGATGAGTGAGAGAAGAGAAGAGTGTTTTTCCTTTGTTTTGAGAGGCAAAGGTTTGACCCAGCAACACAGGGAAACCACTGCCAGAAATTTTAAGGCACAAGTTTTGACTATAATACTATTCCCTTGGGTATTGGGAAGGAGAAGAGCATTGAGTCCACACCATGATCCAAATCCTGTCTTTACAATGGGACAATCCAACACTTCAGAAATTTTAAAAATGCCCTTATCAGAGGAGAATCAAAATCTGATGCAGAACTGAATTTTGCAGCTTAGATTCGTCTACTACTAAACTTTTTAATGGTCACCCAGTGCTAGGACCGTGCAGACTCAAGAAGTTCTAGTTTCAAAGAGAGCAAGGATTCTGCTAGGATAGGAGATGAGAGTGCTAATAAATGGATACCGGAACACTTTTATAAAAGATTCGTTTACATCTGTACTTGAGAGCTATAAATAATTAAGTGTTCTTGTCAAAGGCCAAAGTCATAAGGCTAAATTCCTGTATTGCCAAACAAGTCCTAGCAATTATTTTGCAATATAACCATTTTGGGTCCTTTTCTACAGATACTTGAAAGTCAAAAGGCAATTCTGAACAGAAAGCTTTCTTCCTACGTTATTTCGTTTTTTGATTTCCAAATCTGAAATCTTGATTCTTCTCATGCATTCTTATGCTAGACAACCTATTTGAGGGAAAACAGTTTCGGGGGGGGAGAGGAAAATAAAGTTAAATGTTTATAGTAGCACCACACATGAACTAAATGCAAAAGAAAGAAGAAAAAAAATTATGGGTTGTTTCTTACAACCAGGGAACTCCACTGAATTCAGTTAGCTATTGTTGCTTTATACTAGTGTGCTATCAGAACTGGTGTCAAGATGAATGCAATTGCATTATCTTTGCCATTATGAAGTTATTGTTCTATGCTACATAGAGATAAAATTTTGCAGTTCAAACTGATCCATATCTGAACTTCCATGTGTTTCAGAGTCAGGGGAATCTAGAGCTGGGATTTTGGCTCATGCAGAGGGGGCTATAACATACTAGCACTCACGAGCACTAACCAGGTAGACGGTGGGGATAACATGCTCAGAATTTTAATTACAGTTGGTGACAAACAGAGGAGAACCAAATCTCTAAATACATATCCTTTCCTAGTGTACCCAGAGGAGGGCTCCCCAGCCAGCAAGCCACAATCTTTGGCCAAGTTGTTTGAATATTTACCTGATTCTGAATAAGTAATGCACTATGTGGCCTGTACAATTTTACTGTAACTTTAAAAATAACCATTTTATTAAGGCAAAAGGTGGTAACATTCTCTAGGTCCTAAGAAAGGAAAGTTTTAGTTTATGAAATAATTGGAAGTGTGATATGCTGATACATTTAATCTCTACAACATCGTTTAGAAAAAGCTCTGGGCACTTTCCTGTCAGATACATGAAATGTAAACCCTCTTCCCAAGCAATGCGGGCAGGGGAGGGAGAGTTAACTTACTGGGTGTAGTCTCCTTCCCATGCATCAAGATGTTATATGTTGCACACTGAGATGAGACATGCACTTGCATATACTTCAAGGTGCCTGCTTCCCATTGGTCAAAGGCCTTTGCTATGGCATTTTCAAACTCAGCAGTTTCTGCTGAGTTCAATTATTGTTGTGTGTGCTTGTGGCTGAACTGGGTTATAAAACAGCGTGGCTGGCCTGCATGGACAGAGAATGTCTAGGGAAGAGAAGTACTAGACTAGTCCTGTGGAAGATGGGCTCCTCCACGCTAAACTTGTGTCTCTCCCGTCAGCTTGGCTCCTGCAGCACTACCACTGCCATAAGCCACCCACCCCACAACTGCAAAAATCTGTTCAGGCAGTGAAAAGGGGGAGTTGGACAGACATCCTCTCCACTATCCACTCCCTTAATGGAAGCATTCCATGGAGAATCCACTTCTCCATCCTCTGCCCCTTGCCCCTCCCCTGTAGCCACAGAAATCCCTGGAAGCCCCTGATGGAGGCTGAAATGCTGTGGAGATGGCACTCTGCCTGTTTTTGTACTTCCCACTCTACAGCCATCCAATCTTACTCTTCCCTACTTTGGAAAATAGAGGGACTTGGAAGGGAGGTGGGAACCACACATGAGGAAATGAAAATATTTCATACGGAGACAAATATCCATTCCCACACATACATCCCTGCTTTTGGAAATGAGCATTTTTTCAATACATATTTTGTTAAATGACAGCTGCCAGGGCAGTTTTTCTCAGTTCTAAATTTTCCCTAGGATGAGCTTGTCCTGAACAATTACTCAAGTTCACTGTGCCCAAGCAGAAACCAGGAATTCAGGACTTTTGGGGTCGCCCATTAATTTTATCTGAAAATACATATTATGGCACACAAGAAGGAAGGATAAACTCTCCATTTTCTTATATCCAGTAGTTGCATCTGAACCAATATTGTGGAACCAAACACCCCAAAAAACCTTTAGGAAAAAGTCTCGGTTCAGATTTGGGTCCAAGCTTTACAGCTGACCTCTCTCTATATTGAGATGAGCCAGAACCAAAGGATCCATATACCCATGGAACATTAGGATAATTCAGACCCAAGCTTTGCAGCATGGCTCTGACTATCCATGCCCTGTCTGACTGCAAGCAATCCCATTCCGTCAGTCCGTCATTTTTGTGTGGATCTTCTTTCAAGTTTCCACTTCCAAAGAGCAACTAGCGCTGTTCAGTGACCTTCTGCACTTGTAGTTCTATCTTTTGTGACTTTAAGTTGATTTTCCTGGCATGGGAAGATCCGAGATTTACCTTTTGACCCGTAATGTGAGGTTGTGTATTGGCACTAGTAATGGAGAATGTGAAAGCAGCATTTGGCTGGCAGCACGGTCAGGTAATATAAGCCACACTTGCATTAGGAAACAATCTGTTTGTCCTGTTCATAAAAACATAGATATTGTAAGACTGGATCAGACCTGAGATCCATCTAGCCCAGTATCCTGTCTCTTGATGGTGGTCAGTACTGGATCCTTCAGAGGAAGGTATAAGAACTTTGCAGTAGGCAGATACAGGAAATATAACCCCCCAGACTGCATCCTGATCTTCCTCATATAAAGCACTCACACACACGCAAATTGTTACTCATTAAGCACCAAACCATGCACTTACACAAGAATGGCTCCTGTCCCAAGGAGTCGACAATCTTAAAGACAGACATTGACAAAACAAGTCACAGTGGGAGGTCCACAAGATATTTTAGTGAAGATTCTGTATTTAGAATTCAATTACTGATTCTACTGATAAAATGATCCAAAAAAGAATCCAGATCACCATCCAGATTTGTGTTGGCTCTGCAGTCCCAATAGGAGTAGTAAAAACTTAATTTTGAGATATGGCTGGATATACAGAAGGAGATCAGTGGAGTAAGATGTTCCCCTTTCAACGCAGCCTCTTTTCTGACTGTAGCTGCACTGTAACCCAGGCATATTCTTGACCATTATTTGCTTCCTAGGATGTCAGAGAAGATTGCTTGCACATTCTTTTTCTTCTGCACTCTTCCAAAGTCTCTGAAGTCATCGTCTATCTGCAAAATATCCCATGACTCAGTGTCATTAGTGCAGATATGGACGATCACCAGTAGATCCTTGACCATCAACATCAGAAGCCTAGCCAATCTTAGAGTGATGTCTTAGGTCTTGGTTCCAGGAAGGTAGCACATTGTCCTATTGTCTGTCTTCCAGAATGTTCTCCCCGTTCTTCTGGGCATGGAATCTCCAACAAGGACTGGTTTGTCTTCCTTGGATGGTTGGAGAGCTTTTTGAGGGCAAACTTCATTTTCTCATTATTATGACATAAATATGACTTCCCCAAAGCCTAGAAGGGCATAATAGGATCAAGGAAACAGTGACTATATTGTAGCGGTCTTCTTAAATGACAGACAGCCCATAGGACTTTCCAACTTTGTGTGACCAGTCTGGGGAGATATCTGTGTCAACTTAAGAATTCCATCTTTGTTTGGTGAACACTAGGTTATATTTCTACCGGCATACTGAACTAACCATTAGCATACCTTTGAGCATTCATTGTGTGACTGGAAATGGACACCTAGTGGAAAGAAGAAGCCAGGGAAGCTGTGACAGAGCAATCAAAGGCCATGAACTTTGAATGGCTCAGGAGGTCAGTTTGCTACCCACAGGAAGATTAATTTTGTAAGACACTGCCCAGAAGCTGTCCATAAAATAGGTGGGAGGGGTGTCAAAGCCTGGGAATTCTCCAGCAGAAGTGAAGGAACAGAAGAGGTGTCAGAGGCTGTTTCTTGTTAACCAAAGGGGGACATTTCACCACCAGAAGCAAAGCAGGCAGACCAAGTGGGATGGAAAGGCTTCCTGGCTTCAAGGACTTGGACCAAACCCAGGACTCTCAGGCATGAGGAGATCAGACCTGAAGAATTGTGTTCAGGAGTGTGTTTTCTATAGATCTATAACTCTCTTTTTCCTTTCAGCAGTAAACTGTGTGCATGTTAAAAGCTTAGCAAAGGATTTTCTGTTTCCTTGCTTTTACTGCTGTGTTTTTCCTAGAGGTAGTAACTAGGAAATCAGAGCTCCCACAGCCAGGTGGACTCTGGGTGGAACATGTCTGAGCAATGAGGGCTTGCGAGAGCTGAGAGTTTCCAGGGACAAGGCAGCTGCACTTCAAGGTCCCACAGCCCAGGGAGGACAAGAGGACCGCACTTGGGAAAAACACCCTAGAGACCAGAGCTAGGAAGTGACTAGTCACAACGGAGCCCCAGGTGGCTCAAAGTTTGTTGGACTCAGAAGTAAGATCCCATCACAGCAGCTGGCTCCATCCAGAGAGCAGGACTGGGTGTGGTGATGACCTGTTGTACCATTGTTTAGCACAATAGCTCCAGCCTGGGGCGTGGGACCTCCCAGGTGGGGGGGTGGAACCAAAGGTCACAGGGGTTCCATGAGGCTTTAATAATATTGAGGTCAGTTAGCCGCCCAAGCCTGATGCCGGCCAGAACAGAGGACCAGCTCCCAGCTGGCTGGGCACCCAGCCCGAGTGGAGCAGCCCTGAATCAGTAGGGGCCTGGAGCAGCCCCGGTTAGCCTGCCAGAGCCCACCACCTGCATTACCCTCCATCTGTGAGGGGCAGGAAGAGGTGGGGCCACACGTGGTGTGTGGTGGCCGTTGCACCAGGGAAGGCTTAGTGTCTTACTCAAGTAAAAGTAATTATTATTTATGTAATTTAGTGGTCTTATTATGATCATTATATATGTTTATAGGGGTTGTGTGTGTGTTTATGGCCGATGAGGGGAGTGGCATGGGGAAGGGTGTATGTGCATGTTTTACCTAGTGTTAACTAGCAGGGCTTTCACACAAAAAGGTTGGGACCACTGATTTAGTAAATCAGCTCTACAGGCTACCTACCATTCTAGTCTTCATCTACCCATTTGCAAGATTAATATTGACCCACCAAAACACTTCATTCATGTACAACTGAAGCTGAGTATTTGAACAGGAAAGTGTTTGAAAATTTTGAAAAGCAACTAGAAATCCTATCCTATGATTTACTATGTTTTCATGTAAGTCAAAGACTTATGAGAGGAGGTACTACACTATATATTCATTTCCAATAGTTCAGACTAAGCAGGAAGGAAGGAAGCTAGTGCTGGTCCATTATATAGTTTTCAGATCTGTATGGTACAAGGAATTAGAGAGATCTCAATATGCTTTGCTTGTTTAGTTCTTATCTATTCCTGGAAGAGTGGGGATCAAATGTACTACAAGACTCTGTCCATACCTGTAGTTACAATTTATAGTAGTTTTATGCATTATATTATAATCCTCATATTGCTCTACTTGATAGCTTTTCAAACAAAAGTACAAAGAAACTTGATCTGACTAATTCTCTTCAGTTAGAAAAAGATCTAGTACAAAGGGACTTGATAAGCCTGCTTTCTAAAAAGTCAGTGGGCATGAAAAATAGGATTGCAGTTTCTTGGCAAAAGATTTTCCTTAGCATCGATGGCCTAACCTATTTTTAGATTGCTCTGAAGTCTGTGTTAGGGCCATTATGAATTAGTTCAAAGAACAAATTTCTCTGCCCTAATCGGGAGAAAAATCTCACTCTTTTCCTTTTGCATTGCACAACATTGAACTGAACAGTATCACAAGGCAGCTTTCTTGGAAGAGCTCCTTAAATAGTTCTATTTTAATCCCCTCCTAGCCCCATACACTCTTCCATCCAAGCCTATTAGCTCACAGAAGGGGAACGGATAGTCATGTGGTCAGAGCACAGCTAAGACCCAAGAGATCTGAGTTCTAATTGTATTATAGGCCCCCTATGTTCCAGTTGCTTAGGAGCAGATAGTTCCTAGCCACTGCATGGGAACATAAGGAAGGGAACAGCCTTATGCAGACTCTCCTCTTTTTTCAGTCCTTTAAATCCCCTGTGCAGGAACTGGTCACAAACAAATAGTGCAAGGACTCAGAACAGTAAGCATTGCTGTTCACAATAACCTACACAAAGGAGCCAGACTGTGGCACTTCTGCACTAGTCTGTGGATATAATGATCCAAAGAAGGCAGTACATACTGAACTCTTTTAAGAGGGGTGCAGTTGGCTGTACACCCCAAAAAATGCCCCACCTCCCCGGTGAAGCTATAACTTAATGCTATAATGGCACTCCACACTCTTCTGTGCCTCAGATTCCTCACCTCAAAACATAAACATGTTTTACTGAGAGGTCTAATTCCTTAATGCCTGCAAGTCACAATGAGATCCTGCGATGTAAATTACACAAACAACTAGCAGACCATTAACCCAGGAAGCCACTCCTCTTTATATTTCAATTCCTGTTGCATTCTGCTGAGTGGACAATACCGTAATAGAATCACTTGCTCTTCCTCTGGTGAAGGAACTGAGGATCAAGATTGACAGTAAGTTCTGGACAGTACAATTAAGCTGCTTCACTAGAATCAGATGGTTGCACTGAAACTGCTCTCTCAGCAGTGTGAAAGAGCAGATTTGGTCTTTAAAAAGAGAATGATTTCAGGAGGTACCAGGAGAAATTATGGGCCATAGAGATTTTGAGTGATTACAATACTTGCTTTGAGGATGTTGTTGCATGCAGTCAATCTCCATGGCAGCCATGAAGGGATAAATCATTTTAAGCCATGACACTAGTAGAAGGTGTTCAAGCCTCAAGCACATGATGGTTACTCAAAAGTTGTCGGACTTCAGAGGGCTGCTTAGATGCCGTTAGAAGCATATAGTGGATTATAAAGGATTACTGCAGCAAGATGTACACCCAGTGGAGAGTTGAAAGACCAAAATTCCTAGGGATTTGTACCTCCATAGTTCCTATTGCTGGGACTGATTTTGCATTAGGTATGTAAATTTCCTGTTGCTCTATCCATCAGCTGCGATTTGAAATAAAGCAAAACTCAGGGATACGGATTTCCTTTTTACAGTGGTTACACAACCATTCACACACTAGGTCTAGTTTAGGGTTTGTTCAAATGTGCCACTAAAAGTACCGACTGAGTGGGGGACCTATAAAAGCACTAGAACTGTAGCACTACTTATCTCCGTTTCTAGCTGCATTAGATGATGGTGGGAGCAGTTTTCATGTTAGTTTATATAATACTACCTGTAAGTTACGTAGCATTTCACATGTTGCAAGCACCCAGGACATTAACTAACTAATCCTACAGATATCCCCGTGAGGTAACTATAGGCACTAGGTTGAAAATTTTACATTGAAACTGTTTGACAGAAGACTGGGTTTTTGGTTACATAACGTTCTTTGTGAAGAGTGTCTGCTTGCCACATAAAATTTCAATAGTTAATCAAAAACAAATGCCACAGTATTTCTGTTCGATAGGTTGATTAAAAAACACAAAATCAAAAACCCAGCAAAATATTTTCCATACAAAATAAATAGTTTTTGTTGAAGTGTTCTGTGAAAAATAGGAAACTCTCTTCTGTTTTCCTACCAGCTCGACTAGTCAGTTTTATTACCCCTCTTGTATTGCTGGGGAAAGTGAGACATGTCCCCTGTTGAGAATTTGCACCTCTCTATGAGCACTTTGCTAACCACTCAACATATGGGAGAAAGAGGAAGATAAACATTTGAGGAAATTTTCCCTCAGTTGAAAGCAGACACATAACTGCCTGCATCAAACCTTGTCAGGATTTTGTTTCCTAGTAGATAAGCTGCACTCTGTCATTAGCAAGCTTTCCAGGTATTTTGCTCTTGAACCAAGTGAATGTCAGTACAAGCCTGGGTTATTGTTTTTGCATTTCATAAAATGTTAGGGCCAAATTCTTTTCTCTTACTGCGATGTGACCTCACTGATCTTATGGAGTCAATGGGATTGCACTGGTATTATTGAGACAAGGATCACCCTTAATTTGGTGAGGTCTCCTTTAAGCAAGATGGAAGTGTTTCATGCTTACTATCGTGTAAAAATCATTGTTTAGACTCAGGTTGCATTACTTACTCCTCTCCATTTGAATCATGAGCAGATGTGTTCAAGATAGCAATGACATGAGTTTGATTAAATGAATTAATTTTTCTCCTCTTTCCTGAAATTTTTTCAGGTTCTTATTTTTTCTCCATTTTACCATGGTAGTCTTTAAGTTACTGGAGACAAAGCCATAACTAAAAACTGAACAGCATGATTATAAATGAAACCAGATACAGGATTCTAAGAAAATTCACCTAATTTCTCTCCAATAAGTCCTCTGAGCTGTAAAATTAAAATTACTGTATTGTCATAATATAGGCTTATTTTTATTAGCAAAATTCTAATGTTTCCTTTAGTGGTAGAAGATGGGTGTGCAGTAGACAAACAGGAATTTAAATAATAAGGATAGGCGATACCTCAAAAGAAAAACATACAGCCAAAATAATTACTTATCTTTTCATTGCAAATGTTACTAGATGCAGATGATATGAGAGTTGGTGTATACAATACCAATTATATAGAACCTTATATATTTAACTAGTAACTTAAGTTAGGACAGCAATTCATAGAATGTAAACTTGTGGAACATAATTATTCCAGGAAGATGTAGCATACTACCATAGCTTCTGAGCAGGAAGGGGGAAAAAATTGACTCCAAGACTCGGGTATTTCTGGAACCCAATTGAAAACTAAAACAATAATTTGACAAAAAAAGTTAATATTTGCCAGGGGAGTTCACAATTGTTTGACCAAGTAAAAGAAGGAAATAATGCGAAGTGACTGAACACAGATTCAGGATATTCCTTCTTATTCTGTATTTAGAGAGTACAGAGGTTCTTTGGATAGGAATGGATATTAAACAGCAAAAGCAGCAACACAGCTTACAGTTCACATAATGTCTGAAAGCACCTGTTCTCTTACCTTCAGCCAGTCAGCCATTGCTTCTAAGTTTGTTTTTCACTACTCCCTGGCTGTGACTTAGTTGATTCAATATTCAGTACTTTGCCCAGCCATTTACCCCATTTTCAAAGGCAGTACAAAGTGGATGTAATGCTTTAAAATCAATGGTATTTTGCATCTGCTTTGCACAGATATTATTACATTAGATGCAAAGCCCTGGGGAATTGGGCCCACAGACTTAAATGTCTTTTGTTATTGGCCATCAAGCATCTACTGTCTTCAAATAGTGCAACTCAGTATTGTAGTTTCACTAGTTAATCCCTCTGCAAACTCCCTTTGCTCCTCTTCAATATAGGCTAAAGCAACAAGTGTGCTTCATAGCTTTATTAGATTTCATAGGTTCAAAATACATGTTAAACTTTCATACACATCCTCCCTGAAGTGTCCTCTGCTCTGCTTCCTTAAACAGACATATCATCACAGCAAAGTAGAGAGCATTCTGGGTCATTGCTTTCCCAAAAGGAAAAGTGTGCCCAATGGCACTGTGCAATATGGACAAGGCAAAACCACACACCCATTAAAACTGGCCCATTTTCAGGGTTTGCTTCTAAAATAGAATACAGACCAGATTTATTGAAAAGGCTTCCACTCATCCATTAATTCTCAAGCAAGCCTGCACATAGTTATGACAAAGTCTGAGCCCAATTTTGAACAGTTCTGTACTGGTTTTGATACAAAGCTATAAACCATGACAAAAATGTACAAGTTGAACATATTTTGACATAAAATCAGAGGTGAAACTTGGGAGGGTGGTTTGCTCTTTGAGATTTGGGGATGGTTCAAAATGGAAGTGAACATATGGATTGAAATTAGAGATTGACCTAAATCACACAGTTCAGATCTGTCTCTTGATCAACCAGTGTTTTGGTCCAGCACATTTTGAAGAGTTTGCAAAGTTTTGACCTTGAGGTGGGTTCAGACCTCAGACATAACCGAAGTCCAGTTCGGACTCATTTCTTAAAAACAAGAAAGAAAAAGTGTTCCTACACACTTCTGCAATGCACAGTAATGAAATTCTAGTTTGTGGTGTTCCCTGCTCTTCCTGGTAATGGGACATCACGTTTATTAGGCTTAAATACCTGTTGTATCTCTTTCCTACAGCTCTTTTTAAATTATGGACCATCTGGCTAGCTAGATAATGACTAATTGAGTTAGATGCCCCATTTTTGGCACTGTACAAACATAAAGTAAGAGATAATCCTACTCTGAACAGTTCACCATTTAATAGACAATGTAGACAAACAATGGGAGAGAGAAACTTTACAGAAAGAGAACTGAAGTACAGATAGAAATGGCTTGCCAAGAAGCACACAACTAGTCTGTGGCAAAGTCGGGAAATGAACCTCAATCTCCTGGGTTCCAGTACAGTGCATTATTCACTACATTCTCCTCTTGACTTTGCAGTTCAGTCCTTTCCTATGTATTCACTCCTTCCCATTTTTTATATATTTTGCAAACTTGATCACAGTTGGATTTATGTCAAAGAAACACCCAGAATAAAAGACTTAGCAGTCAGAGCGTGCACAGAAAGGCTTGTTTTGTTAAGTTTAACTAGTCAAAAAAAGCTACATGTAGGAGGAAGCACCGTTTCCTGAAAACGGACATGCTTCAGCATTATGGTGGAGACAGCTCTGAAGACCACCTGGAAGTGGTCCAGGAACAACCCATGGTCTGTTGACCACACTTTGAAAAGCAATACAACTAAATGACTTTGTCATGATGGCCTCGTACTGGAGAGAAGAAAAATGGCAAAGTGTAAAATTAATCAAGTACACAGAATTGTTTTATACATTGGTTTCAGATAATAATTACTTTATGTATACATGTTTTATGTAACATGGTCACAGAGGCATCAGAGAGTGATAAAATACCACTCCGTGTTGTGCATCTCTGAGAATCAAAACACCAAAGAACTTGTTGATTCTTATTACCCTAAAATACTAATTACACCAAAGTGGGCTGTGAAACAGATTCCTGAGGCTGAGAGAAGAGGATTTGGGTAGAGAACTATCTGAGGAAAACTTAAAGAATACTAAACTTAAAGAAAATAGTTACAGAAAATTATACCAAGTGTATATCTTACTACAGTCTGATTGAAAGAAATAAGAGGATTACTTGGACCAGATTTGGATGAGAAAAGGGGACCTTTAAAAAAAAAAACAGAAGAAAGATTGGTGGAATATCTGCAGAAAATGTTGTTTGGCAAATTATATTGTTGGGTAAAAGTAGTGACACTAAATTGTTAATAAGCCCTCTATTTGTACTGGACTCTGTGGGAGGAGTGGGCCACACAAATAAAAATTTAGTGGATTATTTTATATATGTAATATGACTAAATCCTGGAACAAACTGAAGCCAGCTGAAGTTGGTAGTTTATCTTCTTTCAATATTTGAGCAGCTTTGTAATTTTCTCTGCCACACTGACTTCCTTAAAGGGCAACTACACTATTTTTTTTAAATTGATCCAAAACCCTGAAACTGTAGTTAAAACTTAAATGCTGAATTTCCTAATACAGAAGGTTCAGTCACTGACTGCTATGCATGACATAGCAGTGCCTTCTACATCACCCTAATCAGCTGTTACTGAGGCCACTCTGATCTATTCCTTCTTGTGTCCCAGTCCTCTGGATGAGAAGCTTAGGCTATGTCTACATGCTGGTGGCACAGCCAGCGGTGCAGGATTGATTTTGCGGGTTTCATTGAGGAGCAGTAAAGACTCACTCAATCAAACCTGGAAGTCGACCCCATAAATTCACCCTGGCAAGTAGCATAGCGCTGCATCAATGGGAGGGCATTTCCCATCAGTGCAGTGCAGTGGAGGCGCTGCGGCAAGTAGACATTAGGAAGTCAACAGGACGTACGCAAGTTACTGTATGTAACTTGCATATCTCCCATCAACTGCTGCCAAAATCTACAGCCAGTGTAAACCAGGCCTTAGAGCCTCATCCCTTCCTGAGTTTAAAACTAAACCAACAACTAAATGAAAAACTGAAGCCTTTGGGCAGGATTCAAAGGGACCTGAGCATTGCAATACTAAGTGGGGGGGGCATAAAGAGGGAAAGGGAAATCACAGGAATACCACCGGGCTCCATAAAGCGAAGTTACGCACCCAGGCGCCCTATACAATGAATGGGGGAGACAGGCACCTTACATGAGATCCACAAAGCCAGCATGTAAGGCAGGGAGCTGCTTAAACTAGCTAGTGGGAGATGCCAATGACAGGTGTGTCCTAAGCCCCCTCCCTCATTCAGAGACAGGTACCTAAATCTGGGTTGCTGGGGAGCACCTCTCTCTGTTTAGCAATCCATGAGTCAGGCAGTTTAGGCCCATAAGGTGTTTCTTGTAAAAATGACTTAGGCACCTGCCTTATTCCACACAGAACAGCAGCAGGAGGAAAAGGAGGTGGAGATATCCATGTTATAAATTTCATCCAGCAGTTAGATCACTCAGCTGGGGTATGGGAGACAAGTTCAATCCCACCCCCTTCACTAGATGGGGAGAAAGGGAGAAGACCCATTCCCATCCTCTCAGGAGCTGGCTCTGACCACTGAGCTAGGGGACATTCGGATACGGGGCTCCCACAATCTCACCTGGTGAAGCTGTGCCACTTGGGATTAAAAAAAGAGCAATTGGAGCAGAGGGACTGGACCCAGAGCCTTCCCCCTCCTAGCTTCAGCCAAGGTTTTGTGAATCACAGTGGAGCCAGAACTGGGGCGTTGGGCATTTCGACACCGCAGTAGAAGAACCACAGCGTGGCCACAGCTGGCCTGAGAACTCGGACTCATGAGCAGGCTGCAGGACTATAAAACTGGAGTGGAGACGTTCAGGGTCAGGCTGGAGCCCGGACCCTAAGACTCCATTTGGAGGGGAAGGGGGGTCATCAAGCCCAAACATTTACACCGCAATTTTACAGCCCAGCGGCCCAAGCCTCATACACCCAAGTCAGCTGACCTGAGCTCTAAGACAAAGGTGGGCTTTTTTGATCCCAGTGTAGATATACCATTAGATGGCTAAGTCTAGGGCTTAGGGGCCTTAACACCTTTGTGGAGCTAGGCCTTAGTGATGAGGTACCACCTGATCTTTGACCTCCAAGCTGGGCTCAAATGTCCTTGGCCTTTACTGCCAAAACTCCCGCTGCCTCTCCTGCAAGGGGGGAAGGGGTGAGGGGGCATGAAGGAACCTAAACCTAGCTTCTCCTCTGCATGCCACACCAAAGAACTTGTGATTAGCAGCTGTTCATTAGACTCCCTCACCCATTCCCTGGGCTGCTTCCTACCTTTGCCTGTGAGCACCATCTGCTGTAGAACTGCACTCTCCAGTCTTCTCTCTCCTTCAAATTTCTTCTGCCCATACAGCTTCTGCCCATTTGGTGCTGACAAGTTCCTCAGGATAGCTTCTAATTTCCTGCTCCTCACTCCCACCACCACCACCACCACCACCACCACCCAGGGGCCCCACAGGAGCGGGGAAAGAGTACACTTTACCAGAGCATAGCAGCCCTAGAGGACCCAGCCCAGGCTGCAACCTCCATGAGTATGTATGGGAGGGGTCCCATGCTATAAGTTTGTACTGGGCCTGAAAAAAAATTGTGCTTTGGCCCTACCACCAACCAACACACAAAATCTCCCTTCCCTATTCTGCTCTGCAGCCCTTCCTTTATAGGGACCACCCAGGCAAGTTCTCCCCAGCTGGGTCTAATCCTTACTTGCCTGTCTCCTATCCAGGTGCCAGAGAATTGGCTAATATAGCTCTTCACTCCCCTTAAAACTGTGGCATGTGCATACCCCATCACACTTAGGTTTCCAACATTTGAATTTTCTCCTTTTATTGCTATTGTTTCTGAAAGGTAATATGCTCTCAAAGCAGTGATATGTGCCTGCAACCTTAACATTACCTTGGTGAAGTTTTATTTCTGTGGGAATCAAACACTTATGTTCCAATCCTTCTGCCACTGAAACCCCTGAGAGCTTGGTCATTGGCTTTAGTAGGAGCAGAAGCAGGTCCTGCGAGGTGGAACCTATAATGTGAACTGAAGAGAAGAATCCATTTGTCTGTCAGTGTGAAAGCCTTGCTAGTAAAAATTCCAGTCTTGGTTCCTCTCACCTCAGAGACGACCATTGGCTTTATGCAAAAAGTTCCATAAGCAACTTAACATCCTTGCATGTGGTTGAACAGCTGATTGGTCTGAAGTTCAGAAAAGGTCTGTGAAGTTAAAAACGTGTCATATATGGAAAAACTGACGTTAGCATAAAGGCAGTTTAAGTAAAGATACAAACGTAAACAGTGTCTGCTTTATTGCATGATTAGTACTTCCAGCTGTTTGGTTTTCTTCTCTACAGAATGGATTTGGAAGGGAAGGGAGTGTTTTTCATCGTTTTAAGCCATGTAAAATTCATAAAAATATTTGAGTGTAAACAAACCTAAAAAATCTGCATCTTTCCCACCGAGGAGGTGCCAAAGTAGTACTGTTCTCAGACAGAGCTGTTCTACTTTACGTCCTGTAGTCCTGTGTAACGAGGCTAAAAGGTAAAGTGCAATAAATCATTACTCTACTTCTTCCTCCCCTCCTAACTCCTACTCTCATTTTTGGTAACTTCCGTTTTCTCACGGACAACCTGCCAGACCCTGCTGCCTTCCACTTTCTTCTCTCCATCCTCCTCTTTTGACCTACCTCTGGATTAACTCTCCCACTCACTGACAGGGTCACTCCTTGGACCTTGTCTTAACTGATCCATCTCAGATTTCTCACTGACGGAGTTCCCAGTCTCCTTATCTCCTTCAATATCATTCACTCTCCCCTCTTCAAGAGTGACACAGCGTCCACTCGAGAGTTCAGACAGGCCTAAACTTTGACCTACCTGTCTAAACAGTGAGATTGCTAATCAAATATCATTCATAATAGGGATTAGCCCCTTTCTCCTGCATCAGCCGGCTCTGCCACAAGGGCTGAACAGTGCGAAAGAAGGGCAGAAACAGTTCTGCACCCATTCCTCATAAACTAGTTGCAGCTCAGGTCCCCCATGCAGCCATCTGGCTGGTAGAGCCCTTGAGCAATAGGACCATCACAGTTGCAACAGCCACAGAGGGTGACTGGAGTCCATAAATGGGGTCATGGCAAAAAACAAAGGAAAAAGAAAAGCAGATTTTGGGATTCTAAGGTGAGGGAGGAGAGGAATGTATCTATTTTCCTTCCCCCACACCCAGTTACCAGTTGGATGGGTCTGCTTTATTCATTGACACAGAATTTGGTCTGGGGTGGAGTGGAGGGTCATACCATTAGCTCATTCTTTTTTCTCCAGGTTTCATTCAGTCTGGGAGGAAACTATTCCCCCAAGTGAGACTGTATAGCAGTAGGTGGAGTAGACTCACGGACTCCACCCTGGGGCTGGGATTTGGCTGTCTCACAGGATAAACATTTCTAACACCCTTGAAGTGTTTTAGGAGCCAACCAAGCCTTCTTTGGAACAGTCACTCAGGCACTTCGGTGCCCAAGTCTAACTGGAAGCCAATGCGACTTAAGTTTCTGAGTCATTTTTTTAAGTGGCTCTTAGGTCTGGTCTACACTACAGCCCTTTGTCGGGATAACTATATAACTCAGGGGTGTGAAAAATCCACACCCCTGAGTGACTTAGCTACACCAACATCACTCCCCTGTGTAAACAGTGCTATGTTGGCAGGAGAGCTTCTCCCATTGACATAGTTACTGCCTCTCAGGGAGCTGGATTGACTATGCCGATGGGAGAGCTTTCTCCTGTTGGCTTGGAGAATCTTCATTAAAGTGCTACAGTGGCAACGACGCAGCATTTTAAGTGTAGATGTGCCCTTAGGCTCTTAAGTCAAGGGTCCGTCTACACAATGTGTGGCAGCCTGCAGCAGCGAGTCCACTGATGTGGGCTCACAGGGCTCACTTTTTGGTGCTAAAAATAACTGTGTTCAAGTTGCAGCTGAGGCTGGAGCTTGGGCTCTGAAATCCATTCCCCACCCTAGGCTTCTGAGTCCAAGCTGCAGCGTCTACACAGCTATTTTCAAGGCCATAGCGTGAGCCCACATGTGTCAATCTGGGCTCTGAGACTCACTGCTGCAGGCCGCTGCTTGCTGTGTAGACATAGCCTTAGGTGCTTTTGAAAATTTTACCCATAACTTCTATGTGGTTGCCCTTTCACAAGGGTGCCCCCTTCAGGATCCAAGCAGGGCTTCATTCCTTCAGAGCTCTGCTGGGCCACACAGCTCAAGGTGTTTCCCCTTCACAAAGCAGATTTGGGCTGGAAATTTAAGACTGAGAGAAAACTTTTCAGAGGGGGTAGGGTTGTTCTAAGACCAGAAATAAGAGGCATAGCATTATTCTTAGCAATTTGATCTTTAAATAAATAAATAGTAAAATAGTTCAATTATTACACTGTGTAACTCCATTGACTTAAAAAACAGGTAAAGACGCACATGGAATTTTCATTCCTTATCTTCTTACTCAAGAAACTTTCAACCTGAACATATGAGAGGCCCTGCCAAAAACAGTTAATCACATTGGGAGGAAATGTAAGTAAGCCATCACCATCTTAGTGACTACAAGCGGAAGGAAAACCGTTTGTGGTTTCTCTGAAAAAAAAACGGGTTAAAGTTTACACTTACAACAGATGCCTCTGTCTCCGAAGAGAGAGCATTATAATTAATCAATGTACAGGACTCTCTCATCATGCTACATTACCCTTACTGAGGATTTAAAGACTAGGAAAAAGAGAAACAAAGCAGCAAAAGAGAAAGTGAAGGGAAGATGATAAATCTAAAAGCATATTCCTGCACAAAGTGAGTGTTGCTCTCTTTACACCTCCTGTCATTGTTGCAAATGCCTCAAACAGGTCCTCGCCTTTGTTTATTTTGGGCTTGATCCTGCAAGGTGCTGAGCAATCTGGCCTCAATCCAGCACAGCATTTAAACATATGCTTAATTTTAATCAGTAATCCCACTGATATGCTTAAATTCTGTGTTAATTCAGAGACAGATTCCACAGCGCCTAGCTCTTTCACTGCAATAGTGTCTCCCTCCTTGCAATCTGCCATTGCAGCTTAGCTCCTCCAGCTTCCTTTACTGTTCATCCGTGTCTGCTACATATTGATGGTAAATGTTAGATTTTAAGATCTTTTCAGGGGAAGGCCTGTCCTTATTTTTATTGACATGCACATTTCTGAGCAGATGATCAAAACTTATATATATATTATTATTCTTTACTATATTTGTCAGCCAAGAAGCTTCTCGTTTTGTGGTTACTGTTGAATACGCTGTACCTATCTAAAATGATCACCCATGCACCAGCAAAAATAGGTAGCGTAGAAGTGGTGCTCTTTAACCAAAGGTCAAACAAAAGGGTACAAGAAGTCTCCAGGATGCTTTAAAACAGGGATTGAAGGCAAGGGAGATGATTGTTAGTGCACATTTCCCATATTTCTGTTTCAAAGGTCATTTTGATTTTTCTTTCAGACTTTTACCAACTGACTTTGTATTCATTTGGTTGAATTTTAATAAGGAAAATATCAATTTGTTTTATTATAACTGATTCTAAATGACATGGGCATGTGTAGTAACTGGTCAACCATACTGCTTCTTGCTAGTTCCTAGTGTTGGGCTACATGCATTTTAATCCTCTCAGTATTTCCAAGTACTGAAGGTATTCGATTTGTTCTAAAAAGCATGAACAGAAGCAAAAAGCATCTGTAAACTTTCTCTGAATACAGATTAGTGGTACTTGCCATCTCTTTACATCACTTTCCACAAGCATTTTAAATTATAGTTAGTCCATAAATTAAAAAGAGTTTGAATAAAATATTTATGGAATAAATAGCTAACAAATTCATCAAAAAACTAAGTCTTGTAGTGGATTATTTATGAAGAGAAAAAGGGGCTACATTTCTCAAATAAATTGTTCACAATGATTCGTCCTCCCAGGTCTATGTGTGCAGGAGAAATGCAGGAGGGCAAAGAAATGCAAGAGAGTGCTTGTTTATTGAAGGCTCGTTAATGTCTCTGTGGTGGGACTTTTTAATTCACTGAGATTGCATGGAGTCAGAGAGAGGACAGAATGTGGTTCACAGTCTTATCTGTCATCCAGTTCTGCCAGTCTGCCAAATCAAGCAGTTGAACACACAGCCATGTATGTCCCAAAAAAATCTTTAGTGAAGCACATAAGCAAGTAATCATACAAGGGCAAAGTGTAATGAAGCAATGTCCATTTTGTTTGTCTAAAACCACTGCTCAGCATGAAAGCTTTAAGATGCACAACTTGTTTCCATGAAGGTCCCGGAGGGACTGTAGTCACACAATCATACTGCAGCTTGACTCAATGTATGTCAACTGTAAAACGTAGACCTTTGGCTTGTAGAAGTCAGCACAGCTGCCCTGAAGTCAATGGAGCTGGTCTGAGTTGTACCAATGGAAGGTCTGGCTGCCTATATAAGACAGTAGACAACATGGAGCGGTAACCATTTCAGTCCTGTTCACAGTGATAAGGCTTCCTTTAAAATAAATGGTATTGATTCATAGGGACAGTTAGAGCAAGTATTCAAAACATTAAAGCATCATAGAAACAGTAAGAAAGACATACCAGAAGAAGATATAGCATGACTGTATCACAATGAAGCTAAGAATCAGGAACATGACATTTTTTGTATGCTTCAGAAGAAAAAAATGTCTTAAAACTGGATGATGTTGGTGCTTGTTTTAACAGACCACAGGCCCACATCCTCAAAGGTATTTAGACTCCTAACTTATTTCAGTAGAAGTTAGGAGCCCAAACAACTTATGAGGATCTTGGCCACATATCTTTAGCCTGGCTATTTGGGGCTGTCACTCCCAAAATCTGCATCTCATAATCAGTTTTGATTATAGGTACAGTACTTTGAAATGAGTAGACTGTCAAGCAAAGGCCTATCTGCTGTCTGATTTGGATAGAAATGAATATAAAGAGCATACATTGGTGTCAAGATGTAAATATGTTTCTACAGGGCAGTAAGAGAGCTTCACTGCCTTCACTCAATGATATGTGACTAATTATAATCGTTTTAATGGTCAGTTGCCTAGTCCACAAGGAAACACAAACTTGCAGGAATATGTCCAGCTTCTGCAGTTGCACCCCAGATGCATCAAAAATACATGACCATTTGCTGCCAATGTAAACAGGCCCAGCTCTAATGATTGCCAGGGACTTTCCTCCCTTTACATCAGCAGACAATCTGGCCCCTAATAATCTAGACAGGGTAACAGTTACTAATAATTAATCTGATCCCTCAACACAATCAGTTATAGAGCTGGGCAAAATAACCTCTCTATTATTAGGTTATATTTTTAAATAAATCGACTTTGGCTTTGCTTTGACTGAGTTCTCCACTTTAGCAAACATGCTCCCAAATAAACGTAGTGGTGGGAATGTTACTAGAAACAAGTAAATATTGGTAGAAAGCCTAGCTCACATCTTTAATCGTAAGAATTAAAACTGTAAGCTATTGTTAAGATCACTCAGTCAGGAAACAGACATATGGCCTACATGGCCAAACAAGCTGCTCAAAAAGCAAATCGTGACTATCAATTACTTAAAACAGAGCCCACATGGTGAACAGTTCCTAAACAGTGCACAGGTTGACCTATGTTTGCATAACATACCTTTCAACAGCCATCAGTTCTTCATTTGTGACCAGAAAAAGGGCTCTCTCTGTCAAATGCAGCTCTAGTCAGACTCATCAATGCTCTTCACCTCAGCTCCACTATGGAGAGACTAATAAGCCACCTTTGTTAAAAGTAAAAGAGAGCTCTAGCCAGATGGATTCCCAGACATTGTAAAGGGTCATCAGATTCCAAAATATCACTATCTTTAATGAGTCTGTAATTCTTGTCTTGATTTTAAATGAAAATATGATCAACTCAGTGGTAAAAAGCCATCCTTTTGAAGTCAGACTATGAGTCCTATGGGAAGGGGAGACACACTTTGAGCGACACCTACATAATTTTTATATTTATTTCCATCCAGTGCTAAATACTACAGCCCCAAACCTCAGGTCTGTGTGAGCTACCCTCAGCACAGCACCCAGCCAGGATCAGTATGGTACCTTGCATCTTCTTCCACTGGAACCTTCAGAAGAGACATAATGCTGTGTTTGTGACATCACAGTTTGTTATGGAAATGACTGTGATGCCATAAATTCAGCATTAATGGGCAAATCTTAAAAGATTCCAACATTCTCTTGGGATGCTTAAACAAATCTTATCCACACTTTGTGAGGCTGCCACCTTCTGTATGGAAGCCTCACATAACTTTCTCCAACATGCTCCCTTCCCCCTGACCTTCTGCTATGGGAGAGAAAAGGAAAGGTTTCAGAGAAGATTGGCAAATAGTACTAGGTGCTGCTGAAGTACCTGGTCAGAGAAGGAACTCCTGCCAAAATGGAGGAAAAGGAATGGGAATGAGTAGAAGAGGAAGGGATGAATAATTAGAAAAATCCCAGAATTAAAAGAATGGTTCAGATTCATAAGATGTAGTCCAACCAGGGAGCCTACACTCATCTCCCATGATGCAAGAAGATCTCCCTTCTTGCTTGTTATGTTTGGATACTTGGAAGTTACTTGCATTCAGAGAGAAACCAGCAGACAGGAACACAGATGTAAACACACAGACGCTTTATTCAACTTCTCTAAAATAAGCCAGAACTGGCTGAGCTATCCCATAATACTCTAACTCTGTTGCTGTGGCAACACACTAGGCTCTGTTGGTACAGCAACAAGCAAGGCAGGACACAGAATACACAACATATTCCTCTCCCCTTAATGAAAATGCCCATTTAATAGAACAATCGCTAAACTAGGAAATGAGGATACACTGCCTCATTTCACAGCTAAACCCCAGGGATTATTCTGCCCTGTAAATGCGGGTTTGCCCTAACTAAAGATTCACCCACTGAGGAGGCCTTCTCTAGGTGGATTACAGTGAACTGCTGGTGTTCTGGCATCAGAAGGTGTTATTGGTACGGGTCTAACAATGGGCTCAGGACTCATAGTTCGAACAGTTGAAGGTGCTGTATCTGCTTGAACAGGTGAGGGTGCTGTAGCTGCTACAGAGGTGCATGGAGAAGGAAAGTCAGGAACGGGTGACTCTTGACTTGAGGATATCTCACCTGCAATGGTGAGGTCAGGAAGTTTAACTGGAGATGTGTCCTTGGGACTTGTATCACCTGGCAACAATTGATCTACATGCCGCTGCCAGGTGAGATCGTTTGCAGTCTGGACAATATAGGAAACAGGTCCTGTCTGGGCGATGACTTTAGCAGGGCCCCATTTAGTTCCAGAAGCATAGTTTCGAGCTAGAACAGGCAGTCCAGGACTAAAGAGTCGGTCTTTTGCTCTGTGTGCACGTCTGATAACTTGGTTTTGCTGTTGAAGTTGCACAACTTGTCATGCTTTGGAGGGTTTCAACAGGTCAAAGCACGTGCATCATTAGAAAGGCCAGAGATGCTTTGATAATAGTATGAGATGTGTTTCTGTAGGATAGTAAGGTGTCCAGACACTTTTGAATGGACGAATGTCCCCGGGCAGATTTTAAAGCTTGCTTCATTGTCTGCACAAATCTTACTGCTATTCCACTGGTGGATGGATAATATGGTGCTGCAATGCATCCCATTTGTTTTCATAAAATTTTCAAACTCCTGAGAGATGAACTGTGGTCCATTGTCGCTCACAAGTTCTCTGGCAGACTGAAATGACTAAAGATTTCATGCAGTCTCTGGATAGTACTTTCAGTAGTAGTGGACAGTATTACAGAGAGTTCTGGCCGTTTGGCGTGAGCATTGATAACAACCAGGAACATGCTTCCTTCAAATGGGCTGGCAAAATCAACATGAATACACTGCCACAGATTTTCAGGTCAGTCCCATGGGTGTAGGGCGCCAACTGAGGTGTGTTCCTCACACTATGACATGAAGTATGAGTTCTTGCTTTTTCTTCAATGGCACTGTCCAGGCCAGGCCACCAAAATTAGCTTCTGTGGTAAACTGCCTACTTCGCCTGGTGGGTCTCACGCTTTACCTTCTCTTCCTGGGCTAGGGCGCTCCCGGCTACCACGTCTCCCCTGGCTGTAGAGGAGCTTTGTCTCCTGGCCTGAGAGGGAACCTTCTCCTCCTGCTTTTCCAAGCCTTCTGGCAGCTTCCCCTGCATTTGTTTCCTTCCCCTCCTTTAGGGAAGGCAGGGTTTAAATACCCGTGGCCTGGCCCTTCATTGGGTCCAGGTGCCTTTAATTGCCCTTCTGTGCTTTCTCTTCTGCCTGCAGGGCACAGGGTTTTTAATCCTTTTGGGCCTTCATACCAGCCCTGGCACATCTTTTCATAGCCGTTTGGCCTGACTTTATCACACTTTGTACAATATTTTTCATGCGCAATATTTCACCGTGACCTGAATGTAGCTGTTCTAACATCTATGATTTCAGTAGTGGTGGAATAATAATGCACATCCCCCACAACAAGCAACCAGAATGGGCTGATAACTCCATCCTCCTGGACATGTAGGGACAAAGGTTGGGTGAGACCTGAGAGTTCCGTAGAGACTTTCTGTGCATCACTAGGTCCATAACTTGGGACAGTACTGGGTCAACGCGCGTTGTCCTCCTTACTTGAGTAGCAGTGATGGGTGTGTTCTCTACCTGTTCGAAGTAGAAGATTTTTTTCTTGCCAACATCTTGATGTTTAATTGGTAAAGGCAGTCTTGAGAGACCATCTGCATTGCACTGCACAGTGGATCTCCGATATTTGATCTCATATATGTGTGGAAAGCAACAATGCCCATCATTGCATATGACTAGAAGCCAATGGTGGGATGCCGGTGTGTGGTCTAAAAATTGATGTTAGAGGTCGATGGTTGGTGAGAAGCGTGAACTTCCATCCAAACAGGTATTGGTGAAATTTCCAAATTCCAGAAAATATTCCAAATGCTTCACGTTCAATTTGGGCATAGTTATTTTTTTGCCTTGCTTAAGATGTGTGATGCAAAAGCAAAGGGTCTCTCCTCTCCTGTAGGCATAATGTGTAACACAACCTCTCCCATGCCATAAGGAGAGGCCAGCTGTAGAGGTAAGGATGGATCAAAATGTGTAAAAACCTCTGAATTTAGCAATACGTGTTTAGCTTTGTTAAATGGAACATCACAGGCTTCCGTCCACTTCCAGACCTTATTCTGACAAAAGAGTTCATGTAGTGGTTTTAGTAGTGTTGCTATCTGTGGAATAAATTTTCCATAAGAGTTCAATAACCCTAAAAAAGAGCGAAGTTGGCTTACGTTTTGAGGAAGCAGAGCTTCCACAATAGCCTTGACTTTTGCAGGAGCCTTACAAAGGCAAGTAGCATCTATGATATGTCCCAAATATTCAACAGAGGTCTGGAAAAACTCATCATTTGTCTTTGTGGACTAATAGGCCGTACTCTTCCAGTCTTTGTGAGGACGTATCCAGGTTCTTAACGTGATCCTTCTCATTCTTGCCACTGACCAGGATGGCAACAAGCTAGCACTGGACTCCTGGCAAGGTATTCAGGACCTGGTCCATAGCCCTCTGGAACAAAGCTTGAGCAGACGTTATTCCAAAAGGCAAACGACAGTATTGGTACAGCCCCTTATGTGTCACGATAGTCAACAGCTCTTCGAACTTCTCGTCCATGTGCATCTGTAAATATGTCTGACTCAGATCAATCTTGCTGAACTTTTGTCCACCAGCCAAGCCAGAGAAGAGGTCATTGGTGTGGGGAAGAGCGTATTGCTCTGCATCCAACACTGGATTAACAGTAACCTTAAAATCCCCACAAATCTGAATGGATCCATCTTTCTTCAATACTGGAACAACTGGTGTTGCTCATTGGCTGTAGATAACTGATACTAGGACTCCATTTTTGACCAGGCACTCCTGGTCCACTTCAACCTTTGGTCTGATGGTATATGGCACAGTTCTGGCTTTCAGACATTTTGGTTAGCTGTCAGGCTTAATGTTCAATTTCACAGTGATCCCTTTCATGCTTCCCAGGTCCCCTCCAAAAACATCAGCATGTTTCTTTAATGCAGCTGTCAGACCTGTTTCTTCTTTAGCCATCCTATGCACTTCTGCCCAATTCAGCTGGATCTTCCTAATCCATGACCTTCCAATTAAGGCTGGGTATTTGCCTTCCACCACAAATGGTGGCAATTGAGCAGTCTGTCCATTGAGCTCCACTTTAACATCAGTAGTGCCCAACATGGATACAACTTGTCCAGTGTACGTCTTCAGAACAATTTTTGTCAGCTTAAGCAGAAGATGCTTTAGCTTCTCTTTATACTCAGTGTCTGAGACCAGCGAAACTTCTGCACCTGTGTCCAGTTCCATGCATTCAAGTTCACCTTCCCACAGTGGGGTTACCCATTATTCATGTGAGCCAACTGCCATGGACAAGATGTGGAGTGGCACTTCTGCTACTGACTGGGTGTCACTTTGATCATCCTGAGCCTGCAGATTTTCCTTTTTGGTCCACTAGACAGCAGGCTTCTTTTTCTCTGGCTTGTCTATTCTGCTTGATTCTTCTTTCTGATGCTTGCAGGCAGGCTCAATGTGTCCCTTTTTGCCACACTGTTGACACACTAGGTCTTTGCACTAGCATTCCGATGCATGGTGACCAGGATTTCCACAGCAGTAAAATTCCTGGGTTCCCACTATCTTGTTGGTAGGTTCTTATTACACCTTATGCACTCTGGTTGATACACTAAGTTGTTGTGTTTCCTTTGCTGCCAGTTCCATAGAAACTGCAATTTCAAAGGTGTTCTGCAAGGTGAACTTGGCCTTTGTCAATAGGCACTTCTGTATTGCTTCATTGCGCAGACCACAGACTAACCTATCATGCAGGGTGTCATTTAACACATAATTAAATTCACAGTGCTCAGCAAGCTTCTTACGAGCTGCTACATATTGGACTATTGTTTCACCTTCTTTTTGATTCCTTTTGTGGAACCTAAATCTCTCTGCAATTACCAGTGGGTTTGGGGGAAAATGTGCCTCCAGGATTTTCACGATGTCACTGTAAGATTTTGTGCCTGGCTTCTCAGGGTGCACTAAACTGCACAGCAAGTTAAATGTTTTAGCTCCCACAACACTTAAAGTTGCCACCTTCTTATAATCTCCAATTTCATTTGCAACAACAAAAACTCAAAATACTCAGTATATGATATCCATTGTTCCACAGTTTCATCAAAATATCCCCGGGGCCCAGTGAGTGTAGCCATTGCTGTCTTTTTTTTTTTTTTCTTTTCTTTTAGTGTCTTTTATTCATGTGTGTTGGGAGTTGTTCACTCACAATTACTAGTAATTTCCTTTCACTTGCACTGCTTCAGCTTCTTCTGCTCCCCCCCCCCAACCTGTCTGTTTCACTTTCGGTTTCTACCGTTAGCACAAACTGCTACTGACCTACACCAGCAGCAAATAACCACACCCAACTCACCTATGTTGGCCACTCCATTGGGAGCAAGATGGAACTTTTTTGCCACTCCTTGCCCACTCCCCACACACCTACTGCAGAGGGGAATAATTGGTGTGCACCCACTTATTCCTGTGCATCTAGCCTGAGGGTTGGATAGTGCATGCAAGGATGCATGCAAGCGATTTTTTTAATCCCACCTGATCCTCTTTGTGGGTGCGTAGCCCAGGTTACAATCTAGCCCATAGTGATATTTCATACTCTTATTAAGCTGATGTGAGAAAAGGCCCTTGTTAAAGAGGCAGATATTTTTAATTAATTTTATTGCTGCAAATTACAGAGTTGAATAAAGGAACTCTTTTGCGAGTAGGTTGTGGAGAAAGTCTAGGAAAGGAAGAGGTGAGCTGGGGCTGTATATCTGGAGCTCTGTTCCTCTATTTGATATGATCACTTTTAAAGGTCACCCCCCTGGGAGACCGCATCGATCACATTCTTTTTCTAAAAGGAACAGGGCTACCAATGGAGATTTATATAACACACTTGTGCTACAGTTCTGTATTCTTTTAAAATCATTTAAAACCATATAATAACTTTAGCAGGGCTAGCATAAGAGGCTGCCAAAATTTCAAACATTTCCTTGATGTAGGATGATCAGAATGGAAAGGAATGTGAATCTTACCCAGCAGTCAGTAAGGTTTTGTCTTCCTTAATCCCTGAAACTAAATCATTGGGTAGCTTTTAGTCTCCAACCTCAATCTTAATTGATGCTTACTGTCATTTAGATTACTGTGTGATTCTTCTAACCAGAGACCAAAGTGCTCTTTAGGGCAGTGGTAGCATAGGAACCCCATGATAAAATGTTTGAACAGTAAATAACCCCTAGGATTTATTGCTGTTGTAATCTATTCATGTATGACAGAGCACGACAACCCTCCGAGGAAATCTGATCTCTCTGAAAGCTCAAGTTTCTTTGGTAGTATTAAAATGGCCTTATTTTAGGTGCTTGATTACCAGAACCTAAGCATGTTGCCACAGTGATGAGCTTACACATTCAATTGGGGATTCAGTAGAATATCAATAGAACAGGTGATTTGTTCCCAGTGTGCTGTAATTTTACTTTGCACTTTGTAGCCATTTGTTTTTTCCAACATGTGAATTCTACCAAACTCCCCAGAGCAACCAAAGTAAAACCTTCCTACTCTGCAGAATCTAAAGGCTATTTGTTTTCATTTAGGGATTGGTCAGACACAGTGCAAATCAAAGCAGAGAAGCTAAAAAGTCCTCCTCATAAGCCAGTTAATGACAATCACATCAGAAGTCTCTCCAAAGGTGCCAACATTTGCAAATACCTAATATAGACTCTGAAGTGGAAACAGAGACTTTCCTGTAGAATCCCCTGAAATATTTTGGGATTCATCTTTTCAGAGGAATGTAACATCAACACTTAACATTCTCCCTAATGAAACAGGCAGGCCCCTTTCAATAGAGGCAGTGGGATACCTACCTCATTGCTGTGAACATCAACAAGTTCAGTTGTGCCTTTAAAAGCAACTACTGACTGTGTCAACTGTGCCCTTCTGTTCTTCTCCTCTGAGGGAAATGAGCACACAGCGACTAACTGAGAGACTAGGGAGAGGAGGCATTTGATATGCTCTCCGCTACCTCATAATCCCTTGCTGTTCCTTCATGGTATCTCTGCCAAATTGGGGCTTGGGCAGCTTTCTTTATTAAGCCATATTTAAAGGCCACATGCTTCTCTGGCTAACCAGTGAATTTTCCTAGGGAAAATCCAGCAGAAGGTAATGCTGCTCTTTGCAACATTAAGGCCTGAATTTATATCCCATTGCCTTTACATGCTTAAGTGATTTGCTTAAATGGGGCCTTAATCTCTCCATGCCTCAGTTTTTCCACCTTTAAAAATGAACATAACACCTCCCTACTTCACAGTGGTGTTATGGGGGCTTAATATGTCAATGTTTTTGTTTCTCCTCTCTTTTTACACTCTGTATTATTTCAGTTGTGAGCATCAATTATTATTATTTATTTGTATTGCATTAGATCCTTGAGGCCCTGGTCATAGATCATGCTAGGCACTATATAAACACAGCACAGAAAAGAGGTCCCTGCCCCCAAAGAACTTAAATGTAAGTCTGAGATGAGAGACAACAGGTAGCTATGACAAACAGACAGAGGGGACACCCAGACAGCAGCAAATCAGAAGCAGCTGTCACACTGCACAAATTGCCTAGCCGTTGTCAAGTGTTTTGTAGGCCTTATATCAGAGATGAGATTTAAGGAGCGATTTGGTGGAGGATAATGCAGGAGGAGGCCTGGTAGATTTTTTTATGGGAGCTCTTCACAGTGATAAGGGGCTGTATGGAAGAAAGCATGATAGTGTTTGGGGAGAATGAGGCTGATGGATGATAAAGCAGAGTGAAGGCAGGGTTGAAACACAGTATAAAACATGAAGGTAGAGTGGGACTACCTCACAAAGTGCCTTACACATGAAGGTGAGTAGTTTGTCTTAATTTACATTGACAAACTTTGGGAACATTTAGGTCCAGATCTAAACTCTACTGTTCAGGCCCCCATCTCTAATTTCCTCTCCTCAGATTTCTCCCTCTTCAGCTCCTGCTGGGACTGGTACTGGCTCACGGGCATTCTCAAACTGTCCAGCTGCAACGCCACAAGAAATGCTACTTGTGCTGCGGACCTAGCCACATATGAATACAAATCAGCAAGCCACAAACCTAAAAACATGCCACACCCCAAACAAGGATTTAAAAAATTACCATTATTAGCCACTAAATAGGGTAATTCTTGATTCCCAAACACTTGGCAGAACATCCAGATCTGTTTTAAGCTCTCTCAGCCCACAGTGGTGAATTGGCTTTCCAATTTTTATGTAACACTTGGAAAAAAATAACTACCCATTTCCTCAATAATCTTCCCTTTGTTTCATGCCACTTGCTTTGATCATGCTATGAATCAGTGTGTGAGTGGCTGAATGGTGCCAGCCGTATTGCTAAGTTCAGATGCTAACCAAAATGAATGTGGATAAAGAATCTCCTATTTGGAAAGCCAGCTCACTTTTTTGTAGATAGCCAGCTGTACTAACCACCATTTTGAAATCTGTACTATGGAACAGACTAAACACATGACCTCTTCCACAGCCATGAAAGAAAAGTACCATAAGAACCCACTCCTCAGGCCTGGTTTACCCTTGAAAGTACAGCAGGGATGGGACCAGATTTTTTCTTTAGTGGGCAATTCCGCAGTTTCAATTTTTTTTCCATTCTGAAATAAAACAAAAGCAAAAACTTTCTAAACGTTAGATAAAATTGAAACTTCATTCTGGTTTTGAGCTTTACAACTTTCATTTCGAAAAGTCATTCCAAAAGAAAAAATTGAAATATCCCATTCTACATCCTGTTTTGACATTAACAAAATACTTCATTTCAGGCTTCTTTTCAAAACAAAGTTTAACCAAAATTCACACTTTTTTAAACATTTGGATTTCCACAAAAATGGCATTTTTAGTCAAAAAACTGTTTTGATTAAAAGTTTCTGACCATGTCTACTAAAAGTTTTGCTGGCATAGCTATGTTGATTAGAACTGTGATAACACCCAAACCCATAACAACAGACCATCAAATATTGGGTAAAACTCAAAGAAGGCTAGAGTACAAATATAGATATTGATAGTAGTGGTTGGGTTAAAAAGAAATGTATGTCTCCAAAAATAAAAAATCACTCATTCATTCAGAACACCTTAGCGGTTTTGGTCAAATGTTTTAAATTCATGTCTCTCAGGTCCTCTCTTTTAGCTGCTTTCATTAATCAGGAATTTATCCCTAGGAAATATGAAAGCAACTATATTGGTGGTAAGAGTTGAGATTACTCAATTCAGACAGCTGTTCCTCTGAGTACTGATCTCAAATCACACCAAGAGATATAACATACATAATATAAAGATCCCATATGTTTATAAATATAGAGATATTATATATCTCTTATAAAGAGATATAACATAAATAATATAAAGATCTCCTATTTCAATTTAAATGTTTCAAGTTTCAAGTCAAACATTTTATTGCAAAATCTGGACACCAGGAGGCTTTATCTAGACCTTTAAGCATATTTGAACAGTTGACCCAGGAGCAAGCTGGAACAAAAGGTTCAATTTCTAAGATATAAACAATTTTGACAAAAAAGATGTAAGAAAACTACTCCGATGAGAAAGAGATTTGTATAAAGAAATTGATCTGGATGAGTGGGTCTCTATATGGGAAAGGGGATATAAATCTTCAGTTAGTGTGGCTCATAAAGAAAAGTTTTAGAAGTTACTGTATAGTTGGCATCTGATTCCAGTTAAGATTCATCATATTTTTGCTACTAGGGAGGCACTCTGTTAGGGGAAAGGGAAATTGAGGAGAAAGGGGAACATACCTGCACATGTGATGGTTATGTCCAGGAACTAGATGGTTTTGGGAAGAAATTATTAAAGGCAGTCATCTTACAACAAATGCAAGTCCCGGACCTGCTTACTTAATGCTACAGTAAATGATCTACATTTTTAAAAGAATCGTAAATTCATTTTTAAAAATTATTGTTAGCAGCAATGCTTTGTATTTGCAGTATAGTAAAATATGGACTATCCTTGTAATGGAAAATCTTTCACCTCATGTCTGTATGTAACAGAAGTGCCAAAAAGAGAAATGTGATCATCCTTTTTATTGTACTCAGAGGAGGAGGGCTCCCCAGCCAGTGAACCAGAATCTTTAGCCAGGTTCTTTGAATATTAACTTTATCCTGAATAAGTAATAAGCAATGTACAATGGTAACATTTTATTGTAACTTTCCCTTAATAAAAATTGGGTTGTTTCTTTTTTTAAATTACACCCCTAACCAATAAACTCTGCCAGGAAAATCCCTACTATAGATGCAGTTATTCCAGCAAAAACGTACTTTTGCATGGATAACTTAGTCTGTCCTTTTTCCAGCATAAGCTGCATTTTCACTTGGGAGGTTTGCTGGTATAACTCTACCTATCTATAGATATAATGGCAAACCCTTTTAAGTGTACAGAAGACATCCATTTGTGGGATCGACATTTAATAGCTTTTGAGCTTCAGGTTGACTCTTCATCAGTCAACCAGAGATAAGAAAGCTTATGTTTTACAGGATAATTAATTAATACTTTTCAAACTGTATATTTACCAGATGGCTACAGGCATTATGTCCAAAATAACATAACAAGATATGCAGTGAATGGTTACACACTTGTAATACCCTTTGGATGTGTTAGGAGAATAGAGGTCGAAAGTCAGATTCTTTCAACCACTCAAGAAGTGGAGGTATCTCGAACAAACTGCACTTCTTGGTGTGTGTTACTGCCTGTAAAAAATATTTTGTTACTCAGTAACTTCCATATGTTCTGGAAATGACTCTAGATAACAGCTAGTCCAACTGAGAGCCAGCTGTGTCCATTCTGGTCCCTTCATTCTTCTTTATCACAGGAAAATTCTCAAATACACACACCCTGCTCTGCTTCCATCCTCTAGCACCACTTCACATAAGTTTTGTGAAAACACTGTATTTTTCCTTCAGAGTGCAAAAGCAGTTGGCTGCCTCCAAACTATGATCCCATATACCACTCATCTGAAGATCTTTTAGAACATTCCTCTTGCTTTCTATGGAAATAGTGAAATCATATTTCCAGGCTCATGTCAACTAAAGACAAACTTTATAGGTGACCCCCAAGTGCAGGGAAATGAGTGGCCTGTCTATGTTCTGAATAGTTCAGCACTTTCTAGCACTGTGGCTTTGATCTAGACGTTTGATATATTGCATGTAACTTAGGACTTGTCTACACTGAGCTGCTCCATCACCACCTCAGCCATCGATGCAGTAACATTGACTGAGCGTGTCTGGTGAAATCACACTTAATCAATTGCCGAGCACTTCTCTTGTTGACTTTGGTACTCCACCAGAATGAGAAGCATAAGCTATGTTGATGGGAGAGCACCTCCTGTTGACATAACATGGTGAAGACAACGCAGCTACTCGACGCAAGGGACATCGACTTCAGTTATGTTACTTGCACAACATAACATGTATATCTTCCAATCGACGGCACCGTGCAGTATAGACAAGCTCTTACACATCTATTTTAGATACTTGTATAGCCCCATTGCTCTGGTATCTGAGCACTTCACAACCTTTAGTGTATTTATCCCCATAACACCCCATCAGGTACGGAAGGGAATCACCAATCCTCTCTGTCGTCTTTCATAACAACAGTATTTCATACTGCCATGCAAGTTCTGATGTGGCTGCCTAGATTATTTTTTCCCTATGCTACTTCAGAATAAAATTATTTAGTGTGGCTTAATTTATGAAAATTAGAATGAAAAACATCAGTACCTCAAGGACACATGTAAGAGACATATTTACATTTTTCTTTGCGTTGGAAACTCTGTACTTGTACTGCCCTGCCAGAAACCTACCCGCAACTTTACAATAATCATGAAAGGGCTCCAGTATTATTTGGAGTTGGGAGGATTTAAAAGGGCAACAAAGCCAACAGGAAAACCCTGGCCAGGGAGCTATAAAAATAAACAGTAGCCATTCAGGTGACAGTAGGGGGTGGACCCTGATCCTGTTTTCATTCCCTTTAATGTTGTAAACAGATACGAGATAGTGGCCCAAATTCTGCTTTCCCCTGTATCAATTCAGAATAGTTCATTAGAGTCCCTCTGGACACACATCAGAGTAACAGAGAGCAGAATTTGAACCAAACAAGGTTGTAGTAGTTTTCAATTCTTTCTAGTCTTCTGGGAGATTTTATTTCTTTAAGGCCAAATCGTGCCCTTGAACACACTCACGGAGTCAAATCCTGGTTCTATTGATGTAAAAATGGAAATTTTGCCAATGACTTCAATGGGACCCAGGATTTAGCCTATGGAGTTCCCACTAAAGTTGACAGGAATTGAATGTGTGCATCTGAGGGCAGAATTTGGCAAAGACTACTTTAAACCTGATCTTTGGCTCTATTCCAGACGCTCTGCATCCTCTCAATAACACAAAGCATCTATAAAGCTAATGGATCTGACCCCTGGAGGATTCTCCCCATGTAGGGGAATTGTCAGGTAGCACAAAAACACCACTACTCCTCCTGGCTCATGTTCCCTTGGGGATTTTCTCAAAAATAAAGGGGACATGGCCAGGGTTTCCATACACCCTGGCAGTTCCCAGAAGCCAGCGCATCGTCTTGGAGCTGCGGGCTCTAACTAAGTTAGAACTAGGCTGAGCCCCAGGACAAGGGGGAGAGTAAGAAGCTTAAAGCCACCTTGCCCACCTCCTGCCAGTATTGTGCCAACTGAACTAGAGGACTCCCTGGTACTTATTCAGTAAGAGTGTCAGTGTGGGGTTTCATGGTTCAATTACAAGCCAAGAGATGACTTTTTCTAACTGCTGGCCTGAATATTTCATCTGAGATCTCAAAGTCAAGCTGTTTTTCTACATCATACACCTCATTATAACAACAGCCATTCAGAGCCAGAGTCTTTACTCCCTTGCACCATGTGCTGTCATTTACACCTGTGGAAAGTCTGTGTAAAATTCACAGATTCATAGGACAGCAGGGACCATTATGATAAATCTAGTCTGAACTCCAGCATAGCACAAGGTATAGGATTTCACCCAGTGATTCATGCATCAAGCCCATAACTTCTGGCTGAGTTAGAGAATATCTTTTAGAAAGACATCCAGTCTTGATGTAAAGACTTCAAATGATAGACAATCCATCAACAGCCCCAAATAAATTATTCTAATAGCTAATTATCCTCATTCTTAAAAAAAAAGTGCCTTATTTCTAGACTGAATTTGTATAGCTTTAGCTTCCAGCCATTGGATCTTCTTATAACTTTGTCTGCTAGACTGAAGAGCCTTCTGCTACCAGAAATCTCTTGTCTACATAAGTACTTATAGACCATGATCAAGTCACTTTTTCACCTTCTCTTGGTGTAACGAAATAGATTTAGTTTATATCATTTCTCACTGTAAGGCAGGTTGTTCAGAAATGGCTTTATTCTTGCCACTTTTTTCTGAATCCTTTCCAGTTTGTCAACATCTTTTTTAAAGTATGGACCCCAGAACTGAGCACAGTATTCCAGTAATGGTTTCTCTAATGCTGTATACATTGGAAACACAACCTTCCTAATTTCTATTTGATATTTCCATGCTATAATCCAAGGATCACATTTGCTATTTTAGCCGTCACGTTGCACGAGAAGTACATGTTCAGCTACTGATCCAACAGGACAGTAACTCCTTTTCTGAGTCATTGTTTTCCAAATTACAGCCCACTATGTGTTTAGTCCATAGCTGGATGACCTTACGTTTAGCTGGATTAAAATGCATGTTGTTTAAATGAGCTCAGTTTAACATGCTCTATGGAACTGAGAGGTGCTTATCATTATTTACCACTCCATGAACTTTTGTAACATCTGAAAGCTTTATAGCAATAAGTTTGTGTTTTATATTTTCTTCCACATCATTGATAAGATATTGAATAGCATTGGGCCAAGAACAGATCCCTGCGGGAGCCTACTTCAGATTCCCCCACTGGATGATGATTCCCCATTTAGAATTACTTCTGAGATCTAGCTACAAGTCATTTTTAAATCCATTTAATATTTGCCATATTGCTTTTTGTATATTTTAATGTTTTAATCAGAATATTGGGTGGTATTGAGTGAAATGTCTTACAGAATTCTAAGTACAAGTACATTTAAGTATATATTGGAACAGTTACCTTTGTCCACCTGTAAGCTCATCAGAAAATTATATTATGTTTGTCTGACAAGACCGATTTTCCATAAATCCATGTTGATTAGAATTAATTATATTATCCTCCTTTCAATTCCCTACTGACTGCATCCCATATCAGACTTTCCAGGATTGATGTAAAGCTACCCGTCGATAGGCTCATTCTGTTACACCTTTTAAAATAGTGACTCAACATTTTCTGACCACTGTAAATGCCACAAGATGCAAGGCAACAGGTATTAGACTGATTGTCTTGGTACCTACATTAGATTTTTTTCAGTTCTTGTGCTGAAATGTAATGAAATTCAGGGTGTTCTAAATTACGAACAAATTTGCAATAAATATCGTAGAAAGTTTGCAATTTTGTTTTGCCTGATTTCATACCCCTGTAATGTTGCTTTTCTGTGAAATTTCACAAAAGGTTTATTACCCACAAGACAACTTGTAAAAACTCTCAGAATCTGCCCTCTCTCTTCAAATTCTGCCTCAACCTTCCATTGGGAAGTGAAACATCACCAGTTCCATTGTAAGAAGTCCAGCTGGGGCAGGTTTTGCCCCTTAGCATCCGATTGCTCCCTGTTTGTTTCCCTCTCCCACACCATCCTATGGCTTTTCTTTGTCTCATCCATCTCTTACATCTCATCTTTTAGTCACTAGCTCCTTGAAGGAGAAAATGTCATTTATTATTGTGTTTTTGTACAGCGCCTAGAACAATGAGGCCCAAACTGGTTGAGGCTTTTAGGCACTACTGCAACATATCTGATAAATAATGATGATGAAGATGTTACTCCCACACTTATTCATGTTGAGTAGTATTTTACTCTGCAAGTGTGGGTGGCAGAACCACGGTGAATAATAAAAGTTCTCCTCAGCCCAATTTCAAAGCATCATAACTCTGGATATATTCTAACCCTTGCTGTAAATGTCCTGTCTTTTGCTTTGGGAAGGACTAACTCATTGCCACCTATGGTAGCACAGCCATTATTCAGCTGAAAGCATTCAAATAGAAATGGGGCAAAGCAGCTGTGAAAAGAAATAGGAAAGGAAGGCTGAGATGTTTGCAAGATGTTGAATTTGTGCTTGGCGCGTTTCATTGGATTGTATTATTCTGCGGTCATGAGAGTTTAAACTATCAAATTTTAATCATTTGCAAAACAGACAAATTGGGCCTGGCAGCATATGTGAAATATATTGAATCATATAATATTGCATAATATTATAATAATATTTAATAATATTGCAGCCCTGATCAATACAATGGATTAGTAAAGAAAAGAATCCCAAATGATGCTAGCTGCAGTTTTCAATCAGTAATGTAAGTGGTAGTTTAATGCTATCTAATTATTTGTATCTGTGTTAGCACTGCTATGTTACGCACCTTCTTTGCTAAATTCATGCAAAGGGAACTCAGGTAACCCTTCAAATCCAGATGAAGTATTTTAAGAAACTGAATTATTACTTACGTGCCACAGGAAGGTAACTAATACGCTGTTTAAGTGTCTTTGACTAATGTATTTTGTCTAACATTTCGTCTGGTCTGAAATGTATCCAATTTATCATTTTCCAATATAAACCCACTGGAACAAAAAGGAAGACAAGAAATAGGACCATGCACAAGCAAAAGTTTACCACTGAATGCTGGAAACAATTTGTACTATATTAGCAGCATCTGTATTAAAGTAATGGTTACTGTCCCATGCACCAGCTTTAAAGGATAATTAATAAACACAGGTGGCCAAAGGGCTGTCTGCTCATTTAATACGATAAGTATAGGGAAGGGGAAATGCTAGAGACTCATTGCTGGATATGGCTATGCTGAAAGCACGTCTATACGAGGACGACAGACAGTACATTATTTAAGGAATGGCTTTCTGGATATAAATTTGCATAGACTGCAAGCAAAACATGTGCTTAGTGTTGGACCAGGACAGTCAAGTTTTTGCATTCAGAGAAAGGTAAACAGTTAGTGCAGCACAGAGCTGTTTGCTTTGATAGTCTATTCCACTAAGGTCAGTTTAGGGGGATATTTTGGTGATGATTTTCCCTCTTTGGGCTTCTGAGCAGCTAGTCACTAGTCTGCATTGGATGCTGGATCCAAGCCAGCAAAGGCTGACTTAAGGCTTCCTGAGGCCCTACATCACTCCAGTCTAGGGATCAGCTTTTTGCTGATTTTAACACTTGGAAAAATGGCTAAAAGATAAGGATTAGCTGTCTTCCTGGAATTAAACAGGAACCACCAGGGTGTTTGTGACAAAAAGATGGGTTCCTGGCTTTTGGGAGGCAGGACCCTTGCAGTAAGTCATGACCACACTTCTTTTTCCCTGCCAGGAAAATCCTTCCTCCCCCCTACCCCGCACCCTGCACACTCTGCTTTCCACCCTTGGCGAGCAAGCTGGAAACAAGCAGGAAGGTAGTAGTGGCTCATTTGGAAAGAGCCAGCAAGGGGCAGAAAGAAACCTGCATGGTGTCCATCAGGCAGCCCTGTTACCCAGAAAGAAAGCAGGCTGGCAGCATAAAGCATGTCAACTTGCTTAGAGGGACGTCTTCTGGCACAGTGAGGTGAGAAGGGCTTTATTAGTGCTTACTAGCAGGCTGGCATACGGTCTTCTGCAAAGCTGATGTCGAGTTCTGTGAGTGGACTGTGTAGGGTATTCTGAGACCATTACCCTACACCTCCAATATCCTGCATTTCTCTAGCCCAGTGTTTCCCAGCCAGTGGGTTGTGATCCCCAGGGAGTTCGCAAAAGACAAACAAGGAGGCTGTCAGGTGCTGAAAATTTGATTACAAACTAAAGCAATGAATCTAATTCCCTGCACATCCTTACCCTTCAAGGTCAAGTACATTCATTGTTATAATTCATACATATTTTACTCTTACTTTTATAGTAAATGTAAGGGGGTTGGTGACAATTTTTTACTTTGAATACATTTTGACCTGCTAAGGGTCAGAAACAGTTATCTAAACACAAGTGTTCCGCTGTCAGGGGGAACTAGAGAGATCATTGTTAAATTAGCCTCTTCCAAGCCATGGTTCTCACAGCAAAGCCACTGGCCAGCCTCAGTTAGTTCCACTGTTGCCAGTGTTGGTTATGAGATGCCCCAAAAGAAATTTCAAATTAGCATGCAGACAATTGAGTTATGCAACACTCACTAATGCAACTTCAAAATGCAATGTATTTTGAAAGCAAGGTCTTTTGCATCTTGCCCTGGGATGCATGCAACACTCTGGTGAGTGTTGTTACAGAATTTAGGCAAGTGTTCAGTATCAACAACAGAGGGGGGGGGGAGAAAAAGACATTTCTTCAGTACTGTTGAGACACTTCCTTCCAGCCTGTATATACACACATACCAAGGAGCATTTAGACAACTGCTTCTTTCTAAGCTAGCAAGTAAAATTCCAGGCCAAATTTTGGCCTTCATTCCATCAGTGTGAATATGGAGTACCTCTTTTGAAGTCAATGGATTTAAACCAACGAGCATAATTTGGCCCTTGCAGATTCTCACTGTTTTCATACTTTGAAATATTTTCTTTGAATTCCTCTGAAAGCTGATTGCAGATTATGTTCTGGTATGGGACTCTTCCTTTTTTTTTCAGGACATGTAAATTATATTTGTAGCTCTGTGAAGGAGAGGAAATTTTTGTCATAAAATTTCATTTTTTAAAATGTCTCATTCCTATTCTGGGAAAGTCCTTGCCACTGATATTTTATGCATTTTGCAAAGCTGTAGGACAATGGCTATATATTTTTTAATTTAATTGTGCAAAAACACAAAAAGCCACTATTGTCTGAAAATTTGTACTCACAAATCTTTCAGGAGAAATGGAAACCATCTTTGTTTTTTTTTCCTCTCTTTCTCATGTGTTGCTAAGAGAGAAGAAAAACAGAGAAAACCTAGGAGGTCAGATCTTCAGGTATAGTGGAGCTTTGTTCAGTGTAGGACCTGAGGAAAGAAGGCAGATATGGCATTATGCCATCTTTCCAAAACCCAGTCCTAAGGGTCAACTGAGAGCTGTTTCAGGCCCTGTGCAACCTAGAGCAGTTTCAAGGAGACTTTTTGGTTTTCAGATCCAGAGAAAACATCATATGTCTGTGATGGGATCTCCAGGGTGCAACCTGGACTGTGGGACTGCTGAGCCTTCTGTCCCACCAATCTGGGTTGCCTCCCACACTGTGATACTGATGTCAAACTACAAACCAATGATAGGCACTGCACTAGCACAGACATCCACAAGCAGGACACACCCAACTGTGTTACATGAATGAAGTCCCAGCCACTCATGAACCATTAATAGGGAAGTTCCAGTCAATTCCTTCCTTCCCTGCAGTCTTGAACCTCAGAACAATACCATCTTGCATTGACCAGTGTAAATTCATTAAGTTTGCCACTCCCTCATGTGAAAGGACACACACTAGCCTTTGTAAACCGAGTTGAGATTTCCCAAGTACTTCAACTAAAACACACTGTTTTAAGTAAAATATAAGACAGGTTTACTACAAAAAGATTGATTTTCAGTAGCAAGCATAGAGATCAGAATTGGTTACTTAAGAAATAAAAATAAATTCACAGTCTAAGTTCTACAAACTAAGCAGGATTTGAATCAAGCAGTGTCTCACCTTTACAGATGGTACAAGCAGGTTACAGATCTTCAATATACAGCTGGGGACTCTTTCCCAGCCTGGGACCATCCTCCCCCAGACGTCCTCCAGATGTTCCTCCAGGTGTTGAGTTGAGATGTTGAGAGAGACCAAGTGATGGTGTCATTTCCTCTTTTTTATATTTTCTTCCAGCTTCCTCAAAAGATCTTTGCTGTTATGTGAGGATCAGGCAGTCCTCATTGATAGAGCAGCCTCCACCGAGCAGCCTCCACTCCATTGCATACATGTTCTCTCAGACATCTCTAGATAGTGGATTCTGTCGTTGATGAGTGTTAATGAGCCATTAACACTGTCTTGCTACCCATGGCTGCTCCACTGTTGTACCTGAAAGTCTGGTTTTGGATGTTATCAGCCTCAAAATATAGTTCAGTGACACATATAGCAATGCTTCATAACTTCACATACAATGATAGCACAAACAATCCAACAGGATATTAATGTTCAACAGATCAAGACTTTTAAAAGGATACCTCACAGGGTATACTTTGTACAAAACATATCATAATCCTATCACAGTGATGAATATGGGGGTGCCAAGGTGATGCTCTGAGGTAAAGAGAGTCACAATAGCTTAAATTATATGATGAAATGCAATCATCTCAACTCAAAATGCAAATGCATAAACGTTTTCACTGACAATCAATTAGCAGCAGCAACATCCTATGCTCCATAGCAATAATATCACAGCTGCAGGGATATTTAGGAGGAAGCACTGCATTTTTGTGTGATCTAATCTGCCAAGGTTAGAGTTCTTTTGTGCAAGTGGAGCTGTGCAAAGTGGCTGGGCCAATGGGCCTAGACTGTAGTTGTTCTTAGACCGTGAGTCATGGACAGTCAAAGTGCGACAGCAGCAGAAAATTGGAAAAAAGGGAAAGTAAAATTGCAAAAGAAAGAGAGGGAATCTGACTAATGGGAGGAGGAACAAACAGCCTGTTTTTGAGACACAGTCCTCTGGAAAGGGGAGGGAGGGAAAAGGGAAGAGAATAGTAGCAACAGACAGGAGTTAAAACAAAAATATTGGGTTTACCCAAATTATTTACACAAAGGAAATCTGGCTCAGATTACAGTGTTGACTGCACTAAAACTCCTACAGCACTTCCTGTTAGCTAGGGGACAAGCTGGGGGTAATTTCAATTTTTCTTCTGCAAAACCTTAGTTATTTTGTCTGTGTGGTTTTGGATTCATGACCTACAGAAAGCTCTTGCAGCACGGAATGAGCACTGTGGCAACACTTGTTTACACTTCAGCATGCTTGAAATCCTAGGATCTAGTAAGAGAGATGTTGAAAGACGATCTAGTGTACTAACGTCCATGTTTTGATGTTTTACATCAGTTTCACTGTGCTTCATCAGTCTTTGTTTTCTGAGGTGTATTAGTAAGAGGATCTGACTAAGGTGCATGGTGTCTAGACTCACTTCACTTTGGCTTCCTCAGAGGGTTTCAGCCTTTTGGGCAGCTTGCCAGGAGTTTCCAAAAGCCTAGAGTAAGTGACGATGAGGAAAAGGATGGTGTAGTGATTGTCATGTAGTTTTCACTTTGCTCACTTACCTAAGGGTGTACATATACTCTGAATTGCACTTCACCACATAGAACATGCACAGTCATGAGAGAGTTTTTCTTGATAAATGTCTTCTAGCTGACATCTGTTATCATGAGGTAACCGTCTGTAATAAGTTGCAGAAGCCAGTGGCTTCAAAGGGAGGAAAGGGACACAACAGCAATTGAGAGTAATTCAGTTTGTGAAAGGACAGTTAGGGTCATACGTTCTTCCTCTTGCTATCAAAGTTAGCTTTTGTGTGGTCTTGAAGGTAGACGGCTTTTTCATTGGATGTAGAAATGGGCTTTCAATCAGTTTAGAGATGCTAAGGCCAAAAATAATATCATCACAGGTGGGGCAAGTGTCATGGTTTTGTGAACTGAAACTGCTACTACAAAAGAAGGAACAGAGCTATCAGCCTTCTCCTGGGTTTTTGGTTAGTAAAGCAAGTCCTGATGTTACTATAAAAACTTGTGAAAATCCTTCTTCACTGCACCATCCCTTGCTTCATCTTCTCTCTAATGCTAAATGCCCATACATTGGTTCAGTGTAGTTGTAGCCATGTCAGTCCCAGAATGTATTATTTAAATCTAGTTCTTTTAAAAATCAACAGGCCTCATTTAGTACATCTTTATGGTGGATAATATTGAGCACACTGTTACCTCTGCAAGGGTGCTCCAAAGAATTGTTATTGGAAGATGGAAATCACGGATCATAACAACATTCCATACTGTCTTTGTTCCCTACTTCTTCCTGTTGACATACAGATGATGAAGGCACGGCATGTTGCTCTGGGCTCTGACAGGTTGAGTTGCTGTAGCAAACGCTACTCTGAAATCTAGTTAAAGGTGCATTTAAGGGTCTGTATACAGATAGACTGCACATAACTTCCACTTTTGAATGTGATGATTCTAGTGCTCTGTCAGTACAACTTATGAATTCTGATAGATGTTGTGACGCTATTGCCACAAAGACCACTGTATCGTGATGGCCTCTGTATGTGTATCCCCCCCAAGTCTTACAAGCCTGAAAGCATGTTTTCCCCAGACTGAGGACACTGGACAGTTCTTAACTCTTAATGACTAATCCATAGAAATGCTAAGGGACTTCTCTCAACCTGGGAAAAGATACTTCCGCCTCTGGTCTGAAAGGAGAGGGGAAGTTGAAAGAGTGGAAAGTTACCGAAAGACAGAAGAAAACAAGCCAGGCATTGGAAGGGAAGATTGGGGAGCACATAAATTAAGGAACAGGAAGAATTGGGAGGAGAAAGGAAGGTCACAGGGACTGGGGGGAGAAGACTCCATGAGGGAGAAACATAGAAGCCTGGATGAGGCAGAGGACCCTGCCCACCTTTCTGAGACCAGATGGCCCACCAAGGATTCCCAAGGGAAGTGAAGGGCATTGCAGTTAGGAAGTGTATTGCTTGTTGTTTTCTAGATGATCTGGACTCTCTTGTGCTTTATATGATTAAATATAGAAGAGCAATGGTGTTAGAATCTGAGCAATATGTCTGTGCGTTTTATATGCTTTATAACTTCCACATGCCTCCTGGGAGAGTTAAACAGGCTCATACCCTGGGGTAGAGTTCTGAGGGAGAGTGTGTTTAAGCGACAGAGGAATCTAAAGGGGCAGCTCTGAGGCTAGGCAGCTGGACAACAGGTTTCAGCTCTCAGGTTGGGCTGCTAGACAAGGGGTCTGTTCCCTGACAGCCTGTTTAGGGACCCCCAAGAATGCGGCAGTGGCTGGCCTCATTTCAGGCCCAAGGCCTAGAACACCTGGTGACCTATAGGCTGGGTTTTTTCACAGCATCTGGTGAGTGGCCATCAGGGGCACCTGTCTGGATCAGTAACATCAGAACGTAGCTCAAGGTTTATCGATCACAGCCACTGCACTGACTATGGGACAGATGCTCCTGTGAGTTCTGGCTGCTTTATGTCATTGTGATGACACAAAACACTCCTACAGCCATCTTAACCAGTAAGGCTGCTTTGTACCCCCTGAATCTCTCACTGGCATACAGCTACCAAAATGACTCACATGACATCCTAATTCCACCCTCCCATGGTGCAGGGTATTTGGATGGTGGATCTCTACTGCCCAAGGATCCCTGGTTGACAAAATGGTCCCTTGGGACCACATGTGAGTGCTGTAAAATTCAGCAGTCCTGAAGCAGTTCTAATTTATGTTGGATGGCTCCTGCATCAGAGGGACACAAAAGTGATTTAAAGCAGCTCAGCTTTTAGGCCTTAGGATATCTGATTGTATGAGGCTCTGAATATCCAGAGTGAGGTGCAGCATGACATCAACTTCACTCTACCTCAATGAGAGTTAGGGGCATTTAGATGAGGTATTCAGCACTTCATAGGACTGAGCTTTTAAGACTAAATTATTCTCTCATTTACACTGGTACCAGTGTAAATTTGGAGTAACTATTATTTCTCACTAAAGAAGCTAAACTTCTTTGAACATTAAACTATTTTGACTTCAGTGTAGCGATTCCAGATTTGCACTGGTGTAAATGAGAGCACACCAGGGCCCATATTATGCATGAATCTAAGAGCAACTATTAAATCATCTGAACTGCATCCCACTGGAATAGTTTCAAGATTGCTTTGGCTGATAGTTCCATGTTTAGTCTCAGAAAAGTGTTGTATTTTGCAGTACATTTGTTGCAACATGAACATGTGAAAAGTTGCTTACGTATGTCAGAAGACTTAGTACTATAAAGTTAATACTATAAAGTCATTCAACTGTGTTATTCAGTTGTTTAACATGTAATGTTTTATTGTAGCGTGAATAACCTGACACTTAGTAGATTCAATTTGCCTTGTGCTGTAAGTTAAACACATTTTCTTAGACTCGCCTCTCCATCTTTAACATGAGGTGATTTTTATTCTGAGCTATGGAATTCTAAAGTGAGGCTATCATACAACTGGGCTCCAACAGACTTAGTGATTTAAACAAACAAGTGCTTTTCATTATCCTAAGAGTTTAAGGAAACTCATTCCCAAAATGTTTACATGCCTATATAGCATTGTTTCGCTACTGCCAAAGGCCTGCTGAATTTTATGGCAAGCCTTTAATGCAAAGAGGCCACAAACAATTTGCCCTTCTTTTGTTCTGAGCTGACATATAGGTAAGTTTATATGACTCTAACTCATGTACTAATGAAATGTTTATTTAAGGATGTATCTTTCTGGGATTGATGGATCAGAAATCCAGTGAATGAAATATAAATAAATAAATAGCATGTTTCAAATAGTGCTTTTGTGGTTACCCTTGAATACTGGAAACCATCTGGCTTTTTTTTTTAGCAGTGAGATTTTAACTAATTAATTAAACCAATAGATATGAGAGTAATCATGACATGGCAGAGGAGAAAAGAAAGAAAATTGTTTCACTTTAAACAAAAGTGGATTGACCCTGCAATATGAAAGCATACCAAAACTAGGCTTTTACTGTTATATGTACACCTCAAAACTAAGGAGTGGTGGGGAACTGTTTATTTGGCTAAATCAAACAAATGGGTGGTAAATAGTACCTTACTTCTGATCTACATATATTTAAACAAACATGCTACATATGCCACAGTAATCTCAAGCTATTATTGTAATGAGCTCGACCATTTTCATAAAATACTACACTTTTTAAATGAAGGAAATTTTTTTATTACACAATTTTTTAGATAAATGAGAATACATCAAACATCATAGAATCATAGGACTGAAAGGGACCTCGATAGGTCATCTAGTCCAGTCTCCTGCATTTATGGCAGGACTAAGTATTATCTAGACCATTCCAGACAGGTAGGTGTTTGTCTAACCTGCTCTTAAAAATCTCCAATGATAGAGATTCCACAACCTCCCTAGGCAATTTATTCCAGTGCTTAACTACCCTGACAGTTAGGCAATTTTTCCTAATGTCCAACCTAAATGTCCCCTGCTGTAATTAACCTTATTGCTTCTTGTTCTATCCTCAACGGTTAAGGAGAACAAGTTTTCTACCTTCTCCTTGTAACAAACTTTTATGTACTTGGAAACTGTTATGTCCCCTCTCAGTCTTCTCTTCTCTAAACTTAAAAAAACCCCAATTCTTTTCGATCTTCCCTCATAGGTCATGTTTTCTAGATCCATAATCATTTTTGTTGCTCTTCTCTGGACTTTCTCCAATTTTTCCACATCTTTTCTGAAGTGTGGTGCTCAGAATGGAACAAAATACTCCAGCTGAGGCCTAATCAGTGCATAGTAAAGCGGAAGAATTACTTCTTGTGTCTTGCTTACAACAGCACTTCTGCTAATGCATCACAGAATGATGTTTGCTTTGTCTGCAACAATGTTACACTGTTGACTCATATTTAGCTTGTGATCTGCTATGACCAATTTCTGCAGTACTCCTTTCTAGGCAGTCATTCCCATTTGGAATGTATTCCACTTATTGTTCCTTACTAAGTGGAGTAGTTTGCATTTATCCTTCTTAAATTTCATCCTATTTACTTGAGACCATTTCTCCAGTTTTTCTAGATCACTTTGAATTTTAATCCTATCCACTTGCAACCCCTCCCAGTGTGGTATTGTCCACAGACTTTATAAGTATACTCTTTATGCCATTATCTAGCTCATTGATGAAAATATTGAACAGAACCGGACCCAGAACTGATATTTGTGGGACCGCACTTGATACGCCCTTCCAGCTTGACTGTGAACCACTGATAACTACTCTCTGGGAACAGTTTTCCAACCAGTTATGCACCCAACTTATCATAGCTCCATCTAGGTTGTCTTTCCTGGGTTTGTTTATGAGAAATTAATGTGAGACAGTATTAAAGCCTTACTAAGGTCTGGTCTACATTAACCTTCCAGATTCAGCAGCTGTCGACGGGAGATATGCAAGTGACATAAGAAACTTGCGAATCTCCTGTTGACTTTGCTGCATCTGTTCTGCGTGCTGTCCACACTGCACTGCACCACTTACGGAGGAGGTTTTCCTCCGTTGATTTCTGAATCGACTGAGCGGGTCTACACAGACCACTCAGTCAATCCAGAGGCATCGATCTGATGGCGGCGAATTTGCCGCCGTCAGCATGGACTCAGCCTAAAGTCAAGATATATCCCATCTACAGGTTCCTATCTTCGAGGCTTGTTACCTTGTCAAATAAAACTATCAGGTTGGTTTGACATGATTTGTTCTTGACAAATCCTTGCTGACTGTTACTTATCACCTTCTCTTTTAGATGTTTGCAAATTGATTGCTTAATTATTTGCTCCATTATCTTCCTGGGTATTGAAGTTAAGTTCACAATGTTAAGCTGACAATTGTGCCAGCCATTCTTGAATACAATCCAGACATCTCAAACCATAATGTACTAGATAATATTTTCTTCTCTTATGGGACAAATCACCAAAGGGACTATTGTCACTTTGACGCATGCAAATAAGTTCCACTAATGTTGCAGTTGCACTGAATGGAGAATAGTCCCATAAGCCTCTATACCTAAGACAATGGAAAATTTTTCAGAACAATTGAGGGAGCCAATGTACCCTGAGTGAATCTCAGACTGCAAGATTTGAGAGAAAAACATTCACACAGGAAAAATGACAGACACTTCAGTGATATACACATTTTTAGAAGACTAACACATTTAGAGGACACAACCCAGCATTGGACAAATGTCAACTCTGCACTGAAGAAAAAAAGACGACGATAATAAATTGCTACATACTATATTCCTTCCCTACGTAACTTACCTTAAACAAGGCCATGACACAAAACAATGCACTGCAGCCTGAAATGCCCCAACTAGACCATCTCTTCTCCTTTCCTGATAGCTTTCACAACCATCTATTCAATTAGTTGAAATAGCATTGCTAAAAAAAAAGTCAAATGGTTTCCAAGGTAACCATGAAAACACTGCTTGTAACTATGCTAATTAAATTATTCATCCTAGACTACAGGGTAAATAAGGGTGATCTGCTGCTCCTTTACGTGGGTTGGTAATGCTTTTAGAAAGATAGTGGGCTCAATTCTAGCCTGCAGTAAACTCTCTTTGTGCCTCTAGAGTTACACAAAGAGGACTTAAAGCGGCTTTAGAAAGGCAGCTGAGCAATTCCCCAAGTGTAGCTGGCTTTAAGTCACCCGTTCTCTCCTCAGGCATAAGGTATGCAAAAAGTCAGGGAAGAGGATGCTAGGGATGTGAAACGTTGAGACCAGAATGCAAAGTGCTCTGGTCGTCCTAAGCCAGTTGTCAGTCCACAGGAGTCTGCATAAATGTAAGGGACCCTAACTTACACACCCCTTACACATCACTTCTGAATTTGGCCCATCAGGTGGATCCCAAAGAGATGAGGAAAAGATTTATTCAGCAACTAATTATTCACTTTCACTCTTGCTGAGGAACCCAAACTCAGGGGTCCTTATTTACACGTCCGTTGCCCAGCGGATGGTCCAAATATGCCAAACAGCAGGTTAGCAAAGTTAAAGTTTATTTTTTTGATCTAAGGAGGTGGCCCAATGGTCAAGGGCAACCCTAACCATACATTTTTTAAAGCTTATATAGTTTTACACAAACAAGTCTATTTACGTCACAGTTTTTATGGCAATACTTACTAAAAAACTTTTTATTTAAGGAATTCCTTAGCCTTACAATTTTAACTTTCCCTATTTAAGTGGCAAGGCTTTCCTCCTTATTCTGTACTTATTGGCGTCTTAGGCCTTAAAACTATCTTGTTATTGCTACACATAATAAATTAAACATCTGCTAGAAAGGCACTTTCCATCTCATGCTTTGTCAGCCATCTCTACAGCCTGAATTCCCTGAAATATAGAAACTCCATCTTTTTTTTCCTTCACACTCTGCATGATTTAATGCAGGTGAACATGTAAGCCGTGGCCTTGTCTTCACAGCTAAAAAAAAAGGTGTATTTTATACCACAAGGTAACTAAATGCACATGAGCTAACCTGAGGTGAAAGCACAGTGACAAAAAAGCATTTTAGTTGTTGCCAATGTCAGCACTGGGGTTGACTTTGTTTTACTGCAAGATAAACTAGGTAAAGTGCCTAGTTTTCCCTGTGTTTTTACCTGAGGTTAGCTCACATGCATTAGTTACCCTGCAGTAAATATATACCCCTTTTTCAGCAGCAAAGACAAGGCTTAGTGTGCTACCGTCTTGTCATGCAAGGGCAATCTTTCGTACTGATTTTAACATGGCATACAACAAATCTGACACACTCTTACCACAGGCAAATGGCTATGCTCAGCGTGTAAGACCACAGCTGTGATTTCTGGTTGTATTTGCATGGGAAATGGGAGTTTATGCTGATCATTTCCTTACAGAAACCAATTACAAACTACCCAGTGTGCTCCCAGTCTTCTACCCAATGTGTTCCCAGTCTTCTATTTACTTTTATGCACACGCACACACACTCACACGCACAGAATATAAAAGAAAGATACATCTTTTAAAATAATTTTCCCTATACAACCATATGAATTCCTATGAATGCTCTGTGGTTCCAAAGGAACTTTTATTACTCATTTATTGCCCAGAACCAAGTTGGTCTCGTGCTAAATTAAGCTTGCAAGAAAGTGACCAGTTGATGTTTGTTTGCCCAAGAGCAGACACCATGGGAGTTGCTGCTTGATGTGTGAAAGGAGAGACTTTTCAAGCCAACATCAGGAGGCAGCAGCTACAGGAGGTATTTCACCTCCCTGAGGCTCTAGTTTGTCACCCATGACTAATTCTTCTGTTGTTAAATTAGAACATGAGGACTCCTGCTGATACTAGTGCATTTTCAATAGGACAAACAGGGCTTTTTTCCCCTTTAGCTTTTAACTACAGTACTTATTTTGGTTTTTTATTAACCAACGTCGGCTTTGCCTGTTGTTCATTAGGTTCTTTATTACCTCCTGTTTCTTATGACCTACCTCCCAGTACTCCACTATGCATTTAGAGACTTAGTGGGTGGTAAATACAATGCATACCGCTTTGCAGATGGGTCAGGATGGGTTTATAGCTGTGTCTATGTGCAAATATACACGAGTGTAATAATGAAGAGACTAGTAAGAGGCAATTGACTCAGAGAGAATGGGCCTGCTTCCTCGATGGAAGAAGCATGTCTTGCTTTCCAATCTCAAGTTATGACTTAAAAATGTTAGGGTCACATGATGCAACTCAGCATACAAGGTTTGATACGTTGGCCCACTATTTTTCTGGTGATTTTAAAGCAGATTCTGGGTGGTTTATTTGTAAATTGTAGCATAGGATTGAATTAAAACCTCAGAGGTGAACACTGTTGAACTTTGGGAAAGTTTGGATCTGGATCTGAACTGTGTGGCTCAGGTACATCTGTAGCAATTGCACACCGGCCATAACAACAAGAACCCCTTACTGTTATGGGCCTAATAAGCTGTTGCTTTTTCCCAATTCTCAGCGGAGTGTGCATTTACTAGACACTGGACTTCTGCTCCTTATTGGTCAGGCCCACAATTTCTCATGGAACTAATTCCATTGTCTGCAAGCGGCGAAGCATTCTCATTGGCATCGTTTGCCTTAGTGCAGGATGTGTGGAACGAACAAATTCATTTGACTTAGAAACACAAAGAAATACAAACCAAGATCTCTGGAAGCAAAGGGTTAGTGGGTTAATCCACTGTGCCAGCTACCCCGTCCTGCCCACCTCGTGAATATGCTGGAGCAATTCTGCCACCACAACTGCCTTTTATTAAAGGAGTGCACATTGCCAACCGTCTTTAGTGAATTTGCAGAAGGGGATGCCAGATGTTTTCTCTGAGTACCTGCAGCGTCAGGGGTGCTTCACCTTGCAAATTTCCATTTCATGTGAAATGCTATTGACCCGATTAGAGTTCCTGCCTGCAGGCACACTGTATGCAGTCAGTACTAAAAGGTTACATGTCAGGTCATTCACTTCACCCTCTCAGGAAAGCTGACACGACAGTGTTCCTTTCTAATTCATTTTGCTCAATTTAGGTGGACTTAGGAGAAGAAACAAATGAACAAGAATTTTAGGCCAGTGGAAGAAAATTGTATTTGTAATTCATATATTAAAATGACAACAAAAACGTTACATGCTAACAATGGTATGGTTGCAAAGTCAGTCTCTCAGAATTTAGGAAATGCCAGAATTGTCTGTGCTACGCTCTAGATAGCTGCATGGGGAACAAATATTTGATAATAGGCTCTTCAATCTAGCAGAAAAAGAAGTCACATGATCCAAAGGCTGGAAGCTGAAGGTAGACGAATGCAGACTGAAAGAAGGTGTGCACTTCTAACAGTGAGGGTAATTAACCACTGGATCAATTTACCAAAGGTTCTGGTGGTTTCTCCATCACTGGCAATTTTAAAATCAAGACTGGATGTTTTTCTAAAAGATCTGCTCTCGGAATTATTTTGGAGAAGCTCTATAACTTGCATCATAGAGGAGGTCAGATGATCCTAATGGTCCTTTCTGGCCTTGGAATCTACGAAACCTTATGTGCCAATGGGACTGACCATGTCCCATCCCCAGAGCAACTGAGCATGCTCCAACCCAGGGCTGGACAGACTGAACTGGACTTGCATGCTCCTCTTGGCTGCCAGGAGCCATTGCATCAGACACAGGAACTGAAAACAGAGCTGGTGTTTCCCTTGTGCTCCCAGTACCCCTATGCTGCTAGGGCCCAGGCAATGAGGTGCAGGAGAAGGAGGAACGGCAACAACCTGATTGGAATGGCTGTAAGACTGGCTTTAAGACTGGAATGGCTTTAAGACTGGCTTCAAGACTAAGCTTGATAAGTATATGGAGGGGATGTTATGATTGGATAGTTTAATTTGAGCAATTGATTTGGATTATCGGCAGATAAGTCTGCTCAATGGTCTGTGGGAATGTTGGATGGGATGGGAACTGAGTTACTGCAGGGAATTCCTTTTTGGGTGCTGGCTGGTGAGTCTTGCCCACGTGCTCAGGGTTTAGCTGATCGCCATATTTGGGGTCGGGAAGGAATTTTCCTCCGGGGCGGATTGGCAGAGGCCACGGAGGTTTTTCGCCTTCCTCTGTAGCGTGGGGCATGGGTCGCTTGCTGGTGGATTCCCTGCAGCTTGAGGTCTTCAAATCTCATTTTTGAGGATTTCAATAACTCAGTCATGGGTTCGGGGTTGTTATAAATGTGTATGGGTAGGGTTTTGTGGCCTGCCTTGTGCGGGAGGTCAGACTAGATGATCATATTGGTCCCTTCTGACCTATGAGTCTATGAGTCTATGAATGCAGAGGGGTGAGGCAGGGTGGCAATTGCAGGGGCCACAGGATGGCAGATGCTGTAGGCGAGGGGTTTATGGGGGAGTTAGATGGGAGCAAACGAGATGCAGGGTTGCCACCTGGCCGAGTTTTGTACTATCTACCAGTTGCCAATGAATGTGCTGGATGGTGGGGTTTTTTCTACTGGACTGTTGAGAATGGAGCCCTGCCATGGACTGACAGCAGAAGCTCCACCAAGGACGTGGGGCCGACAACAAGCAGCCCCTGGACCCACGGTTAAAGTCTCTCCCCTCCCCGCAGTCCTTGACTCTATCTTGATGAAGAAATTTGGACCTTGACAAAAAATAATTGACTAGGCCTGTGACAGAGCATGCTCAGCACAGACAAAATCTCTGGAGAATTTAGCTGCCAACCTCTAACAGGTCTCTAGCGAGCATGTCCAAACTGAAATTTTTTCCCCCAAAAAACTTACAACCTGGCCAAATTTGATCATACTTTTATGGGGTCAGCAAAAAGGACATTCCTGATACCAGGGTGACTGCCCTGCAAAAGTTCAAGTCCAAGTTCCAAAGCACGATTCACTAGAGCTCCTTAAAAAACAGGTTGCAAGAATTTTTTAAATATGGCCAAACCAACGTATTTTCCCCCAATTTAATTCTCGGAAACAGAGGCAACTTTTCTGCTGAAACTTTTCAGAAACATTCAGCCCGAGTCAGACTCTTGACATGGAAAATGTCAGCCCAAATGGTTAATGTTTGGTAAAGTTATAAGCAACTGAAAACAAGGTCTTATAATGGAAAATGTCTGGCAAACTTAACTGCAGGCAGAGCTACCAATTCCACCTGTAATTCCTACGTATTGCTATATTCACAAGGTAACAGCTCCTTTAGAGCTATATGGTGTTCTGTCATGTCAGCCTCCATGCATGTGGAAATTAACCAAACGTCCCTAGTTGGATTGAGGTCCCGTCTCTCTCTTTCCCCTGCCCATTCTCCAGATCCTCCCTTCTCCTTCCGTCCCTAGAAATGAACGTGTCTTCTAACCTATCGAGTCAGCCATACTTTGCCAAAAGTGATCTTCTGGCCAGTGTCCACTTAAACGTGGCATCTCAGAAGCTCATTTCATGATATAACAATAGTAGCAGCTTTTTGGGGAGCCGAAACACATTCTGGCTCTGTTAGAGAGGTACAAAGGTGTAGCAAAAAAGACACTGGACAGGCACTCAGGAGACATGAGTTCTATTCCTGGCTCTCCCACTGTTGCCGTATGATCTTAGACAGGTAATTTCACCTCTTGGTACCTCTGTTTCCTCTCCCACCATTGTCTGTTTAGATTGTCTGTTTAGATATCCTGCTGATATCCAAGGCTTCTCTTCCAATTAGAAGCTAACTGCTGTCTCGACAGTTTTATTCAACACAAAGGACTTTTTGAGTTCTAGGGGAGCAAAAGGAATCTGAAGCAGCAACTTTGAAAATAAGCTGAAAAAATTTTAAAGCAAATAAAATATCAGCCTCAAACAACCAATCATCTCTTTGTGTGTAGCAAAAACATGCTGTGTCTGTTCATTATACTAGAGAAAAAACCGCTTTGTGGGAGACCTGGAAGGAGTGGAGATGCATTACAGTAGCACTTTGTTTTCTTTCTTTAGTATTATGAAAGAGTATAAATATCCTAATTTAGAATATATTGGAGCTCTTAACAGCTCCAGTACAATGTTGTACTTCTCTTGAGAAGAGTGGCAACGATTTGTGTTTTTCTTGCTTCCTCAAACACAGCTGACGAGTTCTTTTTTTAAGAGCTTAATTGGATCTGTCTTTCCATCATTATGTTATGATTTACCATGGTAAACCACATAGATCATAGAGGAATAGTTTTTCTCTGGATTCCAGCTACAAGGGAAACTATCTATGTGCCTCAAGGTGGATTAGGGAAAACGATCGTATTAATTAAAATAAAAGCATAATAATGCTGGCATAGTTATTTGAGAAACCTATATTCACCTGAGAAGTAGCATGTGGTTGACTGAGCCATAGCTAGAATATAGCTGTATAAAGCGAAAGTTTTCACCAGTTGCCTTCACTTCACTCTGGTGCTAGTTTGAAGGTGTTGGTATAGTATCTAAAATTAAATAAGTTAACCCGCTCTCTGGTACAATCTACGTCAGCTGATGGAGATACCTTAGCATAGAATGCTTTAGTAGTCTCAGGGGTGGACACTAGATCATCTCTTGGTCAGAAAAGAGTTGATGAAATTACTAATGGCTCTCAGACCCTTACTACTGCACCGTAAGCAACAGGCCACCCTTCTTTTCCTTTGCTGTATGGGAAGCTGACCCTGGTTCTTCCTCCACCCCCTCACTATCGTCAGCTTCTCTTTGGTTTCCTCCACCATCTGACCTCCCTTGAGTGGTGCACAGACCAGTTCGGTCAATGAAGAATCACACTGAGCAGCACTCTATCTGTATCAGTGGGGAGCACTTCTTTGACCAGTGCCTCCTTTGTTCTGCCCACACAAAGGATTGTCTACATGGAGAATTTTACCTACGTATCTGTACTGGTGTTGTTATACTTGTACAACTCCATTTGTGGACATTTTTATGCCTTTTTTCCAGTTTAGAATTTCCAAGCAGCTGCACCAGAAAAAAGCTACAGAGGAAAAAGGAACTGTTATTCTGGAATAAAAGTGTCCACACGGTAGTTATACCAGATAGCAATATAGGTATACCAAAAAATGTCCCCATGAAGACAAGCCCTGTGCAGTGTCAGGTTCAGCTCTTAAACTAGAGGAGCAAAATTTGCTCATACAGAGCAAGGAATACTGCGCAAAGTGGGAGCTCCTGGGTAAGACAAAACAGACAAATGCCCTTCCTCAGGGGAAATTTTTACCACAGAGATGCTAAGTTGCCTTGATGCTAAGCGGGAAGTAGTGAAAATAGGTGATTCTCTTCTTCTCTCACTGTGATAGGGCCACATTACTGGCACTCTCTGATTGTACACAGGAGGGAGTGGGGCTAGAAGGGAGAATGGGAGATGTAGCAGAATGGGAGACAAATAGAAGAATGAGCTGGGTAAAGTCAATCACAATGAGGTAGAACACTCCCAAGTGAAGCAGCTTTGCAGGATCAGGTCTTATTGTTTGTATTTGGTACTGGGTGAGTATTTAGGTAAAGTATTTGGATCAGTTCCAAAGAGTAGTTACTTATGAACATCTCAGAAGACCGCTTATTGTTTAAAGTGTGTAATAAAATCCCAATCTTCAAGAGATTATCTCTGTGTGATATGCAGTGAATTTTAATTTAAAATATTATAATTTGGGTTAGAGTGAAGGAATTGTGTTCAGTCAGCAGATCTTCTCTCTTTGGAAGCCAGAGTCAAAAGAAAGTGAAAAGTTGGCTGGTGCCAACAAAAGAAGTAATTCTTTCTTCCCTGGGAATTGCTACTTCTGTGCTTTACATCCAGACAGACAGAAGACGACCTTGCCAAGCCATCAGTTTTCCTCATTTGCTGGGAAAAAGAGAAATCAGACTGCAGTATGCATAACTTTTACTAGTGGTTTGGCTGCTGGCTGAAAGACCCTACATATTACCCAATACGTTTGTTGTAAGTTTAGGGGTTGGGTTTTTTTTTTTTAAGTGTTTCTGTGAATTTATTCAACTACAGATCTTGGAAATCGGTCTTTTCCCTTGGTGATATCGTCTTATTCTTTATAGATATTGCATAAGACATTAGTGTATTCTTGAAAATTCAAGGGGACAAAATATGCAACCTGAATTATGTGCATATTATAAACATGGGAGATGGAGGCATGTAGACACTACAATACTTTTTTATTCCTCAGAACAGGTAAAGTGAACCACAGTCATTTGTAGAAAGGACTAACTTCAGGGTACAAATGACAAGTGTTACTAGAGTTTTCAAGGTTCAGTCAAATCAAATGTGCTACTAGCTTGCTCACAGTTTGAGTATTAAATTTGGAGTTCAGAGGCTTCCTCCAGACTGATTTCTAATGGATAGAGTAATAAAGTTCAGCTCTAGGCAACCAAAGTTTGCATCTGACAATCAAGGGCTTTTTTTCAGCCACAATTTCCACCTTCCTGTTAATACAAGCAAAACCTGCCCATCCTTCTTGTAGCATGCTGGGGGAATTACTTAATCCGCACTGTCCACTCCTGGCCCCAGCCGCAGACAGATTTCATGATAATCCCTATATTGATGGCATGCACTGAAGTCTACTCCCCTCCCCAAACCACACCTCTCACTTAGGAACTGAATATTAACCCTTTGCCTGCCAACCCCTAGACAAGTGTCAATTGCACATCACAGTCCCCCTCATACCTTAATTAATGGGACTGAACACTGAAAAATACATCGTTGGAATCAGTCTGACTCACCTGTGGGTTAGTACGGTTAAAATAGGTATTAGAATTACAATGTGTTTAGCGTTTAGACTTTATGGGATGCTGATAACTTGCTGCCTGCATTAATCTCACTTATAACATCTGTATCCTGTATTACAAGATAATATTTGAGCATTTGTATTGTAAATCTCTGTAACTGTGTAAATCACCAGACAGGAGAGAGACATTAATTAGTGGGAAATACTGGTCTCCAACAAAAGGTATTACATCCTGCCCAATAAGGATGGCCTATGGACACCAGACTAGTATGGAGCATTAAAGAGGACAAAAGCCTTTGTTGTTTAACTCTCTCTTCCACCAGTGGAGATGAGTCATACAAGTGAATTCCCTTCCATCAACTGAGTTTGCAGCTCAGCTCAAAGGGCTGGGAGGAAGGAAATAAAATCCCCTACTATGAAGGAACAGTATCTTTATGCTGCTTGGACTCTGAGGGGCAAGGTTTTCTAGGCATAAGCAATAGAACCCCAGTGCTTAGCTTAGGTTAGCCCTTACAGACATTTAGAGCTTGCTTATTATGGACACTTCTATTACCTTTTGAAACTTAAGACTGTAGCTCATTTGTGTGTTTATGTTCACTTGCTTTAACCTTGTAAATAATTCTTTTGTTTTCTTTTCCTGTATAATAAATCTTTAGATAGTTTATTGTAGGATTGGCTACAAGCATTATCTTTGATGTGAGATCTAAAGTACAATTGACCTCGGGTAATGACGGGTCCTTTGGGACTAGGACTGATCTGAAAAAATGCTATGATCCTTGGTGTAAGGGACCAACTGTCATAAAAGTACCCTCATATGGTTGGCAAGACAGATTGGAATACCCATAGGAACTGTCCATGATTCCATGTTTAAGCAGTTATAGTGCATAAGGAGTTTACATTTGATGATTGGCTGATGAAATCTAAGTAGAGAACTCTCAGCTAGTGTGGGGTTTCTGCCCTGCTTCTTAATAGTCTGCCCTGAGGTTGGTACTCATGCTTTTGGGCCACTGCAGGACAGCTTGACAGTCAGCTCAAAAGTTAGATCATAAACTCTTCAGTGCAGAGATACTTCCTTTCTTTTTATGGTTTGTATAGTGCTAGCACGGGGCTGGCCTGTAGGTTCTACTGCAGTACAATACAATGCAAATGAATAATATGTTACAAATATCATCTCAACTATTAAATCTGAAATAATGTTTAAAATCCAGTTTACTTACACTTTGTGCTCTTTACCCTTTGTATTTCTCTCAGCGTGTGCAATGAAAGCAGGGCAGTTGATATCAGTTCGGTTTGCAGATATTTGCTAGCCAATTACACTTTTGAGTTCTCAAGAATTAATATAAAACTATGATGTCTGGGTTGCAAATAGTTTTTGGAATGTTTATTTGATTAAAGAAAACTTGCTGTTGGACAAGTATGAATATAATAATAAAGCCCCACCAGGTGAATGAACTAAGGAGCAAAAAACCAAGGCCTTCCAGGATTGCATAGATAAATTAGCTTTCTGCAAAACAGCCTAATCCTTTGAAATGCATATAAGGAACATTGTGCTACTGGCTGAGAAGAAAACATATAGCATGTGGGCACAGGCAATGTTATTAAATCACATACCTCAGACAGAAGTGAGATCCATCCGAGCTCATTCCCATGCATCAGTAGGAGTTTTGAGGGAAATCCCTGTACAGCTCAGAACGTTTGAATTGGCAGGTTGGTAACATGATGAGAAGAGATTTTCCCTCTTTGATCATTTGCATCACTGTGTTTCAATGACCTTTTGTTTCAGAGGAACAAAGTGCTTGTGTCCATGAAGAAATGTTTGGAACAAGGAAATCCTGGAAGTGAAAAGAAGACCTGCAATAGGAAAGGACAAAAATTAGCCAACATACTAAAATGCTGGATTTCCTATAGAGATTGTTATCTTCAAGATACAGAGCCCCTGTGTTCCTTGAATTAACATACTGCAGGCGGAACGTCAGAAACAGTGGATAATGGTAAGTTTAGTTTTCAATGAAGTTAAAACTCATTTTAATTCAAGTTAAGCATTCTTTTTAATTAAGCTCAGCAAGGAAATACTTTGTCCTCTTAAACAATACAGACCAAACACCCACCTCATTTAGAACTCTGACTGCTCATTGTTAGGGTCAATTGCAATCAGTCATTCTAAGGCTTAGGGCTATTGAAAATCTGTAGTTCTGTTTTGCCTTCTGTTATTGGCTAGAACTGTAGGCCATTATTGTAACTATATACTTAGCGAGCATGCTGCCAAGAAGAGTTCCTCGAGCATGTAAAACAAAACAAAACAAAAAAAATTGTTCTGTTAAGTGTATCAATGAGCTTGTAAAATATAATTTAAGTATGATTTTGTAATTGCCATTTGTCTGTCTGTGTGTAACATGATAACTTTTGAAGAATGCATCTGGTCAGTTCCAAGATTTCAAGAAATGTTCTAGGCATCAGTGGGGAGAAACCTAACTGATTTTGGTGACAATTGGAAAACTGGAACACTGGGGAAACCTGATTTACACATGGTGCCCATTGGGCACACCCTACTCTTGCCTGAGCGTTAGCATGGTGACATCAAAGGTAACTCTCTACTCCCTTCCACAAGCTCCTTTACATCTCATCAGTCCCATTAGTTGCAGTGAGTCGGCAAATGACACTGCAGGTCAAGAGAGAGATGCTTTGAAAAAGAGGTGTTTGTGGGGGGAGGGACGTGAAGTTCAGGACTGGAACAGCAGGGGCTGCTTCAGATTAGGAGCTATGAGTAGGAGTGAGGTTGGAGGTTTGCACTGTGTCTCCCTCCACACTCTGCCTGGCTCAGGCAAAAATTGTTTTCCTTTGCCCCTCTATCCACCACACCCCTAAGGTACCAGTAGTATGCCAAATGCACTGCAACTCATAAGTAAGCACTGTAGGTGCTTCAGCAGCTAGTCTTCGTAAGTGCTAGCCCTGGTGGGTCCCAACCACCGCTCAGACACATGGCTATTGGAAACGTTATTTTACAAGGGCGGGCGAGAAAGGGAAAGGTTACAAATACCCTAGGTACATGCTTGAACAGTTACAGTTCAAAATGAGCAATGGCAGTTCCAGTCAAGAAACAGGGCTCTTCCAACCTTGTGCCCGCGGTGCCCTCTCCAGTCCAGTCTCTGTTCTATGCAAATACATGCTTCTGAGCACATACGTATTTCTAGGCCAGCTTCAGTTAATGTCTCTCATTTGGGTCCCTCTGCACGGGCTCACTGCCCATCTGCTCCCCCAGAAGTCCCACACACAGACCTGCAACCAGCTGAAGTGTCTGGGAGTCAACCTGTTCCAAACACAACTCTGCATCTGTTCCTACCTCAAGCGTCTCTCCAGCTCCCAGTTTGCCTCGTAGCCACTGCTTCAGCTTCCTTGCAGCTCCTTGCCTCCATGCAGCCACCACTCCCAAACACAGCACAGCCACTTCATGGTTCAGGACCTTTTCCCTCACCTGGCCAGGGAAAGGGAAGTGCAGTGGGGAAGGAGCAGTAGACCCTTGCTTTGCAAATCCATCACAGGTTCTTCTACATTTGGGAAAAGATGACCAAGAAAGGCATCAAGGTTGGGGGGTGGGAATGGAGAGTAGAAAAAGAGTCAGTGGCAGCCTGGGCTGTGAGGGACATGGGGAAGTAAAAGGCAGCATGCAGGGTGCAAGCCTGGGAGTCAGGGACGGAGGAGGGGACTGAGGCAGCAGGAATGGACTGTAATTAATTTTATTTTTCTTTGTCTCTTTTGTGGGGGGGCGGGAGGGGTGGCAAAGACATGTGAGGGTGCATTCCCTCAGGGCTGTAAAAAGCACTTTGAACTCCTCAGATGGGCAATGCTCTATGAGGGCAGGACATAAAGGGTCGGGGATAAAGACTGCATTCCTGCCCCTCCCACCACCTGCTAGCTTGGCCTACATAAGTAATGAAGTGCATAACCCTGAAGTATATTAACTGACTCGCCTGTGTTTTATGTGCTTCTTTAAGTAAGTCATTACTGCTTCCCCAGCCAGAAAATACCACCCTTTTCTAAGTATTCTGAAGTCCTTTTTGTCTTGTGTGTTCTGCTTTACAAATGTTTGGAAATGGAGTCATTGATTTGGTCACAGTCCCACACTCCTGCCTTAAGTAAAACTCCCACTAACTTCCATAGGATTTTAGTCTGAATAAGGAGCACAAGATCAAGGCTAAATGTCATCATTATGTAGCATTTGTCCAAACCAGACCATTTTACTGAATCAGGCTGGCATCTCATTTACTATCACAGACTGATCCAAAGTATAGAACTGGGACATCTTTCAGATAACAATTCAGATTCAGACAAAATGTAAATGTTTCATATTTGGTTAACCACTTGCAAATTTGGGAGAAAAAAATGTTTTTATTTAGTTGTACCATTTATAGTGGTCTGTCTATTAAAGGCATTAGTCTTGATTCCAGTCTCTCATATGTAAATTCTTTGGGCATGTCATGGGGTGTTCCAGACCTGCCCTGTCCCAGAAGGGGTTAAGGTCGCACTACAAGCTGAGAAGACCACAACCCTCTGCCTCTGCTGGGCATGCTCAGCCTGGAGGCCAGGTATAAAAGGAAGCCAAGGCATGCAGCTCAGTGTAGGCTCAGCTGGCAGCTGAAGATCTAGGATACAGACTGCTGGCTCTCCCCAGGGAATTGCTGCAGACTCCAACCCTGGAGCTAAGTCACACTGAGCCCCAGGTGGATTCCAAGATGGTGGACAAACCTGAAGAAGGGACCGAGCCACCAGGAGTGGCACTGGCTGGAGACCTTGGAGGCCCCGGGACATTAGGGATCATCACCACAGAAGACAGGGTAGGAAATAGACCATGGGACGTAAAAGGTGCTATAGCAGCAGAACCGGTCAGTATGTTTCCTGAGGAACCCCACTGACTAGGTGGCAAGTACCCCTGCCAGGGCCCTGGGATGGGGCTAAGAGGAGCAGGAAGGGTTCGAACACTTCTAGCCTATGTGCCACACACCCTTTGGTGGTGCCCCACTCCCCCAACATGCCAGTCAGACACACTAGCCCACAGAGGGTGCTGCCTTAGTGACTCTGGCTACTAGGCCATACTATCTTCTCAACTCTGACCATGGGGCCATATTACCATATTTAATAGTCAGGGTCTCCAACGGGGTACCTAATCGGGGGCTACACTGCTTTTCCCTGCCTTCCCAGCATACCTGACCCAAATCCTGTGATGGGGCGTACCAGCCCCATGACAGGGCCAGATCTCATTCTTTCATAGCTAGGGATTACCTTGACATGAGGGAATCCTCAGTTTATGTAGAGTCAATGTCAGGGACAGGAAAAGATATGGCTACAGCACATAGTGAGCCCTGCTCACATAACGCCTGAGGTTGCTGCAACTATGCTATGGCCCAAAACAGCCCCTTAATGCCTCCAGGTTCAGGGCAAGGGCTAGAATGATGTACTTCACATCCGCTCAGGTCCTTTGTGGAGCACAGCTCAGCTGGACCCAAAAATCTCACCTATTGACTTCTGTGGAGTTTCTCCAGGTTTACACTGATATGAGTAAGATCAAAATCAAGTCTGTACAGTTCAACTACACCCTATCCAGATTGCCATCTGGCAGAATGTCAGCTTCCAGTTAAAGAGAGGGTAGAGAGAAAAGCAATTCAAACATTTCATAAAATTGTATCAGGCACAAAACCCCTTCTCATTCTGCTCACTTCTACTACATAGGTTAGGGAGCGAAACACATGTTGTCTCTATCTATGCACATACCGCGTTAGAAAAGAGGATGTGCTGCAATTTTAGAGTCGTTAATTTACAGTGGCTTCCTACATACAGCAAGTCCTTGATATAGCAAAAATTAAATAAGATTTCCCCACCTGTCATCACGGAGGCTTCTTGTCTCTTGCAGTACATTGTCCATATCCAGGCTTCCCTTGAACAGGAATGGTAAGAGAGCCGGGCATGAAACCAAACATCCACAAGTTTGGATTATTTTTTGGTTTGGCTCATTACAGAGAGAGACCTGAATTGCAAAGATCAGATCTGGACTCACTCAAATTCCAGAGGAATCAGGGGTCAATTCTGGTATTCCGGTACAGACTCACCTCTACTTTTCAAAGACATTTATAATCAAGCTCCACTTTAGATGCCATGACAATTGTGTTTATTCAATGTTGATTTCCTCCTTTTTTACTGGTCCCATCATAAATGAAAGTCAGAGGCCTACAATCCTCTTCTCAGAGACCTATAACCCTTGCATAAATCACATAAAATATGCCCTGCATAAGTCATGTCAGTTATACAATTAAAGATATTTTCCTCTGGTGATGTAGTTTTATTGAAGTATAAATCACTACTAAACAGTAATTTAGTGCAGACAGGAATTTTATTGGGGGAACGCAGATCCCCTGGGCTTGTCTGGAAAATGAGAAACATATTCAGAGATGATGGCACAAGATTCACAGGGGCTACACAGAGGCCTGTCTAGACTGAGATTTAACTTTCTCATTTAAATCAAGTAAAATAGCACTGCGCTGGATCTGATTGCACAGTCTTCTGTGTTCAATTAAAGAGATTTTATGAAGCCCAGTCACACTGCAGAAATTAAGCTGTCAGAAAAGAGCATTGTTGAAAACACAGAAAGTAAACAGGAGTCAAAATACATCAAATGACCATTGAGTTTAGCAGGGTTTTAGCAGCCCTCAGTTTTTTCCTTCCAAAACCCAGGAATTTTCCCTTTTCAGATTCAGGTAGAAGAGGCTGCAGGATGTTTTTTGCAGTTTGTTTTCTTCTAAACTCAGCTGGTGATTCTCTGACATGGAGTCCCCTTATATTTCTGTCTAACACTTGTTATCCCTCCGTGTTAAAATGAGATCAGATTCAAGATCTACTTCTTTAGGGCTAGACTGTGCTCATGTGCATGGAAAGGAGGAGGGAGGTAGCTGAATTGGAATGAGTTTTTTGCCATGAACAGGGTCCAAGGCACAATCCCTGTCCTTGCATCCTGGCATGCAAGGAATGACCAGTTTAGCACGGACAGCAACACTAGGTTCCCCTGAGAGAAAGGGATGAAGGAAGGGCATATGCGGTCACCATAGACGGGAAGAGGGCATGCTGCACACTAGTAACGAGGGATAATGGGATCTATGTTCCTACAGCGCTAATGAGACCATTATACCCGCCTCAGGCACAAAGCCTCTGGGAGTGTCTGCCACTGAGCAGCAGCAGCCTGCCTCCCCTCCACCCTCTGCGGGGGCACTGGTTTACAGCCACAGCCTCGTCCTCCATTTGTAAAACGGAGGATAGCAATGCTAGAGCAATAATGTGCACACACACATTATTTGCTCTCTCTGTCAGTTGTTTCGGAACAGATCCACATTCACCTTTCCCACAAAACCTTAGGACGTGGCACATTGAGAAGGTGGCACATATTTTTTGCATAGCTCTTATATTTCTGTACAAGAACGGCCATGTTAGGTCAGACCAATGGTCCATCTAGCCCAGTATCCTGTCTTCCAACAGTGGCCAATGCCAGGCGCTTCAGAGGGAATAGAACAGATAATCATCAAGTGATCCGTCCTGTCACCCATTCCCAGCATGATGACTTCAGTAAAACCAAACCTATACTTTTTCTTTGCAAGGACAGAGAGAGACCTTGCCATATTGTGCTACCAATACACTATGCTTTATTTCCCCACTCCCCTGGCTGACACATATACACACCTTCCTGTTAAGGATTCTTGGTAGTGTAGTCTACCAGACATTTCCAATATGAGGAAATCAGAACTTTATTCAGTACTCTATGGGCCAGATTCTGTCCTCACTCAGACCTCGTGCATTACTCTTGAAATTACTTGGTTGCATGGAATCTGAGCACGGACAGAATTTCACCCTAAACGTGCATATGGCTACATCACATGGAAGGTTCAAGTTCAGGCCCCTCTCTAGCTGAAATGGGGTTGTGACTAACCATGATTGCCCTGAATTAGTCAATAGCTTTAGGTGCTAAAACAATTGACCAGCTAGCAACAGACTGAAACAGATTGTGGGACCCTATGAGAGCCAAATGAATTGTACTTGAATTAATTACCTAGTTAACATCCATACAGCAGATTGCAGCTGTCAAGTGCTAAGTATTATTATTTTGCCCTTTTGAACCTTTGCAGCATGTTGCCAACTCTTACGATTTTTATCACAAGTCTTGTGATATTTGATGTTGTCCTTAACACCCCCCCAGCTCATGGATTCAGTTCTGTGAGAATTTCAGCTTTCAGTTTTTTGGTTTTTTTTAAAGGTAAGTTTCTAGCTCTCATAGAGTATGTTTGTACTGCATAATGCGTTAGCCTGAGGGATAGGCATCTGGGTCTGAGCAGTTGGGCTCACCTAGACTGGCTGTGAGCTGACACACTCCAGAGCTAAACCTGGAGTTACTGAGTGCTCATTGGTGCTGCTCTTCCCTGTGTGTGTTGCTAGGGCTACTCGGGGGCATAGCCCGGGCTCTTTGTGGGGTAGCCAGCTGAATCATTCGGATTCAGTGGGAGAAATTGTTTTTTCTGCTGGACACATGGAGAGAATTGTGGGAAGGCACTGGAGAACTGTCAGTACACAAAAGATTTAGGATGCATCCTCAGTGCAAGGTGAGCAGGTTACCAGCCTGAGTGAAAGGTACTCCCAAGCTCTAGCCTATACCCAAGCTAGTTTGAGTTGAAAGGGTGAGAGAGAGAGAGAGAGAGAGGGAGGGAGGAGTGCATGGGGGGAAAATACGAGAGGGGTTTGGGGCAACACACAAGTGAAAGCCGTAGTTAACTCTGCAGTGAAAACAGGCTCAAAAACATGAACTTTTAAGACTCAAAAAACCAGAACTCAAGATTTATTCTTTTTAAATCTGATGATTTTGAGGGGTGCAATTCATGATTTTTGAATGCTTGGGGTTGGCGATACTGCTTTTCTTGCCTGTAGAGTCCCTCTGGAAACATTCCTCCTCCTTTGCTCTCTCTTTCCACTCTACCGCCATTTAATTCTACTGACTGCTTCCATCCCTTCTGTAACTAGCCTGCCATTGCTGCCTCCTCTACGTCATTTTCAATAGCACCAGTTGAAATGCATAAACTTTAAAATATCATTATCTTCCTTTAAAATATTCAGACTTTTTTGGCAGAATTTGTCACCATTTTCCAACCAGCTCTATTTTGGAAGCATGGGGACTTCAGAAGGGACTTGCATTGGCCCACAGCAGCTAGCAAGGAGGGTTTGGAGGCACTGTTTTCTTTAAAATTTTAGATGCATGAAGATGTCCACTGCCATGGCTCAGCAGCAGAGACCAAAAAGGATGTATTTGTTAAGATATCTCCGAGCTATTAAAACAGGCATCCTTTGACTTTAACTGGATATTCATCCTCAACCTAAATATCCATCCCACATACATTTTACGGGTGCCAAATAATGGCTCACCTCAGGCCTATTCCAAAGCCTCTTGAAGTCAGCAAGAATCTTTCTTTTGACTTCAATGGGCTTTAAATCAGACTCCTAGGCTATTGTAGAATGCCAGGCCAGCAACAGGAGGGAGAAAGAAATGTTCGTAAACTTATTAAAAGCCAAAGAAAGGGGTTGGAGGAAGTTGGGATAAATCAGTGAATGCAGTGCAAGACGTAAAGAGAGAATAGTTCTTTTCTACAGTCTGCTTTTATTTATATTTTTTAAAAGGTGTGGAAACATTTCTAGATACTAGATTTAGTCAATAGTTAAAACAGTTGCCTCATAGGTTTAAAAAGTTACCTCAGTTGAGCGACAATGCTCTCAGGCCAGATTTCAGGGTTTACATCCCACTCTGTCAATAACTCTTTCATTCACAAGGGCGATAGTTCTCAACTATAACCTCAACTTTTGGTCGACATGCATTATTTATGTTCCTCCCATCTGAAATATAGGGAGATGAAGGCCCAAAGTAGCAGCTGCCTGAAAGGCACCTAATTACAGGAAATGTTGTGTGGAGAGTTCTAGGTCATTAAAAATTACCATGGAAGAAATTTGAGTTAATGTCCAGTGAAGCAGCAAAAGAAAAACAAAGTACATCATAATGGCTCCCTGAAGCAAAATACCACGTTTTAGGCTTTTCCCCACCCCAATTAATAACATTGCAAGCTAATCCTGGAATAGGAGGAGAGGGGGCTGAGAATGTGCTGGTTTTGTTAAACAAGGAGGGAGTTGCAGGTTTTTATCCTCCTATCTATGACATGTGTAGGTTATTCACACACATTGGCCTAGATTTTTAGCGCTGCTTTGCAGCCAGTCTAGTGGAATCTAGTGGAATCCTTCAATGAGGCAAGGCCATGGTAGCAGCTCCTCTATCACCGTTCTACCAGCCACAAGTGTAGGGGGCAGCACCATGGAAAATGGGCATGCCTGGGATTTCCCTGTAACTTGACAATCCTCAACTGCTAGAATGACCTTTAGGTGTGGTTAGCATCCAACACAAAGTAGAGCAGCTCTTATGCTGCTGTTTTATGCCTGAAACAACTAGACAGCCCTAAATTACCAGCGGTATAAAGGTGGCTTAAAGCTAGTTTAGCCCTCTTCCCTTCCTGAGCTAGGAAAAGTGTAATTTGGACATGGACTAAGATCTGGCTCATTGTCTGGTAGTGTTCAGTATCTCATCATGTCAAGCTTCCCTTATAGGGTTAAAGAAGGAGAGGCATAATTCAAGAAGTGATTTAGTTGAAGTTTGTTGTGTATTTTGTGTCTTGCCTAATTGCCTAGGTTGCCGTAGCAATAGAGTTAGACTATTAGGGGATAGCTCAGCCAGTCCTGACTGGTTTTAGTGTTAGTTCAATAAAGACGCTCCCCTGAGTTTGCACCTCTCTGTTCTGTGCTGATTGCTCTCTGAATACAAGTACTTTCCAAGGATTTAACATGACAAAGTTCAGATTCTGAAAGACGATATAGCCTTTGGGCAGCCTGAGAAGCAAAGGTCTCCATGAGTTATTGGAATGACTACACTCCATAAGGCCAAATACACATTCATATAGACACCCATGCTAGTCAGTATTATACATAACTATGGAGCAACATGACATTCAAGGATGCTATGTTCCACTTAAGGTAATTACATTCCATCTCTCTAAAATCTCCCTCTGTGTTATTATTTTCAACTGGAAAAGTTATTCTCCACTTATTGCACTACACTGTTGTGTAGTGTTGCTGAACTCTATTACTGTAGTTCACTCCAGAAGTGCCTGCACTTTAGAGGTGAACAAAGTGATTGCTATTTCTATGGTTTATACCATTTATAACATTCCTTGGGGTCCCCTTTTAGATAAGACTACCAGAAAATACGATCATCATTATTATATTTCTGGTGAGAAACAGCTAACTGCAGTTGTACACAGGGGATTTACTTTTTCCAAACCTAATGCACCCCTGTGCTCAAAACCAAACCTTTGTTCAGGTTCAGAAATCTTTTGGTTCTCTTTTTTATGTTATTTTTCCATTCTCCTGCACGTCAATGTTTAAAACTTCCAAAATTAGGGGGGGGGATCAGGAGAGAGGCTTTGTCAAACCAAAAAGTATGCACATTTTCACACGACAGCCTGATCTTATGGTATGTCCAAAATCAAAGAGGCTCAGATAAGGCATGTAAGTCCTCCAATGTCTGAGAGCAGGCCCACTGAAATTAATGGAACTGATCATATGAACAGTGGCTGCAGGATTGGAGTCACTTTTTAGACAAACAACTGGTCTACAAAATTAAAATGGTTGAAACATTGGTGGTTGCCCATAATTCATAGAAATTATTTTAGGAATATTTTTGCTAACCAGCAGAAACAAAACACTAACAGAAAAGCCTCTATGATGAGATTTTTTGTTCCTGAAGTGGAAAGGAATACTGTCTATTTATTTTAGATTTTTTTAAGGTGCTGATAACTAGGGACAGTATTTAAGTGCTATGGAAGAATGAAGAGATGAGGTGAATAAGACAATATCTTTTAGTGGACCAAGTTCTGTTGGTGAGAGACAAGCTTTCCAGCCACACACAGCTCTTCTTCAGGTGAGGGAAAGGTACTCCAAGTGTGACAGCTAAATGCAAGATGGAACTGATTACCTAGCCTTAAATAGTTAGCACATATTCTAAGGGACCATTCAAGTTAGACTAGATTATCTTTCCCACAGCTGGAGAAGAGTTTTGTGTGGCTCGAAGTTGGTGCACTAAAAGATATTACCTCACCCACCTTGTCTCTCTAACATAGTTGGACTGACACAGTTACAAATACAATTGTATGCATGCAAGAATGAAGACATACTAACCATGGCCCCAATTGTAATCTCATTGCTTCCCCCTTTTCTAGTGTATTTTTAGGGTAAGAATTTACACACACACACACACACACCCCCCATGAGCTTTCCTTATTGTGCACTTGACAAAGTGCATGCTTCGTGTTGCATTTTGTTTAAGAGTACAGTCAGGCCTATGAGCATAGCATATAACTGTCAGTGTAGAAAGAATGTTTTGTCTTAATTAGAGATGGACCAAAAAAAATCCTAGGGCAAACTTTGGAGAAGTCAAGAACTGAACTTCTCGGTTGGCCCTTATATCTATAATAGCCCAAACCCTGGTCTCAGCGTCCCAAACTTTGGAAAAAAATCCATTCACTACATCCAGCACATTGCCCAGAGTCACAGTCCTTTGTAACAGGATGTGATTAATGGCCCTGCACGCTTGCCTCACAGCAACCCACACAATGGACTTCCCAACTCCAAACTGATTCCTGACTGATCCCGACCTGATGTTGCCAGCTTACACACTGCGATTGCCCCTCACTTCTCCGCTGTCAATGTGGCTCTCGTGTTGGTATCGTTGTGCTGGAGGGCGGGGTGAGCTCCACACACACACCCAGGAATGTGGCTTTGTGCATCCAAGAGTTCTGCAGCCACTGTTTGTCATTCCACAACTGCATAACAATGTGATCCCACCAGTCAGTGCTTGTTTCTCGTGCCCAGAACCAGCACTCTACCGTCTGCAGCTGCTCCATGAATGCCTACAACCACCACCTTGAATTATTTCTTTCTATGTCCCACAGTAATCTAGCCTCCAAGGAATCATCGTGTTCCCCCTGGCTCCTCGGGTGGCTCTGCAAATACTGCAGGATTAGGCACGTTGTGCTCATAACGCTCATCACAACAGGGCAGAACTGTGCTGGATCCATGCTTCTCACGGAGACGGCAGACGCACGAGAGGCGTGAAACATTATGGGATGCAGATAAAATTATGGGGTGGAGAAAACTGCATCTGGGGCCATTGAAGCCATCTTCCCAGTCACCCCTGCATGACTCGTTGCCCCCGTGAGGCATTGCAAACCTTTCCCAGAACACCTGCGCTAGATGGTGATGAGTTGAACAGTGGGATAGCAACCCACAGTGCACTGCTCTCTGCATCGCTCTTATTGAGGCTATGCACTGCCAACACAGGAAGCGTAGTGCAGTGTAGACATGCAAAAGCGATTTAATTACTGTGGCAGCTGTACATCGAGGTAATTTAGGTTGGCTTAATTTTGTAACGTAGACTTGCCCTGAAACTCAGCATTAACACAGCAGAGACCAATGGCTATAGGGTATTCCTCAGTTGCTTTGCCTGCAGCTGTGCAAATCAAAATGGGAAACAAACACCCAACAAGGAATGCCTGGTGGGTTTGCTTCCCTGCTAATCAAGCACCTGGGCTACAGCCATTGTTTATTCAAAAAGCTAACAAAAGGAGTCTGCAGCTATTTTCTGGTTTAGTTGTTTAACAGAAATTGATTGAACCCCGAGAATAGCTATTGTGTTTTATTACCCATGGATTTGTTTCCTGGCACTTACCAAAATAAAGGAGGGATGATATAGCCTGACAGAACTGCTAATGCTTGCTACGGTCTCTGAAAGGTGTGGCCCCACTTTGCGCTTATTAGCACATCTCATAATCAGCTTTTTCTACAGCAGAGTACATAAACAAAAAGGCTGTAAAAGAACATAAGAAAAGTTGGTTGTTTCTGCCTTTGGTCACAGATTGCAAGCATGGTTTAACTACGCTTTCATAGAAACATCATCTATATTATGTACAAACAAGTATTTGATTTTTCTCTACCACTTTAAAAGGCGTGCATCATCATTCAGAAGATGCTCTCTGTGTTTCAAACAATACATAATAAACATCAGAGATGGGCCCAAACCAAAATCCCATATCCAAACACTCCAGAACTTTGTAGGTGCTTTCAGCTTACAAAGCTAGAAATGAATTTCACAGTTCACTCCTCTCTTTGCATTGGGTCAAACCAAACCTGTGGATCTAAATGTTCTTTGGGTGATCAAAATCCAGATCTGAATTTTGTGGTTCAAGCCCATTTCTGTTATGAAAACATATAAATATTAAATAAACTCAAAATCCCATTTGACTTTAATCTGCGGTACGTTAAAAACAAACCTCAGTTAATTAAATTGAGTAGTAGGTGTTCTATCTGCTTGATATCAGAAATCTTTACTAGCTCCCAGACCATTGCAGAAAACAGGACAAAATACCACTTTTGGAGTCCTCCATCGAATATATCTATCCAGCCTCTTGGTTGTTTTCTTTTCCTGTTCTCTAGTCTTTTCCCTTTGCTACTTCGATGTCAGATTTCTTTCTGTATGCACTGTAGTTGTGTCGATCCCAAGGTATTTCTTTCTGATTCATTTCTCTGGGTTCCGTGTTGCAGCGTTCTGAGCGCCTTAGATCTCCACTGAGTTGGGAGTACTCAGTACCTTTCAGGATCAAGCCATCTGACTCAATTGTGAGTTTTAGCTTAGGTCTTTTTTCAGTCTACCTTCATTACCTGGAACAGCCTTTCTATGCCTGCCACACTAAGCTAAGCATAGGAACTGCCGAGTAGGTAAGATCAATTGTCCATCTAGATCAGTGTCCTGTCCGACAGTGACCAGCACCAGCTGCTTCCAAGAAAGATGCAAATAACTCTGTAACTTGCAGATGTGGAATAACCGGACCAAAGAAAAAGTCCCATTAGTAACAGGTTGGTTATGTCCTGATTTTGAGAATTTATATTGCTTCCAATGACTCCTAACCCCCCACTACAATAATAAAACAAAAAAATTAAGATGCTTGCTGGCACACAAATTACCCCTGGGAGAGGTCATTTAGATTGGATTAGGCTGGCTCCTCTTTCCAAACCTCGTAGCTTCTTCATGATCAATCCATCATTCTGACTTTCGCCCTGTTTGTCCACTCCACTCTACCATATCATAGATTTATCAAAATTAGATATGGCAAAAGTCAGTTAGGTCACCTTGTCCATCACTTTGCCAAAGTAGGAAATGTATTCTCAAATATTTTGTCCAGTCCAGTTGCAAATGGCTTCACCAGAGTCACAGAAAGTAATGCAGGAGTATCTAATGCTTGATCAAGAATATGGTGGCTCTAAATTTTCAGCCCAACTATTTTTCAAAATTTTCCCTTCCACTGAAAATCCATGATGAATATCAAAAGCATAGCTTTGCATTTTCCTAGCCTAAGCCCTTTTATATTATTTCTCAGTAATAAAACAGTACGTAGTTGACTGCTTACAATCACCCCAATTTAGTGTCATTAACAGATATTTTAGAATCATGTCCGGTGTAAGTGCACTATACCATACTATACTTGTTAGTTTGTTCAGAAGTAGGCTCGTTATGCTGAGCTTGCAAAAGCAAATTTCATTAGTACATACGCTATGAATAGAATCATTCTGTATTAAACTGGCAGGACTGCTGGCTAGCACTGTGTATGTGTATTGTTCTGTACAGTATCATCTTCAAGTTTTCATAATAATTCTGAAAAAAATGTGCATTTTACCCAGGACAAGAAAAGCCCCTGCTATGTAAGATTTAATTGGGACCCAGAATTCAATTCCTTCTTTATAAGAATAAATGAGCAATTGAAAACACATTGAGATTAATGGACTAATCATCTGTTGGCACAGCACGGGGGAAAAAAGCTAATTATAAGGGAATTAAGAACACCAGGAAGGTCATCTGGGTTTACCGTATACAGAAGACAGTAGCAAAACACTAGGGCTGTTACAGCTTTTGTAACGTTATAATTAAGGTTCTAGAAAACAAATATTTCTACCAGGAAATTCATTACTGGCTATGTTTGCATATCTAAACTGGAAATAAACTCCTTATGTAGGAAAGATAGGAAATCTGTAGCTCTAGGTATCTCCAGCAAGGTGAGGGAACTAGTAGTCTTCTACTCTCAGTGGACAGGATCCTGCTCTCATTTAAAAAAAAATTAAATGGCTTCCACTTACATCAATAGGTGGAGGAGTAAGCACACATGTGATATGTGGGACTTGCTTCCTAGTAAACCATCCAGAGTCAACTTATTCCCTGGCTGTAACGACTATGCTGTTAGTGGAGTTACAGCAGAGATGAATTTGACCCACAATACATGTTGTGAGACAAACAAGATTTACAAAAGAAAGAAGGAGGTAGGATCTGCAGAGAGCACCAGATTAACTTTTTGGTTTTTTTTTTTTAAACCCTGCTCTTGTTCATCAGGAAGCATTATTTGTGTGTTTGTAAAACTGTGCAACTACCAGTGAGGACTAATTCTCTTCAGATATCATGGCAAATGAGATTGTATTATGCCCATAAATACTATCTAACCAAATTGCTTCTGAAAGATACAGAGAAATAAAGGAAGATAAATACATTTGCATAGGCAGGTGTCAAGAATGGACACTGGCTCTGTGGTGTTCCATTGGGGGCAAGGTTCCTCTTCTATGGAACAGTAAGGAATACAGGGATTCAGCTCAAACATATTTGCTAATTCCCTGGGGAGATTTATGCTGCCATCCTTTCTCAGTGTTGCCCCCTCTTCAGTTTCATAGACATTACTCAACTGGAGCTGCACTACCATGGACTTCTCTGCTGGCTGTTGGACTCAGACGCCGTCTGAGAAGTGGAGAGGAACAGGGTTGTGATATATAGAGTCTGTGTGCTGGGGTGGCACTCAAAGTTAATATGGACTCAGAGGATGGGGACATACAAGGATCTCTCACATGGAAGCTGGGAGAGAGTCCTCCCAGCAGCCAGGAGGGGGAAGAGAGTGGAGAATACTTCTTCCAGCAGAAGCAAGGAGGAAAGTACAAGAGACCATATGTCCACATCTTTGCAACGGCTAAGAGGAGAGTTACTTCATGGTTTCATCATGTAACAAGAGGAGAAGGAACTTTACATAAGGAATATGGTTTGGTGGGAGAAGTTAGGCTGTGGGCTTAGTTTAAGTTCTGACTTGCTAACAGGTGACAACTAGAAATGTACATCAGCCACAAAGTTCAGAGTTGGAGCTGAATTGAATCCAAACTTCTTCAGAGTTCAGGGCCATTGGACCCCCCAACAGTCCCAGGTTTCACAGGCCTGTCCTGCTTTGACACCCAAACCCTCTGTCCCGATTGAAGTAAACAAGTCCCATGTTCAAGGCTGGCCAGTGAGGGCAAAAGGGGCAGTTTCTGCCAAGCTGTCTATTTGAAATGGTCCCAAACCAAGTGGTGTAGTGATCTGCTGCACAGGGGTGGCTGTGCCACTCAGCTTGGGCCCGGCCATCCTCCTCTGTCTCTTTACCTATCCCATTTTAGCCATTTGAAGCACTAAGATATATGGAGTCACTAAGATCTTGAGTTTTGGTTAGGTCTACTGTAGAGAATGGGTTCAGCTGAAAAATCTAAATCAGGAACCCAGCTGAGCTCCAAATTCCCCCCGGAACATTTGTGTGTCTGGACCCATTGCTTTTCTCCCCTTAAGAGAAAGAGACGGTGTGTAAAAAATCATCACTCACTGCAAACTAGATGTCTTCCAGTCCCATCTCCTACTTAGCTGCTGCTTCCTATTTAAATAAGTCAGTCCTAGGACAAAACAGAGAGCTCCTTGATTATAGCCAGTCTGTTCTGATTGTGAGCTCCCGGCCTATGCTTAAAGGGGCAGTACACTCCTTCACAGGGTGGAAGGCAAGACAAAATAATGCAATATACCCCACTAGCTTCAAGAAAGGTCCAGCAAACTTGGATTATCACCTCTAATATTAGCAGTTAGCTCGGATTGCACTTTTTAAGGTATTCTTGCTGCCAGGATGGAATCCAAATACAAAATAACTTCTGAAAAAAGTCTGAGATCTGCAGGAGACAGTTATTTACTGGAGGTGTAATGGAACCCAGTGCATTTTAATGAAACTTCATTTGTCAAGTTTAGTGTTACTTGGGTGTGTGTGTGTGTGGTTTTTTTTTTTTGAAACAGCCTGTAGATAGAGATCAGGTCTTGATATCTCTTAGATGTGCACTGTATTTCATGTGAAGAAACAGTTAAAATGGTGTTGACATCATGCAAAAGAAAACCTCCAAATAATCAGCTTCTTGTCAACAGAAATCAAAGGAAAATATTTTCAGCTTTGGCAATGTGACACACCCAGTTGCATTTTTTATATGGGCTCTCTGCTGTCTGATAATCCTGTATGGGGATGAGGCCACCTAACAAGTCAGCACCATCTGGATGCAAGAATCAGATGGAAATTTACTTCACATGGCAAGATTACATCTTGTTGCTAATTAACGTGTTTTAATATGTGAACCCTGGTTAACATATCATCAGCATAAATAGAACCCTGTATTATAACAGTGAAAGAATCAAGCACTACAGTTGAGAAAGCAAAAGCATTGCCAAGAGAGCCTCCTATTTTCATGAGCTTAACCCATTCTGAAAATGTCACCTATGTGGCAGAACTTGTCCAGTTACGTGTCTATCTCAAGGTGAAGTTTTTGGAAAGTTTCAGCAGAAATAGTTCATCCATTTTTTAAAAAGTGAAGAATAAAACCTCCACATATTTTATTCTTTATTAAATAAACTGATTTCTTATTAGACAGCTCAACAGCCTGAATAGCTGGAGTTAAAAAGTTGAAATATGGCACGGAAAGAAGCCTCAATGAGAAAGCGCCCTTGAGTGTTTTGGTGATTTTTTAAACATTTTATTTTATTTGACTGAATTATGAGGCTTTGGAATGTGTATACTGTGCATGCCTTGGATATTTTGCATTTTGGTAAGGTCCTAAAGTCTGCATCTAAGCAAGGTTCTATTATATGTGCTTGAGTGGTTAACTTAGCCTGGTCTAGAAATCTGTGCTCACCCTGCTGGGTGTCTATTCTATTCTATAGGTTCTTATATTACACTCCCTGTAATATCTGAGCACCTTATAAAAGAACATTAAGTAATGTGATTAACATTTGTCATATATGGTTCTAACACTTCCCATCAGGAAAATTCTTTGCACAGGTGGCGTTTTGTTTGGGTGGTTTTTAAAATACATTATATAACTATAAATTATATGGATTTGATACTGTTGATGACACGTCACAGAGATGAATGGAAACACTTTAAAATGGTTCAGTCCATCCACTCAGTCTGAACTCCAAGGTTGCTTATGGGCAACTGTCCTTCACCAATCAACTACTGAGTCCCACAAAGTTTAACCCTCTATATAATTCAACATTTGCAAGAAACCACTGGGGAGTTGCGTGCTAGCAGTACGTAGATGACATCCAGCTCTACAATTTCTTTCCATAAAATATAATCAGCACTATCTCCCAGTTTTCTCAGTGTCCAGTCAAAATCAACAGCTGGATGAACAGTAGTTAGTTAAACCTGAACCCATGCAAGACTGGTGGTAAAAGGGGAATGCTATGAAAAGCTTGCCTCCTTTGTAACAATGCTGGCTCACACACACACATCAATTAGCACTTCAAAAGACTTCAGAAACTATCCATTCCATCTGGCAACTAGTCACTAACCTTAATGAAAGCAAATAGGTTGTCAACACTATGCTTTACATTCCATCATAGCCTAATATAGCCATCACTGAAAATGTTCTCACTGATTGGCAGGTATCCTACTCTTTAACCAATAAGTAACTCATTTGAAGAATGGTGTTATTCAGTGCTGGACACTTAAAACAAGCATGCAAATCAGAAGTCCATTGAAAGAGAGCAGCTAGATCGCTAGAAGCATAGGAGTCTCCCCATTTCAACCAGCTCCCTAGCCCTATATCACAGACATCATTCTTCCAGCTGGGGAGAAGAGGCCAAGTCTCCCTTCAGACTCACCCAACCTCACTTCTTTATCAGTCAAAAGAATTCTTTGGAATGAAACAAGGTACTTTTCTTCTTCTCAGTCCCTGACCCAAGGGGCTGCATGTATCGTCTCTATCCTGTTATTTACGTTTCTACTTCAGCATAAAGGAGCATTCACAGTTGTCATAAAAGGGGCCTGCTGTTGCCTCTAATTACAAAATGTGGGCATACTCAAAAATACTTGGGTACACCATTCATTGCACCCTTCTTTATAACAGTACCAGAGTAAATTAACTGTAAATGGGGAATCATCATCGAGAGGGTATGTTTCCAGTGAGGTTCCCCACCGATCGGGAACTATTTAACATTTTTATTAATGACCTGGAAGAAAATATAAAATCATCACTGATAAAGTTAGCAGATGACACAAAAATAGGGGGAAGTGGTAAATAATGAAGAGGACAGGTCACTGATTCAGAGTGATTTGGATCACTTGGTAAGCTGGGCACAAGCAAATAATATGTATTTTATTACACTAACTATAAATAAATACATCTAGGAACAAAGATTGTAGGACATATTTACAGGATGGGGATGCTATTCTGGGAAGCAATGACTTTGAAAAAGATTTGGGGGTCGTGGTGGATAGTCAGCTGAACATGAGCTCCCAGTGCAATGCTGTGGGCAAAAGGGCTAATGTGATCCTTGGATGCATAAAGAGGAATCTGGAGGAGGACTAGAGAGGTTATTTGACTTCTGTATTTGTCACTGGTGCAACTACTGCTGGAATACTGTGTCCTGTTCTGGTGTCCACAGTTCAAGGAGGATATTGATAATTGGAGAGGGTTCAGAGAAGAGACACGAGATTGATTAGAAAAATCTGATTTAAAAATGTGCCTTTTAGTGATAGACTCAAGGAGCTCAATCTTTCTAGTTTGACAAAGAGAAAGTGAAAGGGGTTACTTGATCACGGTCTCTGAACACCTACCTGAGGAACAAATATTTGATAATAGGCTCTTCAATCTAACAGAGAAAGGTAAAACCTGATCCAGTGGCTGGAAGCCAAAGCTAGACAAATGCAGACTGGAAATAAGGTGTGCATTTTTAACAGTAAGAGTAATTAACCCCTGGAACACTTTGCCAAGGTTTGTGGTGGTTTCTCTGTCACTGGAAATTTTTAATTCCAGATTGGATGTTTTTTTCTGAAAGCCATACTCTAGGAACTGTTTTGGAGAAATTCCGTGGCCTGTGTTGTACAGAAGGCTGACTAAATGATCACAGTGGTCCCTTCTGGCCTTGAATCAATGAATTCACATATTAGTTCAAATGACTTTTTCCTCTCCTATCTGATTCGGAGATGTCCCAGCCTTCTCTATATGTAAAAAATAGAGCTACTTGATTTTAAAATATTTAAATAGTATCTTGATGTAACCCCCTTTCTTCACTGGGTTACTTTGGAGCAGGCAACACTCACCGGTGTGCAAGGGCGCCTAAGGTTTTTAACAACAGAGGAGATCCCGAGTATCCCAGTGTTGGTGTGGGGTAGTTGGGAATCCTCTGTCCACCCCTCTGCTGCAATCCCTTTATCTCTCAAACGAATTAGAATTGGCGGTGCCTCCACCTGGCTAGCCCCTGCACACGCTCGATATTGGCTTTGGGAGCTGCCAGGACTAGACCTGGTCTAAAATTATAATAATCCAAGACATTAGTCTACTTTAACAATTGCAGTTATACAACTAAACATTCAATATCCTTAACTCAGAGTTAACAACCTTTACTTAGCAAAATAAAGAAACATGCCATACCAGACTGAAATTAAACGTAAACCACAGAGACAGTTGAACAAACCAATTAATAAAACTGATTCACTATTGAGCTTGCCTACCAGGCATTCACAGTGCCATTATCTACCCCCCCTCTGGAGTGTGCACTCCCCCAGAGTTCAGGCCCTGACCCCTTTCTTGCGTGGGCGCGCTTGAAGATCTGTGGATGGAGATTGCTTTGTGGGTTCACTGCACCAGCTCAGCCAAAGCATCAGGCTGGAGACTGGCAGTCCTGGCCCTGCTTGAAGGGACTGTGTCTTGGCCTCTTCTCCGTCTGTCAATCTCTCTGCTACGCCTACCTCACAAGTCCAATGCAGCTCTGTGCTAAATCCTCATGTCAGCAGGCTCCCGGCAGCAGTCAGAGGCAATAGCGAGCTTGGGATCTTGTTCACCAGCAGCCACAGCAGCAGCAGCGTCGAGACCCAGCCAGCAGCTTCCAGCCTGGGCTCCTTCCTCCCCAGCCCCAAAATGGAGTCTCCCACATGCCTTCTCTCACTCTTGCAAGGGGAAGAGTCGCTCCCTTTTCCCCAAGGCATTATGGGAGTTGTAGTCCCCAGGCTCTTCCCCGCGACAATTAAGTAGGTAGGCCCCTAAAGTACAGGGTGCCTACATT
>ML675601.1:28302038-28317845 GCA_007922155.1 Mesoclemmys tuberculata | reverse complement strand
CGCGACAATTAAGTAGGTAGGCCCCTAAAGTACAGGGTGCCTACATTGAGTTTAGCTATTCCCAGTTAAATTACTTCCACCAAATTTAGTACCTAATGCCAAAAACAAAATAGCTAGGAGCACATAAACTAGCATGAAGATTCTTCCAAAGCCTTCGGTTAAGGTCATATTTACACTTCCACTTATGTCAGCAAAACTTATGTCACTCACTGGTGTGACAAACACACACACCAGAGCAGCATAAGTTTTGCCGGCACTTGGGTGCACAGCGCTATGTCAGCGACAGATGTTCTCTCACTGCAGATACTATCACTCGTTTAGGTGTTTTTTTTTATTTCGATAGGTGAGCTCTTTCCCGTCAGCATAGCACAGCTTACACAAGTGATCTTACAGCAGCACAACTGTATCAGTACAGCTGTGTCACTGTAAGCTTGCTAGTGCAGACCTGGCCTATGTCTGAAGCATATGATTGTGTACAGAGCCTCGATATGGAAAATTCTGCATTCTGCTGAATGTGGCAGCTCCTCTTTGTTTATTTGGAGTGGATAAATTAAGCAGTTTTTTGTGGGTGAATAGGAAGAGCCTGGGGCTACAGATTATCATGTAGTCTTCTAATTAAACCAGAATGAAAATAGGTTTAAATCCTGAGGGTATACAAAATAAGTTCACATACCCAGTAGTTGATGGTAATTATTCTTCCCCATAATAACAGTTAATAACTACTTGTTATTTTGTAACCCAAGGCTAATAAAAGCAGTATGTATCCATGTTTATTTTACTTAGCCTGACGACACTTTTGAATGACCCCACCACAACGTTCTAACATTCCAAAGCACAGGGGCATGTTGTCATTTTATCTGCCAGTTAACCAATGACTTTGTAAGGGTGACCGCTTTATGTTGCATTACAATTTTAGTACTTGTAGCATACTTCTGAAGTGGGAATGGGGACGATTTTCACAGGCACAAATGGCAATTTAAGCAATGTAGCTGGTGAAAAAATTGTCCAGCAAAACTGTTTTTGACAAAGGGTAACTTTTTGCCAAAAGTGTCTGCTTTCTGCTGAAAATTTTGAGTTTCTGTTGAAAGCTTTTTGACTGAAAACCGTTTTTGGATGAAAAGGTTTTGGTTTAGTTCTATGAAAAGTCTTGCTGATGAAAGTGCGGGTTTTTTGGTCTCAATTGTACTGATTTTTTCCCCAACCAGCCCATTTAGACCTCCAACTCCCATGTACTTTCAATGACATTTGGATGTCAAATGGTCCTTTGTACCTTTGAAAAACTTTCCAAATACATTCTTAAGGTTAATAAATACTCCTTTGAGGGCTTCTTTTCTGTACTATCTTAGCCATTTCATTGCAAAGCACCACTGAGGGAAAGGGCTTTTATGATACCAACAACACATTTTTTTAAAAATGTACTGTATAATTTTTAATCAATTCAAATAACTGAATTACAGTGAAACTGATGTAAGGCAACTGCTCAGGAGGAAATAAAGTCCCATCTTAACAAAGGTGGCTTTCTAATAAGAGTGGAGCAAAACTGTAGTTAATATATTAGATAACCGCCTGTGTCTTGAAAGGTTGGTTTCTTCAGAGATGTCTTCTAGTTAGAATGATCTTTTATATAGTTCTCACTGTGTGGTACTTAAAAAGCAATGGTGAAAGGTAAATAAAACAATATACCAAATGTAGACGCGATGTGTAAGATAATGCAAGTTATATATTACTATGGGGAAACCTGAGGGAATCAGAAGGTCAAATTTTCAAAAGCACCTGATATAGGAGCTTAAATCTCATTGACTTTCAATGATTTACTTTCAAAAGGTACAGAGACTTAGGAACCTAAGTCACCTAAACATGGGATAAAATTTTTAAATGTGCCTAATTCCTGGTCTACACCAGAAAATTAGATAGATTTAGCTGCATCATTCAGGGGTGTGAAAAATCCATTATCCTTCCCTCACCCCAAGTGGTGGTGTTAAGCAACCTAAATCCCCATGTTTTTTCTGTCAACCTAGCTTCCACCTTTTGGGGAGGTGGATCACTGTCCTATGCCAATAGGAAAACCCTTCCCAGTGTCTACAATGAAATGCTACAGCAGCGCAGTTGTGCCACTGCATCATTTTAAGTATAGACAAGCCCTTGGTCAGTGTAACTTACATGCTTACAAGGTGAAAGATGGGGTAAAAGAGGTGGCCAGCTTTAACATACACATGCTTATTGTTATGAGCTGGGTTATCTTGTTATGGGTTGAGTTAAAATGTCATTGAAGCACACCCTTCATTTCAGATAGATGTAAGAGACATTTAAGGGACCACAGCTTAAACGAGTCATAATAGAATCTGCCCAGAAACTAGCACCCCATGGGCAGAAGGTTCCTCTGGGTATTTTTTGGTCTGTCTGTGTGTGGGGGAAAAAAAACAACATGGAGTGTGGACAAGAAACAGACACTTTGGCTAGGTCTACACTGACGGCAGCAAATTCGCCACCGTCATATCGATTGCTCTGGATCGACTGAGCAGTCTGTATAGACACGCTCAGTCGATCCAGGAATCGACATGGAAAAACCACCCCCATAAGTGGAGTAGCGCTGCGTCGAAGGGAGAGCTCTTCCCTTCAACGCAGCGCAGTATGGACGCCGCGCAGAGGAGATGCTGCAAAGTCGACAGGAGATACGCAAGTGATTTACGTCACTTGCATATCTCCTGTCGACTGCTGCCAAATCGCCAAGGTAAGTGTAGACCGGGCCTGAAAGACAAGCAAGAAAGCCAAGAAGCTGCAGCCTGTAAGCACAGTGTGGCTCTATAAAAAGCCTAGAGTGAAGTCTGAGTCAGGAGTACGGGCTGAAAGAAGCTTGGGTCTGTAAGCTAAGAAACAGCTCTTTTTGGTTTTGGTAACTCTGCTCAGAAAAGCAAGACTTTGTACATTCCTTGTAAATAAGCAAGACTGCGTCAAAGAAAAACACCAGACTCCGTCATCAATTTCTATTCCCAGTTAGAACATCCCCAGGGCCCTTCACTTTGACTAGCCGCTTGAGTCAAAAAAGGGGTAACAATATATTCTCCTGTTACTTGCTGTACATGCAACACTCTTTTCCAGTGGCTCCTTCACATGTAATTTAGCTTTCTTTGATTGCCTTAGATTCAGCAGACCAAATCCCATGGTTTAAACTGAAGAAAAACCAAATAAGTCTCACTTGGGTTAATATACATCCTGAGGGAGCTAGAGTAACCCATTTACTTTCCCTTATACCTCTGGATTTGGCCTGATATTTGCTACAAATGCCACTTACATACACATTAGACAATTGAGTTAAAGAGTACAACAAAAATTAACCAGTATAATTTGACAAATGTGCTCAATTGATTGATTGATTCTTAAATCAATCTCAGAACTACAGTTTCTAGTTTTCTTTAATCCTCTTTTAATCCCAAAAGGGAGAGAGGGGAGAAATATCTATGCAAAAAAACTATGGAGTTAAGGTAACTAGCATTCAGTTTTTAACAGAAAGCTAATAGTTATACCAAAAAGTGATAGAAAAGGATTCCCAGGCCAGACCATTCTATTCTGAGTCAGTTTAGTTACTGGGCCTTTCATGGAGGACCCCAAGAGAGTCCCACTGTAACTCATAAAAGATCAGCACTTCTTTATTCATGGCTAATTTGTCCAAGCCTAAGGCCTTGTCTACACTAGCACTTATGCCATCAAAACTTTTGTCACTTGGGAATGTGAAAAAAAACCCACTCCCCTGAGCGAAATAAGTTTTGCTGACATAAGCACTTGTGTGGACAGTGCTATGTTGGTGGGAGACACTCTCCCGCCGACATAGCTACTAGCATTTATTTAGGTGTTTTTATTATGTCAATGGGAGAGCTCTCTCTCCCATTGACATAACGCAGCTACACAAGTACTTATACAGCAGCACAGCTGTACGATACAGCTGTGCCACTATAAATTTTAAGTGTTGACTAGCCCTAAAACTCAGTCCTCCTGATATCCACTGGGGAAGGGCTAGTAGATTATCAGTATTCTAGCAGGTAAGGATGCACTTACAAACTGCAAACAGCTTCCATTATGCAAATTTAACAGCTGTACAAAAAATCATTAGCAACAGAACAGCTAATGTGGCACCTTAAAGATTAACAAATTTATTTGGGCATAAGCTTTTTTGGGAAGAAACCCACTTCATTGGACGCATGAACAATTCAACAACAGAACAATTCTCCGAGTAGCAATAATGCAGGAACAAAAGGAATATGAATATTTAAAGTGTTGGGATGTTCCAATGGTAGTCCTTTTGGAAAGAAGTTACAACAGCAACCCCGATGAGCCAGATTCTTTCTACACTTTTTTATATATATCAAGTTGGGATCTGACACAAATGTACTTCTTAGGGACGGGTTGCACTGAGGCATAATTTATGGGCATTTGGAAAATGAGTTCCTAAAAATCCCGACACTGTAGAGATTGCTGTATGTTTAACAATATTTTGTTCCATCTTTGTAGATGAATTTCCTGTCCTCATGTACTCTCTCAAACTCTTCTAACTCAGTACCTTACCACATCCTAAGTTTCTATCAAGACCCGGTCCACAACAGAGATAAACTCTTTATTATAATACCCCATGAGGGTCAGGCGCCACTTTAAAGGGGAATCAGTTTAAATCTAGTTTTCCATTTTGAGTACTCAAATTGCTTCAATTATAACTAAAGCTGCAATTGAGAATAAAAATGAAGGTCTTAGTTCTTTCAGAGGATGGAGATAACTTGATGCAAGCAAACCCTCAAGAGGCAGTTTGGACTAGATAAATAAATGTTCCTAGTAGTCTAGAGTACCTGGTAAGAGTGGAAGTTAGGCAGGAGGTTGCTTTTGAAAAACGGGGTAGGTATAGAGGAGATTTAAAAAAAAAAATTAAAGGTTCAGGTAAAAACCTACCTGTTTCTCCCATTTATTTGTTTCTCATTTAAAAAAGCTGGAAGATATTTGAAAAGGTTGAGAAAGTTAGGGTAATAAAATGCCTTCTCAGATCCCCCACCCCCATTTTTTTGTTTGTTTTACTATTTATCAGCTGGAAAAGAGAAAATTTAGAGAGAGAGAAAGTGCTGTCATCTCACACTTTTAACTTGTCTTCCCCCCAACTATGCCCCCTCCCCCCTGTTTTGGCCACATTTTGCCCATGAGGGAAAGAAAGAGGGTAATGTATAAAATGGAGGGGAAATGGGATGGAAACAAACAAAAAATAAATAGTTATTTGGTTTTTGTTGAGGTTTTTTGTGTGTGTGCATTTTTTTTTCCAAAAACCAAATGGAAATTTAAATTTCCTTTTTTAACTGAAAAAAAATTTATTGTGTTTAGAAATACATGCAAAAAAAATCTAAAAAGTTTCATGGGATAAAAAGTTTTTCAATCAGCTCTAGTTTAGTGCTCTTGGGGAAAGTCACTTCACCTCTGCCTCAGTTTCCTCATCTGAAAAAGGAATTAAAAATATTGCTTACTTGCTGGGGTGTTGTGAGGTTTTGTAATTGATTAATGGCTGTATTGAATATACAGGTTCTGATTGCCATTGTGTTACTCAGTTTTTACAACAGTGGAGCTTCCTTGATTTCGGTGGAGTTATAGCAACATAAAATAGGAGTAATACAATAGGGAATCAGGGTCCCATGAAGAAATATATAAGTGCTACACACTGTTGCGGTCTAATCACCATTGTTTACCATATTTTTAAAATCAAAGTGGACAAACTTGGTTGGAAACAGTATTCTTGGGTACGGTATGGGGCAAAGGGAAAAGAGACAGCATTTCTCCCATTATCATACTTCCTTCAATATTTAGATAGTAGACACAAACAAAGATTTCTTATCGATTATTAATTTGGAAATTGATAAAGTAATTTCCCTAAGAAAATGTAGGTCATAGAAAGATGACAAGTCATATAGGAGTAAAATGCTTTGTGCCCTGAAGCCAACCTCTGAAGAGGACTAATACAGTATCATTCTATGCAAGGATATTATATGGCCCCTTGGATTTGAGAGTTTTATGTATCCCCATATTATTATGGGTTTGCTATTCCAAATAATTTAGGGAGGGCAGCATTCTTCAGTTCCTTAATATTTTCTCTGTTGAAAATAAACAGCAACTTTTGCAGGAGTTAGAGAAGACGGAGAACAATGACCACTTTTAGCAAATAAATCCTCCCCATTGGAGCGAATGGGGGCAACCGCCATTTTGATAGGCCTTCCTTTATTCTGCAACTCAAAAGGGCGTGGGGGTAAATCCCCAGAGGTTGGTTTATTGATCTGGATGTTCTGGGATCACAGAAACATCCAGAGACAAGGCTGCAGCTTTCCGTAACTGGAGGACACCACGCTCTCCCAGGGATGGGTCATGGACTGTGGAACACTCTGCCATAAGAGACCAAAAAGAACCCTGTTCTGATTGATTTTGTCATCTGTGTAAACCCCGTCTTTTTGCAGAAAACTAGATGGAGTTACGGAAGATGAAGGACAAAGAAGGATGGAGGGACAGTAGGTGGGAGAAACGAAAAACAAAAATCCCTGCTCTAGTACAAGCAGTTGAAAACTAGAGGGCTGGTTCTGTATTCTCTGTTACAGTCCAATAGAATCACACACTCTTAAGACTGATGCAAACAAATGGAGAATCAGGTCCTAAAAAAAAAAAATCTTTTTCAAATTAAAGACCAGATCCTAAACTGGTATACATTGTTGTAGCTCTGTTGAATCAATTGAATCGTGCTGATTTATGCCAGCTGAGGATCCTACTCTAAATTTTTATGCTAATCTTATATACTGTATTTGGTGCCACGTGGGGCTTTATAAATATTGTAGATAAATTAGATTTTTTTAAAATAGCAGCCAGAGAAGTTGCTTTTGAATAACACAAGAAATTCTGAGCCATTTGGCCTCTCTCACCTAAGACAGCATCTTGTTAATTTGAATCTTAATTAAAATATTTTGATAATCAATGTAATATACTGTAAAATGAAATATAACATGAGTCAAGGTGCTTTCATGTTTCCTTCGCTTTGGGCAGCTCTGTGCAAATTACATTTCATGCTTGTTATCTCAAGCATTTGGGGCCAGGTTCTGCCCCCCCCAGTTAGTTATTTACTCCTCAAGTGGACCTATTAAACAACTGGGAGAACTCAAGGAGTAATCAACAAGAATAAAGATGGGAGAATCCAGTGTTTTGGATGGATGCAGCATGGAAATTTTTAAAACCTGTTGATTGTGTTAAAATATAGTCACAATATTTAAGCGATGCACAGAAGTATAATTAATAGTTTTATAGTACAGTGTCTTTATGTGGATTTTATATGTGCAGATTTTTTATATTCATAATGTTACGGATGGGCACTAGACTTCAGAAACTAGATTTTTAAAAAGCAGGTTTCGTTTTTTGCACATGCCAGGCTAGATATCCTTACTGAAAATACATTACGTTTTTAAATTCATGGTGATTCTTTAGCAGTAAAGTACTACTCAACCCAGCTAATATTTTCAGAATCTGGAATGCAAATTTTAGGCACAGATGATTATGGAAGCACTTTTGGCCATTTAGACATTTAACTACTAGACTTTTGGGTGGAATTTGAAACTCTGTAGAGAGAATTGAAAAACAGAAAGAAAAAAAGTTACACTGACAAATTTTGTCTAAAATATTTTCCACTTTCTAATAAAAAGTTTTCCAACAAGAGTTAGCATTTAGAGATAGCAATAGCCCAAGGGCAGATTTTAATAGTGTTACTAATGTTGAATAGTCTCCTACTTCACAAATCTGACCAGTGGAGTAAGGTGTCACTGAACCTGAGTTAGAAGATCAAAATCTGAGTCCTAAACTGCACCCACAAATTACAGTGCACAAAAATGGAAGGTCAGAGAAAGCCTGGCTGAAAATCAGAGGAGTGGAGCTTTTTCTCCCACGTACAATAATCTCCAAAATTAGATGGCTATGCTAGACACTTGAATGATGCTCATATGTTACCAGTGTGCTGAATATCTGGTAACAACATTTAAGTCCCAAACCTCAGCATGTTAACCACAGGACCCCTGCACTTCTGTCAGTGACAACTCATTTAATTTAAACTATCATTGCGGGAAACCACATGGGGCTGTAACACCATGTCAGATAAAAAAAGAACTCCCAGATGGGGTAAGGGATACTGTGGTAATTAGAATAATGCAAGATTCAAACTCCACTTGTTAATCGTTGTGCAAATTGTTAACCACAACTGCAGTGAGTACAAGGGCAGTTCAGCGACTCTGGTTCCTCCGCATTGGCTAACGTGAACACACCCATTACCCCGAACCACCCCCCGTGCTGAGTTTCTCAGAGGGCTGTGCAATGAAACTAGCTCTGCACTTTTCATATCCGTGTTTCGATCTGAGTCTTATTTTAGCTAATATGTGCTGAAAGTTGCTTTAACCTCCTCCCCATGTAAAGTGATACGCTGAGCTAGTGAGCTGAGAAGGAATCAGGTGCCACTAGCAGCGCTACTCATCATACATAAGTGAACAACCCTAGTAGAAAAGTCATTGGCTGCTGAAGAAAGGTGATATTTTGGAAGAGCAGTTTGTAATGACACTGACAGCAAAGACGAGCACCATTACCAAGGATTTAATTACACTTTAAGGACACTGATGTAGAGAACAGGCTTAGGGCAACATTTCGCTCTAGCTGAACTCCAGCAGCCTACCCTCTTCAATCCTGGGGCGTAAGTCAAGGAAAAATTTAGGATTTGAGACTAAAACAAAAACAGTGACTAGCATTTATGAGCCAGACCCTCAGCTACTGTAAATCTGCGTGGCTCCATGGGAACCTGATCCTTTATTTCCAGCTGAATGCAAGCAGGGATGCTGTTTGGACTGACAGCAGGTTGCGCAAGAATCTCAGACATTCATTTATATTTCACAGCCACATTGTGTTTTAACATGTTTTTAAACAAATACTGTCAACTGTTTTTTATTTTTGCCTCTCTAATCTCCCTGGGATTTCACAATCACAACCGCCATCACCATCCTGGACAGGTGGTTGGGAGTACATTCCTACAGCTATACTCTGATGGATTTTCTATCCATAGAGTGTCTATGGTACGGTGGAATTCATTTAAGATTTTTACTTTATTTGACTCTATGCTTTATTTCATATATAGTCCCACACTCCCACCAGCACAACCTTTTCTGTCATTCCTATATATTTTATACCTTGGCATTACCATGTTCAATTGATTATCTTCTTCCATCAAGTTTCCACAATGCCTATTATATCAGTATCCTCTTTTAATACCAGGCATTCTAGTTCACCCATCTCAATATGTAGACTTTAACACCTATACATTTTGTCAATATTGAGTTGCTTGCTGTCAGGTATTATATTTAAATGGCACTCTTACATTTGACTGTTCTTCACTAGCTCTACCTGTACTTTACCAACTTCTTTCCTATCCTAGTTAGTGGGATATATAGTTCTTCCTTTAATAAGTTCATCCCTCAGGGATGTCTCCACTCACACCATGTGCTCCTCCACAGCTGTTGGCTTTCCACCAGTGCTTAGTTTAAAAACATTTTCCACAACCTTTTAAATTTTACATGCCAACAGACTGTCCCATCTTGTATTTAGCTGTGACACTCTGGTTACCTTCCAAAACTTGTCCCTTCCACCAACAGACGTTGGTTCAACAAAAGATACCGCCTCACCCACCCTGTCTCTCTCATATCCTGGGACCAACATGGCTACAAGAATACTGCAAATGACATCACTGGTAGGCAAGAGGAAGCAGCAGCAGCATGGAGCTTTCAAACCTTCACCTGGAAAGAAAAACATTGACCAACTTTCCAAAGAGCAGTAGGTCAAAGCACACTAGGGAACTTTTAGTATTCAGTAGCTCCATATGTCAATTTAATGCAGAGCAGGGTAGCGTGCTGTAAATTTATACCCCGATATGCCATGCACTAAGTCTCCAAGCCCTGAAAGACAGCTTTTTTAGTCTTCACTCAAAGCTAAACCCCAACCCTCTCTTACGTGAGAGGAAAGGATGTGTTAGCTCCTTATTCCTGCACATGTCAGCTCTATGCTGGCTCTCTGTGGAATAGAGCATGGAGAGGCTCCATGGCTGGTTAATGGTCAGGATGCATTAAATTGTTTGCATGGGCAAGGCTTTCATGAAAAAGAACTTCTCTGTGTCTCCAACCAGACCTCCCAGAATTTACTGCAGCGTCACACTGGGGGGGGGAAGAAGTTCCTACCATTTCCAAAAAATATATTTAAGGACGGAGGCAGTCTGGGAGAAACTCTCTCCTCTTCTCAATTACAATGGGAAGGATCCTTATCTGGGTTTCTTCTATATAGTATGAGGCCTGTGTAAGTTCTCCACAGTTCACCATGACTCAGCCAAGAGACCAGTTCCCAGTGGAGTCAATGGGGCACACCTGACATTCATTTAAAAGGGCCTTTGAGAGCAAAGTATCAGACTCCACCTCCTGGGCAGGTGTTTGCCAGCCAACTGGATGTTACACAAGGATTCCTTCCTCTATTGCTTTACAACCGGGGAGTTGGGCCAAGCTGCAAAACATCTAGCCAGTTCTGTGCTACAGGGCACAAAAAACCCAAGATTTGGCTCAGAGGGGGCTGTGCTTTTAATGGAAGTATTGCCTAATGAAAGATTGAGTAAAGGCCCTGAGCCACTCTCAGAAGCTATTTACTGCCTTATATCCTTCTGCCCCGTGAACATTTATCCCTTAAGTAATCTTAATTACCATAATCTTTTGACAAGTCAGTTAAAAATTACATAATGATAAGAGTCCAAGTTATGAACAGGGTTTAGAAAACATTTAGGAGGCAGATCATCCAAATGTTACTGGACCCAGACCTCGTGAGGCACCCATCGACTGTGCCCGGTGGTGAGGGCTTGCAAGACTGGACCTAAACCACTGGCCAGATGCAGCTCAGACATCTTGACCAGTGGTCTCCAGTCTTTTCTGGATTCTAAAACAAAGATTGCTGAAGCATTTGTGATAGGTGGCACAAAGTAACTCTTCCTAAAATCATTTCTGTATAAGCTTTTTTTTGCTAAACTTTGTAGCCTAGATAGAAGCAAAACCACATCCTTTAAAATTCTACAAATCTAGAATGAGAGCAGATAACTGAGAAGTCACTACCTAACGTGTGATTTTGCTTTAAGCACCAGTGAGGTCCCATTTCTCTAGTTAGGGTTAGTTATTTGAATAGCACTGAAGTGATAATAATTGTTTGCCGACGCAGGGAAAATGACATTACTGCACAGCTAAGCAGAGCCAATGCTAACTTTTAAAAAATGCATGATACAAATCATTAAGAGAAAAAGAACACGAAACAAAAATAAAAAGACTAGTTTTCTCTACTATATCTTTGCAGTCTGTATATCTGCCTCAAGGGAATGAGCATTTCAGAAGTCTTCAGAAAAAAATCAGTGCCTACTTTTAGGATTAAAATGCATGTTTGCACTGAATCATTTTCTCCTTCTTTGGAGAAGGGAGGGGGGGCACTTGTATACGCAGAAGATAAAAATGATAAAGGTTGTAGCAGTCTGAGCAAAGAGGCTGTGATAATTCTACAATGGATGGATTTCCCCTTGCCTGAATATTAGAATCAATAAACCGGTCTGAATAATAATAAGTATCTCCACCTCCCCACACAAACCCTCACCCAAAGTGTTAACTGAAACCAGATCTGAACTTTGAGATTTGAGAACACTTTCAATAATTTTAAAAATAATGATGTTTCATCTGTGATTCCCTCTGCATTTGCTGCTTCTTCCCACATTAACTCATCCCGGAACAGGAGAGCTGAAAAATTGCACAAGACAGCCTTTTCTTACAAGAGTTCCAGCTAAACCTTGCATGATGTTCAAGTAGCTTGGCCATGCTTGGCATAACCATTTAGGAGAAATTTTCAAAAGCTACAAAGGGCAGTCAGGTACTCTACCTTCTATGGACTTTCCATTTGCCATTGCCCTCAAAAATCCCCTTCTGAAACCTCTGGACGCCTAAGTGAACCAAATCTCCAAACTTTTGTCATTTACCTTTAGAAGCAGAAAGAAGGATGGTCTTGTGCACAAGGCACAAATTTAGGAGTCAGGAAATCTGGTCCCAGAAGAGCTTCAGTTTTCACGTGTAACCTTGGGCAAATCATTTGAGCCCTCTATGCCTGAGTTTTCCTACCTGCAAAATAAGGGCAATAGCACTCCCTACCTCACAGGATTATTGTGAGGTTCAATTCAGATTCCGTTGTGGGAAGCACCATTGAGATTCATATAAATAAATAAGATACAAACCCATCATTGATCTGATACAGAGCCTTTGAGGATGCTCAAGTCGTTCTTTTGTTATAGGTTCTTTTACAAGTTTTGTTTTGATTTAACTTCTCTGAGATAGAGGGTTGGATAGTTGCTGGAGGTAAGAGGGGGGAAAGTTTTAAAAGGGAAAAAATATTTGCAATTGTCTTCCAAAAGAAGTGGGTATTGGACATAAGATTAGGCTCAACAAAACCTTTGTATAGTAAACAAAAAATAATCCTGCATGGGAGGGAGATAGACTAGTTGATCTAATAGGTCTTTTACAGCTCTGTCTTCTGTGTTTCAGTGATAATATGTGCTTGGACTCCGGAGGGTTTTCCTTGTAACAGTGATTCCCAAACTGTGTCTATGGATAACACTGGTGGTTGCATAGTGTTCTCGCCTCCTCCTTAATTACAGCTGCTAAACTGCATAAGAAGACAGATCAAATACGCTGAAAACTTTCCTAATGTTCTTATTCATGTGAGCAATGTTTGCAGCTGCCACAGAGATGCTATATGTTCTGGGATTAAAATGGAATTGTAATGTGCAGTTGTGAATGGGAGGGGAGTTGTCCAGAAGATCATCTCTCTATTAAAATGTGGTGCTCGTTATGAAAAAGTAAAATACTTTTTAAATTAAAAAAAAAATCTGAGAACTATGCAAATTTGTTTGAAGGCAATTAATTAATAGAAAAGGGAGGTTAAACTCCATGAATATATTATTTATTACAAATTATTCACTAACTCTAGTAACAAACTAGGTTAAAGTTTGGAAGTAAACAAGTTATCTCTAACTGGACGTGATTCTGGGAGAGGTGGGCAAAGTCCTTCAGTTACCAATATGAAGGCTGCACCCATTTTTAAGATGGGCTCCCCTCCCCAGCAGATTTTTCTATAACTAACTGGTCACTCACACTTCCAGTTTAGAATTCTATTTTCAGCTTTATTGCTTTAAAGTACCTGAGCAGAATTCTGTCCCTGTATGTCAGAGCACAACTCTTGTTGGCCTTCACTATAAATTTAGTCAGCGTGTTGGGGTAGTCACAAGAGATGATCACTTACCAATCCCACTGGCTGTAATAAAATATGTGGGTGCTCAGCACCTCTCAGGATCTGGCCTTATCTGAGGACAGAATTATGTCCCTCATGTATATACCCATTTAAATATACTTTCTGCCATATGTATTTTTAAAAACCAGCATGCCTTACATATTTAACCTTATACAGAGATGCTCATATACATACAGTAGGTCCATAAAGGTGCTGGATGGGCCATGAACTTGTCATCTTTTTTTTTTAAAACATGGGACATCCCTTTGAGAGAGAAATAAATGTAAACTAAGAATAAGAGCATTTGGAAGCTACTAAAAGCAGCAGGTGGAAAAAAATGTTTCCCCACTTCAGATGTCCCTGTTTACATGATGACACAAAGAAAGGCTGAAAGCTTATGCAGTTTGGACACACTTATTTACCAAAACCCTTTGGTAAAGTAATTATAAATGGCAAGAATTGGATGTATGGATCTAAATTCACTGTGAGTGCCATTGGGACTCTTTTCCCAAAGAGTATAAGAATGGAAGGGCCATTGTCAAACTCAAAGAACAGGAGAGAGGTCAGCAAAGAGAGCAGCCGCAAGGCCCTTGGGAAGGAGTGATTGCTACTTACCATATGAATGGAAGGCAAAGAGAAAAGCTGACCTGACCTTTCAGTGAGACCTGGAAACTGCCACAAGAACACTGGTCATTAAAACAAAAACAAAAAAGGCATTAAAAAGAAATCTCTTCAGTAGAAACAGGAAGTGGTTCAAGGAGATTAACTCCAGAAAAACAAAGCTCCACTCTCCCTCAGGCTGCCGAAATCTTCCATAGTATTTACTGGGCTGTGAAAATGGACAGATGCTGGCAGCCACCCACCAAATGATAGTAATGGGAGGTGACATCTCTGGACCCCAACCAGCTAGCACACAATTGTCTCATTTTCATGGCGTGTCAAATTAAATTTAGGCTTTAGTGTTTTGCTTGGCTTGTGCAGTTATCTCCTATCCAGGTTAGGATACAGTGAGAGGTTTACAACTTTACACTGACTTTGACCTACAAACAAAAATGCCAGCCCCACAGAGACCAGCACTGAATCATTCTTTTTCCTAGCCATAACCTTTTCAACCCTTTACCTCCTCCCCTTTCCTTTCTTCAAGGCAATTAATTTCTTCATCAGTGGCTCACATACAGCTGTATGACAGAAGCATTCAAGATGTTTTGATGGAGCTTGTATTTGAGGAGTGCAAGGGAAATTATCTCAGCCAGGCTCTTTTAGTTGTGTGTGATAAAATGCTTCCTGTTTCTCACATTTTTGGTTTTGCATAAAAGATAAAATCTTCTGCATACCAGAAAGAAAACTGACATACTTTCAAAACGTGGGAAATTACACGGAGACCTGGTGGCAAGCCACTACTAAATGTACAATAGGGAACAGTCCTCTCTTGACAGAGAAGGAGAGGATGGCCTAATAAAATTCTTTTCTATATCTAGGTGAAATACTCCCCTTATTGAAGTCTGTGGCAATACGCCCTCTGACCTCAACAGGGACAGGATTTCACCCCATTATTTCCATGACTCAAATTGCAGCATATTTGGCTGCTGCTTTGCAAGCCCCAGGCATGGGAACCTAGTGAATTGAATCACATTTAATAATGGATGGACCTTGAAAACTTCAGCATTTGAGTTTGGTTCAGAAAGGCATCTAAACATTTCAATGCTTGTCTGAAGCTCATCATGAGGGCCTGATGGCTTTCTGGATCAGGGCATAACTCTCTAAATTCCTTGAGCTTGGAAAAGTATGGCTGGAAATAAGATAAGGACAGCAGGTGTGGAGAAAGGCAGTCAGCACAATCCATGGATCCTAGACTGAGTGGGAGCTTATGGTCTCATAAAAGGGACTGATCCAAAGCAGTGAACTCAGTTGAAAGACTTAAACAGGCCTTAAGTTTGGATCCTGGAATCAACGTGGAAGCATGCAGAGAGAGAAACAAGAGAGAGCATTATGAAAGCAGACCGTAACGAGTGTCACATGTACTTTAGCAGGTGTGTTATGTAGTTGGGTGAGAAGGAGAAGTGCTTTGACTAAACTGGATCACATCCCAATTAGTTTTAAATCACCACCGCATTCTCATGAGATTTTTAGCACTGCCTATTTTAGCTCAGGATAAAAATATTATTATTTGCATTGTGCCTATACCAGAAAAAACCCCTTATCTTGTCATATTTCAACACTTCTTCCAGATTCACTTAGATGCAGAGAAGCATGAAAATTAGAGAAAGGAGTCAACCAAAACCTTACATCCAAATACCTTGTGTTTGGAAACACTGAGCTCCATCTCCAAAGTTTGCAGCTTTGACCTATTTCTAGTGAAGATGAAAAATGATGTGGGGGGAAAAAGCTAACAACCTTTTCAGATCCTTCAAAAACTCAAATCTTAAG
>ML675601.1:28207806-28302028 GCA_007922155.1 Mesoclemmys tuberculata | reverse complement strand
TGGAATGCACCTAAATACAGGGCACTGTTTACTAGATTTCTTATTACCTGCACATCTTACGGCATGTTATAATAAGAGCTCATTGGGCTCTTTAACTGTTGGGTTTGTTTTGTTTTTTAAAGTTCGTAATTTTTCTATTAACAAAAGAGCAGTAAATATATTCTACAATAGCATGATGGGAAAAAATGTGCTAAAAGTATTTCCATAAATCAAATGTAGCACGTTGGCAATAGCTCTGAGGCAGTAACTTTTGTAAATTAGGACCAGATGATTTTAAAATAGAAACTTACATAACTTTATGGTGTGATTTTTTTTCTTTTAATTTAACACAAGTTTGTCTGTCTTCACAAAATTGCTATAACTGTTAAACAAGGTGTGAGTTGGTATTTTAGAAGCATATTTTTTCTGATTTATCATACTCATGTAAACTGACAGAATATTTTAAATATAAAAATAAGAGGGGAATGTTTTCTGAGATATAAAAGGGACTTAAGCATCCAGTTTCCATTGACATCCAATGGGAATTAGATGCCTAACTCTCCTTGTGCCTTTGAATATCTCCCTCTTACTGTTTTGCATAAAAATGGAAAATTCAGCTCCCCACTTCTTTCACAGTCTTTCTTTCCTTGTTTATTTTTCTTCTCCTCCCTCCCTCGTCTACAAATTTCAAGACACTTCTCCCCTTCCAGACATTAAAGCTTCTACAAATGTAATTTTTCCTGTGTTTTTTTTGCCAGTTAGTTTGAGTGGCTGGTGGCACACAAACATCTTAGGTGCATCCTTCTCTCATTGAAGTGGTTGTTCTGTGTCTGCCGGCACTAGAAAAATGAACCATCTCTGACAAAGCGTGACAAATGGAATGGTAGCCAGATAGGGACATTTCACTCATCATCTTGTTTTAACTCAAATCTTTCAATATTACATACATATACTGTATACACATTCTTCTAACCCATGATTGGCCTTCATGTTAGTGATTCAGGTAGCTGCCTAAAGCATATAAAACCACCGGGGTGCTATAGGATTTATCATTAAGGATTAAGACAGGTACAGTTGTTGCTCAAAACGCAACCTGCCCAGGTCAGATTTTGGCAATTCCCTTTCCCATATAATAAGCAAGTAGGATTTATCATAGGTGAATATTTATCCCTACGTGCTTATTTGCCTGGGAAAGAGACTTGCCAAAATCTGACTTGGCAGGCTGCTTTTTGAACACACACTGTGCGTGACTTAATCCTTCACTGGGAGTCTCTAGAGTAATCTGTCTGACTGTCACGTGCCCAGCACCATGGCACCCTGTCCGCTAATGTTTCAATGGCCGCCTGACATTGAAGGGTATCTTTGCCCAGGTGTTTTTACAGCATTTACACGTTGTCCAGAGAGGGGAAAGTGGCTCAAATGGTCTCTCAAAGCCACGTTGATATTAGAGTTGCCTCTCTAGCCTGAAGCTCGGAGTCTGGGCGGTGCCCCACCACCCCTTCCAGACTTTTGTCCTCTAACATAATAAACTGCATGGAACCCATTCTTATAGTCCAGTGAAGTTAAAGAGGCAGCTCTGAGTAGCAATGATCTAATGCAGAGCTCAAAAGTTTGAAGAATCATGGGTTTGAATCCCATTTGAACCATGACTGAAAACCTTGGAGTCCAAAGTTCAGGAACTGACATAATTAATTTGCATCATGAGGGGCGGTGTGTAAGGAGCTTCCGCTGAACTCCTGCTCTTGCAGCTCCCCATGTGTGCACTTTATGGGATGATGCTGACAACAGCAGTACAGGCTTCTCTTCCCGACCTGTGGCAGGGCAAAGCATGGAGCTGCTGCTCTTTGCTGAAGAGGCTGACTATCTTCGGTGTTTGCTCCTCACCACATGCACTCTGCTAAGCAGAGTCAAACACATTAAAGTTAAGTCTCTGGCCACTGTACTATGTGTCCCAAATCCTGGCCACAGAGAAATCAATGGGAGTTTTGCCAGTGGGAAGAGGATTTGGCCTTTCCCTCCTCTTTGGATACCATATCAATGCCAGTGTCCAGAGCTTATGAATCACAGCACTAGAAAAGAGAAGGAACAAAGTCCCCATGTGTCTTCTTTTCCAGCATTATTTACTGAGCATCCTGGAAACAGTGCAATACGTTGTTCTTTTCTCTAAAAATTGTTAGATATAACTCTTTGTTAGAATGACTGCAAAAAATAAATAAATAGTCTCATTTAAAAAATAAATTACAAAGAGAAGAACATGAAGAGATGTAGATGGCACCAAAGATATGCATTTTTAAACAAACTTCATGGGAAGGGGGTTCAAGCTGAGACTGAACTGAGATTTTTAACAAACTATCAAAAATGCAGTGTCAAATAAACTGAACCATCATCCTCTGCTATTATGGACCTAACTTAGCTCCTGTTGAAATTAATGAGAGGCTTTCCACTGACTTCAGTGGGACCTGGATCAGCTCACTGAGGAGGCAGCAGCTATCTTCCCATTATAAACCCTCCATCCAATTTTTCCCTGTAGAAACCAATCCTCCTGAAATTTCCCAGGCTACATCTCATTCCAAAAGTAGAAATTGTATGGGAAGTTTGAGGAAAAAAACCAAACGGGATTTTCATAGGGTGTTTTAAAAAATTTCCCTTGCTGACTTTTAAAAAAAAAAATTTTAAACAACTTTTCTTTTTGACTCATCCACAAAAAGAGCTGGCCTACAGAAGCTGCATGTGAGCTATTAGTCTGGCTGAGGAGAAGTGCCTGTTAGTGTTTTGAGGGGGCTGTCTTGGAGGAGTTATGAAGATAATGCAGTTTGCTTACACTAACGTAGATGGGAAAAATGTTACTTAGAGGCTCCTGAAAGCAGGGATACAAAGAGAAGGCTGGAGGAGAGGTTCTGGAGGAAAGTGGAAGTGCTTGTCTAGCCCACTCACAGGATCAGGAAAGGAGGAGAATATGAAAAACTGAAGGACGATGCAGTTCAAGAGAGACTTGAAAGTCAAGGACTGTGGGGTTTTTGTCCAGCTGATGCAAGCCATCCTTTGCTGTTTTGCTCTTTTTTTGGACCACCCTGCAGACAGCTGTGGTCCTGTCTCCTTGTGATCTGGCCAGGGGGCAGAAATTCTCTGCAGAGGTGCATCTACTTTAAAGTGGCAAGATGCACTATTTTGATTCTCCTCCCTGCTTATTCCTTCCTCCCAACGTTTCTTGTTACCTTTAGCGACAGCCTAAGCCACATGCCTACACAGCTGTTTTCACATGCAGAGCAAACCTTAAATGTTTAGAAATACACAGTTTACCTACTTCTGACTGCATGTATGGATGGGTGGTTTGTGGAGAGGAGGAAATCTGAGAAAGAGTATGAAGAGGAGCCAGTGGGCTGAAATGGTGGACATGGACTGGGATGGCATGGAGACTGGGTTGCACAGAGCTGTGTTACCTGATATGGGGTAAGAACTGGAGACTGGTGTGCTTGGAAATGGGGAAGAGCCTGGCAGGACATGGAAAGAGGGGCAGGTGAACGTGGGGCATGGATAGTGGTGGAATACTTAATTTCCAAACTATGAAAGTGTTCAGTATGGAGAAGAACTGTCCCCTCCGTTCCCACCCTCTGTCCACTACCTACATAGCCCACTCATGAACAACTTGTCCACTCTTACACACCTTCCCATGGACTTGCCAAGATCTGTAACAAAGACATCCCACTTTGATGAGCCTCATGATATCCATCTCCAGGCAGTAGACTACCCTCCTGCAATCCTAACATGTCAAACCTACTTAAGCTTTAGATGCTCATTGAAAGGAACCTGGGAAATTCACCAACACATAACATTGCAATTGCATCCTGACTGGACTCCACTGAACCCCACCCATTCCGAACCCTTGGTGTTGTTCTAATCATGTCATTGTTTGTCGAGAACAGACGAGCACACCACTTGTCCTGTATCTCATTGATTAAAAGTGGAGATGGGACCTAACTACAACACTGGATCTCCTCAAAGTCTGGGGCGGTTCAGATCAGGAGCTGAAGTTTTTGATATTCAGGCTTATTTCTGTAATCAGTTAAAGTAGGATCCAGAATCTTACCATGCCTAAATTTTGGGGATGTTTAGAGTAATGGGATTCTTATTCCTAACTATGTGTGTTGGATCCACCTCTAATTAAACCTGCCGCGTTAAGGAAGTCTGTTTGATCCTGAGCAGCATCAGAGCTTCATCCACACTAGCATGTGTTAGCAAGAGTCAGATAATTTTCTGCATTCTCATCAATCATGTTATTTTTCTCAGCTTTTCTTCTGAAGAGTGGTTTTTTGTTTTTGTTTTTCCCCCCTCCCCTTGTGGCACTTGTGGGCTGAATGGCATGCAGTCCACACTTCTGGAAGCAAGTCTCTTTTTTAATCCATGCATTAAAGCTACTATTGCTAGCAGGAAAACAAAAGAGGGTATTCTACAGACAGGATTGGTAAACTGCTTGCTTGGCTTCAGAAATGAATGAGTCTTTTCAAGTATCTTTGGAAGCAACAGGCTAGTAAGTGCTGCATCCTTGCATTCCATTCCTTCTTCAGTCTACCGCACATACCATAAATTCTTCCTGCCCTCTCAATAACACTGGTTTGTGGGCAGATGGACATTGGCAACAGTAGTCAGCCTCGATCTCACAGCCACTTAGCAGGGCAAGAATTGCCTACTGTGATTCTAGTTTTTTCAGTCCCTCTCACCCAGCAGCAGCATGTTGTCAAAAATTGTAGTTGGGCTACAGTCACTTGTCTTAGCTTTCTTAATAAAGGCCCTTTCGGAGTGCTCTTCACTGCTCAGCTATGGTTAGCACTGTGACAGATATAGCAATTTCCTCCATTATCTTTGGGGGATCTTACTCCATTAAGTTTATATATCATTGTGAGCCAGAGATTGTATGTAATTCTGTGGGGGTAGATGACCATAGGTCCTCCAGGAGCCAAGAACAGTGGGGAGGGGAGGGTGACTAGGCAAATTCACTCAGGTGGTAGCCCCTTCAGAGAGACACCACCTCATGGAGAAGTTCACCTATATTAGTTCCAACGCGATTCTCCAGAGAGCAACAGACAAAGAAAGGATTTTTCATTCTCAATTGACTCTGGGCCTCTTTGCTGACCGGTAAACAGACAGGACCTTCTGTCCAAGAGGGACCCCCATCCTTCATGGGAAGGACTGGAAGGACTTTGGCCTACTGAGGCCCCATGTGACTGAGGGGGTGACCTTTGATGAACTTTGAGCACCTGTGTACGTTCTTTCACTTTGGGTGTGTGTGTTTTCTTTGTAATGCTTTCACTTATAAAGAGCAACATTATGGTTGTGTAACTTATGTGGTAACTTCTGATTGCTAACAATGCTGTTGTTTGTAGCCTTCAAAAGGAAAAGCAAAACATAGATGATGGCCCGTTTAGGCACCCTGGCTTGATGAAGATGCCACAGGGTAGGCAGGGAGCTGTGCAGCCTGGAAAAACAAGGGAGAGAAACACCAGTCTTTGCTCAAGAGAGGTGATGTATGAGGAACCAGGAGCTTAAAATGGGTGCCCTTGAGAGACTACAGGGGGTAAGGCAGGCACAGTTGCCCTGAACTGTGACAACTATCTTTTTCAATGAATTCCTCCACTGCTGCTACTTTGAAACCCCTTACTGAAGTGTGACCATGTGCACTGTACTGTCTGAGACACAGAAGCACCTGCCCTGAATGGATCTGAAAGAGCTATTTCATTCCATTCAAAATCTGCAGGCAACATGCAGCATTGGGATGAAGGTAGATGTCATTCTTTCTGATTTTAATTTTCTCATTTTTCAGAGTGGGGAAGTGCCCCAGGTTCTCCACTGGCAAAGCCTCCACTGCTTTCCTCTCCTCTCTACATTCTTGCTACACACCCTTCCTTTTTATGAGGGTCCTGCCACTCTCACCCTTACTACCTTCCTGGTTAAAGAAAAAAAAGAAATTGACACTTCTTCCAGCACTTTGGCTTGGAAGGAGGTGCACAGAAGAGAAGCACTGCATGCGGTCATGTCGTTTGCCTGTCCCTGGGACCAGATCTAAACCCAGGAACATACTTAGAGAGAACTTGGAGACACAGAGAAAGCTCTTTTTGCTGAAATTGTGGCTGACAGCCGCCCCCGTGTAAGATAAGACTCTCTCCCTTTATGAAGTCCTCACTTCCCAGTGCCTTTTGAAAAGTCTTCTTTTGTTTTTTGAAGTTAACAAAAGGGTGCACCTCAAAAGATTCAGAAATCCCGATCATATTTATTCCAAATTTGGAAAGCTCTGGCCAGCTCTGGCGCAGAGATTTGGTTCAAACAATCATCCAGTGCCTGGAGGCTTACGTAAAACTTTCATGCTTGCAAAACAGGTCTTGAAATCTTGAGAGAAGAGCTGTTCTCTCAAGATTTCTGGTCATTCCAATTTTGACCTGATACAACTTTTCAGAATCTCAAGGGATTGATTTTGAGCTGGGCTGGGGCGGTCCTAAGCATGAGCTAGATAAACAGCTGCCTGCAAGACCATATATTGAAGAGTCACCACTGGACAGCAGTCAGACAACACTGATCACCCAGCAACAGTCCAGCCCAGTTTGGCGATTCTACTCACCTATTTACTCCTCCAAGAAGGCGCCACAATTTCTGCTTCTTTGGGTGCGATGAGGATTTTTGCCTTTTAGATGTGGGCCAGAACTGCGTGCGCCAGCTGCCACAGCACCTCCTTTGAAGCTTCCCTGCAAACACTGCCAAGGATTCGGGGACACATTTTGGAACCTAAGACCTGTTTCTGCTCAGTAACGTGCAGCAAGAAAGGAACTCCATTTGAAGGGAGAAATGACAGAGGCACTGGTTGGAATCAGCGAGACAGCAATTTGAGCAGTCACTAAATTTCATCTTTGACTAGAGCATCCATGTCCCCAGCATTCAGCTCAGCTGGATCGGAATTTGGTTCTGAAAATGAATGAAGATTTGGAGAAGGAAGTGTGTTTCATCTTTTATCCAGACTTGTTCACCTGTCATTGAAAGACCTTTCTCTGAACCAGACCGATGGGTTACAGATAGAACCATGCTGCAATGCTCCGGTTCCAATCTTCTTCCAACTTCCTCAGGCTAAGTTCTTTTTGAAAGCATCACAAATGACCTCTGAGTGAGAGGGAACCTTTGTGTTTCAAATACCATTGGAAGTAGCCCTATCAAACTGAAGGCAGCTGCATTAGCCCCTTTTGGTCAGAAGTAGTGTCGTCAAGCAGGGCTTTCAGGAGCGCCTTGGGACATTAAATGAGGGAATCTGGAGAACCTCTGGATAAAAGGCTCTTTGCTGAGAATTAGAGGGAACAGCTTTTTTGTGCTTTATAAAGAAAGGCTGTGGGATGTCAGTGAGATTATTTCATTTATTTTAGGAAACATACTGTTCTAAAACAAGCCAAGTAAGCTGGAATTGTGGTAAAAAGTGCCTTTGATAAAATGACAAAGAATAATCCCTTAAGTAGAAGAAAAAATTGACTCCAGTAATTTAATTTTCCTCCGTATTTGATCTTTGCATATAAACTTGACATCTACAGGAAACCATTGCCTATAACTCCTTTTAGCAAGACAGGTTCTCACTGCTGTTTCATGTAATGCATTGTTTATCTGTCTGTCCAGTACTAGAGATGAATAGAAAAAATCCCCACCATTGGCCAAAATGGGGGAACATCTCCTTTTTTGTGTGTGCTTTGCTAAAACACAAATTACTCAGTGAGTTTTCCTCATATATTTTACTTTTGGGGGGGGAAAATTAAAAGTCTTTGTCATAATTTCTTTTTAGCTTTGGGGAAGGAGGCATTAAGGAGTCTCTCAGCAGCCTCCCTGTCCCACTGCATCTAGAGAAATATAAGGGATTGCCCATGCCAGAGGCATCTTTCTGTTATTTCCCTCGTGAAAACAGTAACCAACTTGCCCAGCAGATCACATTCTACCATTTTGGCCCTGGATGGAACTCTCTCACTGTGAAGTAATTCCATTCTCCAGAGAACAACTCCACTGAGGATTACTCCTGCATTTCTTATGCCAGAGGAAGTGTTGCTTACATAAGGGCTACAGGATCAGGCCATGTATTTGGACCTTTGCTATAATCAGAACTGTAGTTTGCCCACTAAAATGCAGTCACGCTATATCCACACTTATTTTAAGCTAAATCTTTAGACCCACTAACAAGGTTGTAAAGAGGGGGAAGATGCTTCAACCTTTTGCATAATACCATCTAATGACCAGTTGGGCTTTGTGCAGGAGGGTAACTTAGTATTCCTATAGTAACATCAGTCTTCCAAAGGGCCCTCTGCAGAATCTGGTCTCTCTCTAGCTTCCTGTGGCAAAAGAGGCACAAAGATCTGTGAAATCCAGTAAAGCCAGGATTTTGTCTCATAAGCACGTTACACTGTACAATTTAACTGATCCGCCAAGACAAGAGTCAAAACTTTCCAAATCTATGCCTGTAATACAATACTATGCAGTAAAGACACTGCAATCTAGAAGGTCATTAAGAAAAGCTAAGTAGCTGTACCAACCACAAATATGCCCTTTATACAGTTAGGTCTAATTTTTCAGCAATGTGTCAGGGTTACAGGATCACATTTACAATCACCCCTTTCAAGTTGTATCTAATTTCTGACATTCATGGTGTGTTGGGGAAACTCACCCGTGTTGTGGCCTGTGCTAGGAGTGTTGCATAAAGATGGAGCATTTCACCCTTGGGGAAATTAAAAGCCACCTCAAAGCCCAAAGCAAACCTGAGATGGTAAAAGGAGTAGATCGGAGAGTGAGAGGGCATGCCTGAAAACACAGAGCTATAAGATAATGATTTACTTTAGTGGGGGAGCATTGAGTTTTTATCTAGCTTCCCTTTACCATATTAATTCATGTATTTATTTCTTCAATTTTTTTTAAAAAATGCAACTATTACAATCTCCCATTCAGTGTTGTTGGGCACTGGGACTTTGAGGTTTGACACCACAAAATTTCATTCCAGCAGAGTCCATGCAAGCTTTTAATACACACTATCCAGAGTAAAACAGCTTCCTTAAATATTTTTTGCCTTTGACCAAAAGTTTACATTAACATGCATGTAGAGAACATAGTAAAAATGGCATATTAACCATGGACACAGCATTTTAAATAAATCAGAAGAAATAAATCTTAAGAAATACAAGGCAGGTTTGTCAGATCTTTTTGCATGTGTTCAGCTTTCTCTGGCTTTAAAGCACTTTGAACATGAAAAGCACTAGTTACGTGCTCAGTATTATTATTGGTGTGTCAACTGAGAAACAGATACATTGTGGATTTAAGTTTAGGAAAAGCCAGGAAGATAATTCTATGTCTCTGAGGTACTTATCTTGTCCCAATTAGTGTAGTGCCTGGGTGTCTTTCAAGTTAATGTACTTATTCTTATAACACCCCTCTGAAAGGGAAGATCATTATACCCGTGTTATAGGAGAGAAAACTGAGGCACAGAGAGACTTGTCTGAGGTTGCACAAGGAGTCTCTGTGATGGAGCAGGAAATTGAACCTGGGGCTCCTAAGTCCTAGGCAAATTCTGTGGCCACTAGATCATCCTTCCTTCTTTAGGAATGTAGCCCAGAAGGCACTGTTTGTATGCTCTCACAAAGCCTCTGGGAGTCAAGCAAACATATCCGAGGAAGCCAGGCCATAGAAGAAAAAAAAAAAAGAGAGACAGACTTTCACTGCAGTTACAGTAAATTCATATATGGGATACATTTAATCATCAAAAGATTTTTCAGATATTCCTTGGCTATTTGCTTTCTCTAATTTATGTGGACACAAAACAATTTTAGTTAGTTATCCTTTGAAGCTATTTTAAGTCTTTTTTTGATGTTCTTCTAACCCTTAAGAATAGGTCCATCTAACATCCATAGAAATATCACGTTGATTGTGGCACCTTTCAGTATTTTGTAAATTGACATTGAATAACTGTTCCATAAACTAATTCACATGATTTCTCTGAAAATTTGCAATGAAAAAACCAAACAAAACCACAAGTCCAAGCAACAGCAACATTAAGTGTCACAGTACCATGCTGTGAGCACAATTATAACGCAACAGGGCAGGCTTTGAAAGTGTTCTAATCAGCACACAGAAACTCACTAGTTCTCATTAATGACTGGAACACTCACTGTGGATTCTTGAATTTCGTTAATTATAAACCGATTGCTGCAATTGTGCTGATGTGGAGTCAAGTACAGGATCAGAGCCTTGGTAAGCAAGCAAATTGGGAAACAAATATCAAAGCTATTGTATCAAAGACATAAATTAAATTAACAAAATGAAGCATACTTTTAATTATCTGGAACAATACTTCACTTCTATGGTAAGTATAGGATGACAGAAATGTACAGTATTATTATTAAGCTTTCTCTATGTAGAGAAAACATGAGACCTTGCTAGTGGCTTAGTCACATGAGAATTAGCGAGGTTCTAATCACACTGTAGAAATGGAGTCATCTTTATAGTTTGGTAACAGAAGACACTCTCTTACTCTCTTTTCTTAGACCACGAGAAGCAATCTGAGTCCATCTGTGACCTAGACTTCTGGTTTAGATCCAAGTTGGTCAGAAAAAAAAAATATTTTCTGTCCAGGTCATCCAGTCTAACTGGAGTTCTTCCCACTCAAAGATTGCTAGTGTCTGGACTGGATTCATCAAGGCCTGACTAGAAGGCACAATTATAAAGCATGGCACTATCAATTCACATTTTCGTCTCTTCTTTTTCCTGCCCCCAAGCAATCACAAGGGAATTGCTACTAAGCTATAGTGATTTTACCTCCATCACAATTTAAACCAGGCATAGAGATCATTAAAACCAGTTTGCCCTCCAGTGTCTCATCAATATGTAAATAACAATCCTTTCCCATGCAAAGTGAACACTTGGCATTTTGATTCAAGAGATAATGATTGGTCTGTTAACAGACCATTGGGGGGGAGGGAAAGACAGGAATGAAAAACCTCACTGTTCAAAAACAAAGATACAAATGTGCTGGTCAAGAGAATTAGCACTGAAAGGATTACAGAGAAAATGTAACAGACAATAGTATTAGCTCAAATTTAACATAAAGCATTAATCTAAGGCAATAGTGGCTACCCGATGTATATTGTTTGATATTTGTATGCATCTATATTTTATATATAAAATATATGCATATAAAACATGATATATAATATGCATATAATATTCATATTGTCTGATATATATATGCATCTGAATATTATATACATCTTATTCTGTCTGTAAAGTGCCTTGCACATTTTGATCATCATTGTAATTATCCTGTGTAGGTACAGAATACAACTTTTAGAAAGTTTTAGGGTCTGGCATATCAGAGAGAATATTTTAGGGGCTTGCTTCAATCTGACAGTGGGAGCACTTTGAACCTTGAAAAAGAACACCACCACCACAGCAGCCAAAAGAGATATCAGCAGGGGTGGTGAGTAAAAAAAAAAGAAAAAGAAAAGAAGAGTACTTCAGACAGAACAGCTTTTGTTCCCACAGTCCATTTCATGTGGAGATTGCGAGGTGAATGGCTTTGAAATGAAACTGGTTTATGAAGGAGTTGCTAGGTCACAGGAAGCAGAACTGTCGGAACTTGTTTTGTGAGTTGATTTCTTGAAGAAAAAAAAAGGAGCTAATCTTTAAAAGATTTCACCGTCTCGTCCCCTCTCCCCTTTCGTGGCAGAAAGAAACTCATATTGTGTCCAACGATCTTTGCTGGAAGGGGAGTTTCAAAAGTTTGGGAGAGGGTAGGCTCCAGGCTACCTTGTCCCAGCAATTCTACTCGTTTAGCCAATAGTAGGAAGCTATGCAAATGATTTCAAGAGTCTGCCTCCAACAATTCCCAACGTGAGCTCAGATACACGGAAAATTCAGCCGTGCCGAGAGCTCTTACATGAGACTGGCAAACCAACTGCAGTTCTGGGACTATTTTCATTTTCGTTTAATAAGACATTAAATGGGTGGAAAAATACATGCGATCTCAATGTATTTTGTTTAGCTTCACAAGATTACTCCATATAAACCTGCAACTATGAAGTATAAGGTAAGGAATGAGCTTCTTTGAAGGGCTTTTTTTTATCTACGCGGGGGGGGGAACCCTTTATATTTTTAATTTCGAATGGACTCTGAGTGACAGCTCCATTTCAGTGCAGGCTAGGAGAGGGACTGGATGAGCTGGTCTACTCCGTACCTAGATTCGATAGACGCAGAGAACTTTGTTTGAAATACACTAAGTTCTGTCTGTATCAGTGTTCCTAGGCTAACTCCCAGCTGATTTCCTGCAACTGCTACAGATATAGTAGTGGCTCAAAGGAGGGGGGAAAACCAGAGCTTCTAGGTCACAGACTCACTTATTTTTGGATTCATCCTAAGGCAGTTTTTAAAGTCTCTCTCTTCTGCTCTGAATGACTTTGCCATCTGTGTTTCAAGGCGACCTTTCAAAAGTATACCCTTCATTTTTTGAAATCCTTACATTGGGACTGTAAAGTGAAAAAATATTGTCGCTGTTTCTTTCTCTTTTCTGAAAATATAAGGCGTTTTAGCAGAAAGTTTGGTACATACAGCATGAGTAGTAAATGTATTCGGTTACAGTTCTGCTGAACACACCACTTGTAGAAAGCCTTTTGACTTCATCCATGGCAAAACATTAACTGGTACTTTATGAGAAAGCGGTCACTTTATACGTACCTGCTGACAAAAGGTTAATCAAGAAAAGGAGCTATCCGTGGGAGTGGGGAATCTTATGTTGACTGAGACATGGTAGGATTCCACATGAATGTCTTGGACCGAATTCTGCTCCCCCATTTTCCAATGCAAAATCTGAACAGACCTCACTGATGTCAAAGAAGATACTCCAGATTCACGATGGTATAACTGAGAGCAGAATTGGGTCCCTTAAATGGAAAATAAGTGCATAGCAATAACTTGGAAAGGGATTCTCTGAATTTTTTTTAAATCTTGTTTGATTTCAAAGGAGAATATGCTTTCCTGTCACATTTTTTTGATCCAGCTACTGTATTATACATATATGTACAAGGAGCTAAATTCTCCCCTCATTTATACCAGTATAATTGCAATGACTTCAGAGCTTCACTGATATAATCAAGAAGGAAACTTACATCCGCAGGTGTCATTTGTATATATATCAAATGATACATCTTCCAAAGTGAGGTCAAGCATTATTGACCAGCACTGTTTACAAACAAAAAATGGTTTTCTCCCTGTGAAATGGTTAGTCTGTTTCCCATACTATAACAACATGTGGTTTACGTAAACAAGCTGCAATTATTGTTTTTTTTTTTAATATGGTTTCCTTTAATTCACTGTGAGAAAGAAACCAATTACATATTTGGAAATTAGAACCATATTCCTCTCTTCCCTCTTTAACAAACCAATCCACCAGCACACTGTAATGTATCAGATCTGTTTAACACAGTTGTTCTTAAAGACATAAACATGAAATGCTGATGTGTCAATCAATCATAGTGTTACACTAATTATCAATATCCAGGCAGGAGAGTGGATTGTTGCATTAGACTAATGTATAGACATACCGTAATCTTGTATTATGAGGAAAATGGGGGAGGCGGGATTATTTTAGTTCTCCTTCCCCCAGCTCCACCTCCCAACAACAAAAAACTCATCAAAGTCAATAAAAAGGTGAATCAGAAAAGTCACACACGTTATTCACACTCAGACTCATTTTGGGAAGGGGCAATATTTTGTTATATTTGTATTATATACAATAATATATAATGGGGCTTGATCTTGAGGTGATGAAGGCGGTTTAAGAACCTATATAGCGTGGCACCTCTAGCTGCTGCCAGAATACAAATAAATAATACACGTACACACCCACACTAACTCTTAACTGTGTGCATTCTTACTTGAAAAGATAAGCCCAGTCCAAGCTCTCTGAAAGTAAACACTCACAGACTTTAGGAAAGCTTGGATCCAGATCTAGACTTTATGGCCAGCTCTTATTTCTCTTATTAGCTGAACCCCAGAATCTATCTATCTATGGCACTCAGATACCATAGTGATGAGGGTCCTATACGACCTAGAGTAACAAACCAAAACACCCAGTAACTTGGGAAGTTCAGATCTGGATCTGAACTCTATGGCTAGCTCGAGGTTTGTAATGGGCTGAGCCATAACCAGTGATCCAAATAATTCCAATTTACAGTTCAGGCCCCTCTGATTCTGGTCAGGAGAAAAAGTGTCACATGCAAAAAACATAGGTAATTAATAACATAACAAAATATGGAACGCACTGAACCTGCTGCTTCACTTAGTGGAAACTGTCATTTGTTTTAGCAATAATCTTCAGCTAATTAAATACATTCTCACTTACAAATGAGCAATATTGTGCTTTGGCTGCAAAATGACAGACCTGCAGGATTATACAACTCCCGAAAATTTCTTGTCACCCTTATTCCTTGCACACCGCCAAGAAACAACTCTACAGTAGTGTGGTGATCATAATTCACACTAGCCACAAGGCTCTGTGAGAATATGAAATAAACCACTTCCACAACAGAAATCTTCCCGGTAATGCTCCTGCTCTGTCTGGTTAGAATGAGAGCTTTGGTTTGGAAGGGGATTACGTAATTCTAGATGGAGCAGGCTAGACAAAGAAAAAGAAAGAACAATAAAAAAAGACAGAAGGTTTTTGGGCTCCATAAACCTTCCTGCCAGACTAGTGTGTTTACATTTCCTGGGAAGTTTGAAGTATTTATTTAAACTGTTCAGCCAGGACAAATATCCTTAGATCTATTTCTCAGCTGGGGTGAGGGGTGGGGGTAAGTTACAAAGACAATACTTGCTTGTACAATATTTCCCAATTTGAATAGATTTTTTATTTTTCTCTATGTCCTTGTTTACTGTAGAGAGAAGAAAATAGTGCAAATATTAATATTTTAAGTTTTGATTAAAAAAAAACTGTATAGGTTGCGTTCATGCCAGGTGTATAGTTGACTTTGTTTCACTAACAGCTTCCTGTCATTTTTCTAGTGCAATAAGTGATAGCTGCTGTTTTATTTATTTTTTATCATTTTACTTTCCTCATACCTGTATATCAGAAGAGCCTCTGTTTACTCAGGTGACAGAGACAAAAGGTTATATTCCACGTGGAGTGTTGCCTGTTGGTGAGAGCAAGATTTGGCTCACTACCTAACCTGAACTTCTGTCTTCCTCAAAATCTTCCTCTAAAGGATCTGCTAGTGAAAGTTTTGCTCACCCTGCTCATTTTTTTTAAACCTAAACTTTTCATTCTCCATCCTGTTCCTCAAACAACAGGGGTGAAATTCCAGCCCCCACTAAAGCCAATTGTAAAATTCCCATTGACTTCAGTGACACCACGATTTCACTCCAATTTTTCCTCTCTCTGCCATTCCCGACTCCACTCCCTAGGTCAAATTCAGTGGATCTCTGCCTATGTCCCCAGAACTGAATTTGACACTAGGGTAGATGAGATTTCTCTTCTGTGCTTCTCCATCAGTCCTAGTTTCCCAATACTTAATTAGTCTGATCTTTATACCTTTCAACTGCATTCTCCCAGATGTACCTACATGATATATATTGCAAGTTGTATTTGTATTTGCAGATTGGCTGTGAAGTGTCTCGCAATTTTGTATGAAAGATTCTATCAAATACAAATTCCATTGCATTGTGATTGTATTGTGGCATCCTTGGGTTCTTTTTCATCTTCCTATGGCAGGTTAAATCTCATAGAATCTTCTCTGGGGGCATATCATCCTGGTATTACATATATCAAAGGACTGAATTCACAGTTTCTAAATACAAACCCAACCTGGGATTCTGAGGACAAAATGACCATGATTAAAACTTTGCACTATGGAAATGAAAATGTAATTAGGTGTTACCATGAGTAGGTACACTGTGGCACAATGAAAGGGGAGTACTGTGATAACAAGGCTTTGATAGCTATTCATCAATCACAAGCAACACTAAAAAGAAAGGGGGAAAAAGTTTATTTGTTATAGAATCCAAACAGGGATGGATGGCTGTGGGGGGGGAGGGGAGGGATTAATGCATTCCTCATCTCCTTTAAACCAATAAGAATGATGTATGAAGTCTTGATAATCCATTTTTGGATAGTTTGTTGGGCAAGAAAAAAACCTAAACAAATTGGTTTGAAATGCCGGCCATTTATACCATGGCACAGACAAGTAATATATAGAATTAATTACAACGTCTGCATGCCAAGTCAAACAAAATAGTGTCACTGGGAAAAAATACTGTATTTCCAGCCAGAAATGCTTGTGAAAAGCTGCTTGTAACCCAGGAAATAGCCAAATAATTTCTTGTTTATATGAAGGAGAAAGTATTGTCTGCACTTTACTGACCAAAACCTGTTTTGTTTACTCCTACATTCCTGACATCGCCCTGTGACTATCGAGGTATGAAAGTATAGTAAATAAGATTTGAAAAAAACCTTGCCAAAATTCACATCACAGAGCAAACTAACACATTTAAAGAGTGACCTTCCGTCACTTTAGATCTTAAAGGGCACATGAGCATCATCATGAAAAAGGAATATAATAAACGTTTAACAGGGTTTTCTGAATGATTTTTAGCAGTCTGGAAAGCATATTGTGGACAGGAAGAGTATTCTTGTTAGATGCCAATTTAGCACCAACAAACTGAATAAAGGCAAGTTACATAAAGAAGACATTACTATTGACAACAATCTGGTTCCGTTTTGAGACTGCCTCCCAATGTTCCATGTAAGAATTTTAAATTTAGTACTCCTCATGTACAATTCACATACATGTTTTAATTTATGTTGGGCCTAATTCTGCAGCCTTTATTCAAGAAAGATTCCCAATAAGTTAACTGGGAGTTTTACCTGAGTAATGGAGGAGAACCATACCAACCTCCATGTCAGTAGAGGGAGGCAAAACAAAGGGCTGCATGTTGGGTGAATCTGAAAGAGAAGAGTGCCATCTCAGTGACATTGAACCATGCACTGTCGAAACGCCCCTCTGCAGGTGCTTTGAAGGCTTTGTGCACCATAAGGTAGGACAAGTAGGTCATGAATGGAAAGCTGCTGACATCATACAGAAGGCAGTGGCAATGAACAAGCCAATGGTGGCATTGACATACTGCCAATGGCCCGAAGGAGGCCAAAGAGGTTAGTTGCTAGTAGAAAGGGGCAGTGTAGGTGGCTCTGGTCTCCATGCACCTTAGCAGTCTGTATGACTTGGGAATAGACAGTTGGTCACTTCTGATGAAGTCATTCCCCACCAAGCGCAGAATGCATCAGAAACCATAAGGTTATAAACTCAATTCTCTCTCTTGTGTTAGCCTGTGGGGGACAGGATGGCAAGTCTAGCCTATAATTGTCTATCTTAGGTACTTATATGGTCCCCATCACAATAGTATCAGACCAACTCACAATCATTAATGTATTTAAACTCACAACACCCATTTTACAGATGGGGAACTGAGGCACAGAGAGGCTAAGTGACTTACTCAAGGTTCTCAAGAAATGTATGGTGGAGTAGAGAACTGTAACCAGGTCTCTAAAGTACTAAGCTAGTCTCCTAACCACTGGGTCATCCAACTCTACACTAACATACTATGAAGTCATGGCAAAGGGTTATATCAAAGAACTAGCTAGTGATGGGCAATTTTTAACTGGTTTATACGCTCTCTACATAAGGGTGCAAAAGTTCAGATGTTCGTGAGGAATGTCATCTGAACCTATTAAATCTGGAAATTGGGCTAGTTATCTAAGATCTCTCTCTCTCTCAAAAAAAGAAGCCCAGTAGTTCCTGGTTTGAGCTGCATCATCAGAAATACCGTGAGAACAATCTTACTTCTGATATTTTGTTAATTCAGCTTTTACTGGAGTCCACGAGTTGTAGAGGCCTGGGAAAACTGTATGTAAAATCGATTTTAACCACACTTTTTTTGGAATCTCTATAAAAATTCAGATCGTGGTCTGAGTGAAAATTCAGGTCAGTTGTTACTCTAAGGCAGTTTGCCCCTCCATTAACAACAACTGAACTGCTAATCTGATAAGGGGAAAATTCCTTTTTCAGTCCCAAATATGATGATCAGTTAGAGCACTTGGGCAAGATCCACCAAGAATTCACAATAGTATTTCAGAGCCCTCCCTATCTAATGTCCCATTGTTAGCCACTAGCAGTTGCAGATCGATCACATGCCATTGCAGGCAACCTCATCATACCATACCCTCCATAAACGTATCAAGCTCAGTCTTGAAACTAAATAGGTTTTTTGTCCCCCACTGCTCCCCTTGGGAGGCTGTTCCAGAAATTCATTCCTCTGATGGTTAGAAATCTAATTTCAAGCCTAAACTTGTTGATGACCACTTTATATGCATTTGTTCATGTGCCAGCATTGGGCCTTATCTTAAATAACTTCTCTCCCTCCCTTGTGTTTATTCCTCTGATGTATTTATAGAGAGCAATCTTATCTCCCCTCAGCCTTTGTTTGGTTAGGCTAAACAAGCCAAGTTCCTTAAGTTTCCTTTCATGAGGTAGGTTTCCTCTAATCATCCTAGCAGCCTTTTTCTGCACCTGTTCTAGTTTGAATTAAATTTCTTAAACCTGGGAGACTAGAACTGCACACACAGATGTGGTAATTTCTGCTTCCACATTCTCATTTCCATTAGCCACCCTGCCAAACCCCTAAGTTCCTCATTACCCTTATTAGAAATTGAAGCAAAGTATTCATTTAGGTGTTGGGCCATGCACAACGGCCAGATCTGGAAGGGTTTGAAGCCATGCAGACCCATCCCATCATCCTTCCCGCAGCTAGTGCCCCTGGTACTAGGCTGGATCAAGGTCTGCAGTTCTCTCAGCCTCAAACTCTGGCTTGCTCTTGAGCAGAGATGGAAGAGAAAAAGAGGCTCCTTGTGCACCTGCATGGAGCCCACCGAAATGTGGCCCTATGTGTACCAAAAGATGCAGAAAAATATATGCTCAAAGCACAGTATCTTATGATTGCCATAATATCACTATTACTAGCTGGTTTTGGGCCATTAAAGCAACCTTTTAACAAAACTGATATCAGATATTTTTCCCCAAAGTAATTTAGGGGCCTAAGTAACATTTTCAAAGTGACAAGTATTTAGGAGTCTGAGTCCCTCGGATTTTCCATGAGACTCCTTAGTACCTAAATCACTTTTGAATTTTTGCCCTAAGTCACCTAGGCACTTTTGAAATTTTTACCTGATGGATGGGAATCTTTCTTTGACAACAAGATGCTTTACATTAGGTCTTCAATAGGGAACTATTACACAGACAGACTATGGAGGTGTCAGTATGTGTACAGAAAAGCAAACAGTGGTAATGTATACCTGAAGCACAATTTCTGCTATTGCTAGTTAAAGCTGGATTTAGAGATATTAGGCCAAATTCTCTACTGGTGTAAACTGAAGAAGCTCCATGAATGTCAATGGAGTTGGGACAATTTACATCAGCAGAGAATTTGAGTTTTAAATATTGCTGCCTATTACAGGCTGCTCTTTCAAAATGTCCTTCTGCTTTTTTCCCCCTTCATCTAGGCTTCAAGAGTAATGGAAATTACACTCATTTTTAAGGAGTTAAATAGAGCTCACACCCAAATGCACTAGGGAAAAACTGTCAGGAAATGGAGCAGCTAAAACTGCAGTTTAGAGTCTCAGAAACAGTTGCATAGGATGATGAGAATTGTATATTTTTTCCCTCTCTAGGATTGGAACCCATGCCTGACTCTTTATTTATGCATTTCTTTTAAAGCCCATTCATTCATAGTCAGGCTTGATTAGCCTGCCCTGAAAAGGAAAAGTAGTAAGAATGTATTTACTCTACAGGAGTGCAATCAGAACATCAGAGGCCTTTTCTCAAACATACCCCATTCACAGAGAGGTTGAAATTTCAGTGGGAACAACCCTGTGAATCATGTGGAGACAATGGGTCCTGGGGAATGCCGAATTGGCCTAGGAATAAATCTTGTTTCCCAATGAATGACTTCTTGCTCACTAGGGAAAACAGACCATGAAAATTCAGAAACCCTCTTCAATGCACAACTCTTTATCCAGAAGCTAAAACAACAAAATGTATACTTTGCCTGTCTGATGTGAACTTTGCAATAGCGGGGTTAGAGTGTTTTTCCTCTTTTCTTACTAAGTTTCATTAAGTAAACCAATCAGCGGTCTAGAATTTTTAAGGTACTATTACACTTTCCAAGGAGATATCTTCTAATGGATTTTTCCTTGTGTTGATGCGCTGTGTTAATTTGTAAATACAATGGGCTTAATTATACTCTCAGTTCACTGGTGCTATCCTATTGAATTCAGTGAGGTTGTACCGTTATAACTGGGAGAAGACTGGGCGCCCTTACATTTTTTGTATTAACATTAACATTAACATTAATATTGTGTGTGTGTATGTGTGTCTTTCCTGTCTATCTATTTAGGCATTTATATGGTCCTCATAACCATACTAATAACTCAGTGTGTTACTGTGTAAGCAGTATTAGGCCTCATTCACACTATAACTTCAACTGTGCTGGAGGACCCCATTTAAGATACAGTTTTCTCCCACCTTGGTTATACCATATTTGCAATATAAAAAAGGTCCCCAAACTGTGCTAAGGGCTTGGATATGATCAACCACCCATTTAATGTTTTGTCCGTTTTTCCAAATGAGTGTTATAACCAGTTTGGTGGCCACCATATTGTGATGTTTTTCCCCTAAGAAATTGTACAGAAAAGATGTAAGTCTGTCTGCGAAAAGACTTGTTGCACGTGCCTGCATGTGGAAAGTTTCAAAACTCAAAACAGATTTCAGGGTTAGGTTTTTTTCTCTCTCACCTTGTTTTTCTGTTCTACTTCTTTTACCCTTAAGCGTCCAAAATCCAGTCTCCTTTAACTAAGGAAGCAATTGACTGCCTGAGGGAAAGAATTTATGTTTTCCACATCTTCTGTTTTTTACTAGTGTGGAGTTTAATCAGAGTGAGATCACTTACACTGTGTTGTTTGCCTGATGTGGTGCTATTTTTGTTTATGTTACAGAATGCATATAGACCACTGTGCAGATTTGAAAAGCCCTTTTAAAATCAAAGTGCTAGATCACCACCCTTCCTTGGGAAAAAATAGTGGGTGGGCAAAAGATACGTAGAGTTATTAATATTGATGGAGATTCCCAAAAGAATTGCCTGGGTTTGGAGGCAGCACAGGGACTGAAGGCTGCCTTCCCACAGAGTGACAGAGGCATGCTGTTCCAATGTTGCGGACCTGGATGATATGGGCTTCTCTCCCCACCTGAAAGCACAGCTTCATCTTGAATTATATCAACAACAACTAAACCTGTTGGCTTCTACCCTGTCTTAGAGGGGTTTGAAAACACAGAGCAGGAACCCACAGATGTTAATGGTTCTGGGGTGAACATTAATGCCCACTGGTATTTTCTCAATGCCACATAGAACAGCATTACCTTGGCTATGCCACTTTCTTACCCAACCATGACTTGCAGATTCCCAATTGCAGAGGCCATGCTATGCGGTGAGGAGAGATGTTTCAACTTTCTCCCCTCCCGCTTTGATGCCATTTTAGCAGCTTTGCTACTTTCACCCCTTCCACAGCAAAAATTAAAAGGGATGATTTGGCTCATTATTTAGACATTTGAATTTCAGGCCAGATTTTGCAAGTTTCGTTATAACAGTCTGTGAGGCAAAAAACTAAACAACGCCCCCCCACCTCCTCCAATTCACTTAGATGATGTAGAGATGTTTATTGCTCTTCCAGGAACACAGTTTAATTTACAGGGCATTACAATTCAACCGGAAAGCAAAGGGGGTTTTTAATTGACTTCTCCAATTGAAAATGTCAAGCACAGAAGTATGTTAATGTTGTACTAACTCAGTGGAGAACAATGAGATATTTTATTCACGCAGGCTGAAGCATTAGTGTGCTCTCTCATCCTCAGTTTGGAATTCTCCTTATTTCTCCTTTCAGTACCTCCCTGCCTTTTCCCCAGTGGATGGCTTTCATTACTGTGTATTAAATCCGCCTCTGGAAACTACTGCCAAGATCAGACTTATCTGAGCCACAAATATGCTACTAGACCTTCCAAGAGCTCAGCCCCACAAGGTGCTGAGTGCCCTCCACACCCAGGACCCAATTAATTGTGTGTTGCAGGACAGGAGTAGTTCCCCTTAGCTTGAAATGGAGTTACTTTTATTATAGGACTGGGAAACAGGGCCTTCATTGTTAAGGGTGCTCAGTATCTCACAGGATTGGACCCTAAATTTGAATCCACTTTATGGAGCACATCAACATTTTAGGTGCCAGAGTGACACCTCTGGGGCTTGATGATCCTGTCAGCTGACCACTCTGCCACTTCTGCTGAAGTTAGTGGGTATTGCGCCTGCTAATGCTGGCAGTGAATCTGGCCCAACATGCCAATTGAAAAAAGCATGAGGTAAACTAAAAACACCTAACCCTGTAATCCACCTTTGTGTGTACAGTAACATTGCCATTAAAACGTTTGTTCCCAGTTTTTATCCCTGCTATCTCGGCAACTGATCATATACCACACAAAATGCACACACCTCCCACAGTCCAGAGTAGACTCTGAAATGTAGGCCTCCTCAGGTGAGACAGCTCAGAGGAACACTGAAATAACACACTTGCCTTTCTCCTCTGCAAACCAAAGATTTTCCATATCACATAACCTCCAGACAACTTGTCATACTATAGCACGACCGACAGCCTCTGATACACAAGAATGAAAAGGCAGGGTACTCGGGACAGAAGCTCTTCCCATTAGGCCTGGCGCAGGCTGATGCTATGAGACCCTCACTTTCATTAGCAGCAAAAAATCAACCCTCCCAATCTGTCGAAAGAAAATGACCTAATTTCAGCTAACAAGACCTCTAATTATTTTATCTGCTACCACTTCACAGGGGGCGAGAAGGGGAGTCTCTTTTTAAATACCACATTTATTATTTTTGTGGCATAAAGTGAGTTAGAAAAGTGGGGCAGTGGGCTGGTGCTCTGAAGCCTTTGCACGCTGACTCCCCCTTCTGTCATCAGCTTGGAGCCAAGGCAGCCCTCCATTTCTACAGCACCGCACGCCTCAGGATCATAGCCCATCCAACTGGGGATGGAAGGGCATTTAAAAAACCCTTCTTGGTTGGCTTAGGCCATTTTACAGTCCATTCCCTGGGCGAGTACCTAGGTGTCCATGTGCCTGCCTGTGTGTGTATACGCACACATACAGATCAGAAGCTGTGGTTGCCGCATTTGCCGTCTGCCCCTCACTTCTCTTCCACGCTCTCTTAATCTGGAAGGCAAGCTGAATATCTGACTTTGAGGTACTGGTGGTGGCAAAAAACCGTTCTATACTCTGAAACTACCTCAGGTCTCTAAGTGTTGTCTTCTGTACCTAGATGGCTTGCAGTGCTACCTCGCCTTCTTTTCTTAACAAGCTATACCATGTACTGAGCCCCAGTCCCTCTAGTAACTCAATCATTGGTAGGGGTCTGTTGCAGGAGTGGGTGAGTGAGGTTCTGTGACCTGTGGTGTATAGGAGGTCAGACATAATGGTCCCTTCTGACCTTAAAGTCTATGAGTCTATGAGAGCCAAATGATTCTTTTTAGGGTCTCGTAAGAAGCACCCCAGTAAAACTGAGTTTCTTACAGATAGATTTGTTACCTACAGAGCTTCAATAGTTTTCTGCCTTGGAAGTACAGTACAATAGCTCCTTTGTCCTAGGGCAGTGATCAGGAAAAGTGGTCAGGGAAGAAGTTAAAAAAGAACTGATGCAAAAGCACCTGATAAAGAGCAGCTTCTGTGTTGTCCACGGGCACAATACAGCTTGATCAGCTCTCTCTGCTGGTGTGTTCTGAATTGGCCCCTGGTAGTGTCTAAGGCTGTGGCTATCCTACCACTTATGTCAGCAAAACTTACATCTCTCAGAGAGTGTGAAAAAACCCATCCCCCTCAGCAACCTCAGTTTCACCGGCAGAAGCGGCAAGGGCAGTGTGCACAGTGCGATGTCAGCAGGAGAGCTTCTCCTGCCGACATCGCCACCGCCACCGCTGCTCATGGAGGTGGTTTCATTATGTTGATGGGAGAGCTCTCTCCCGTCAGCATAGAGTGGCTACATAAGCAATCTTATAGCAGCGCAGCTGTGTTGGTACAGCTGTACCTCTGTAAGCTCACTAGTGTAGACGTGGCCTGGGCCATTTATTTTAAGACATACCCTATTGTATTTTCCACTTGGTTCCTTCCTCATGCTGTCTCTGTCTCTCTATTGTTTTTGTCTCACGCCTCCTCCATCAAAGCATTGTGATTATGCTTCACAGCACTGTAAGGGGACAATGTAACGTAAGTGCTGTATTCCAGAAGCTAATGTCAGACCTCAGGAAATTTACTTAGTGACTTGAAGAAGAAACAAGGGATACTGACAAATATGAACCAATAAAAAAAACAGAACAAAAAAAAAAACACACAGAAGAAACATGTTATCTCTGATTAAAAATGATCTGGTCAAATTAAAGCCACTGGTTGTGCGTAGATACACACATCACTCCTTTATTTCTGTTTTCTTTCCCTTTTCCTGTAACGGTCTAAACGTAGAAAAGGGGCTGTTTGGAGTTTGAAATAGCTTGCCTGATTACAGAAATTAGAAGTCACACCCTTCTTTGCTTAGGAAACAAGACAGCAATAAATTGTGTTGCATATATGATGGCAGTAATAAAAGAAAAGTTAGTCACCTAGTGTAGAGGTCAATGTACATAAGCGTATGTGTTCAGGAGCATTTTCACCCACTTCCCCAATGGTAGCATGAGATTCTGGCAGAAGCATGGTTGGTTAAACCCTTTCCTCATTCGTTCGCATGGCCTGTGGAGGAGTTAAGTCTTGGCGCTGCACTGTGACATTTGCCCAACAGTACTTTGCCTTTAAAGAACCCATTGCATTTAATCTCATACTACTTCACTTATTATCTCACTATTTGCTTCTATGTTTGCTTTATGGTGGTGTGCGCTTAGTACAGTCTTGTTACCTACGTCATCCTCCCTCTTTATAACAACAGAAGGAATGGACCCTTCCACAGTTCTCTCCCTTTCACTTTGCCTCCTTCCCACAGACTGTTACAGCCCTAAGAGCCACGTTTTCCCTTTTGGTTGCATCAGAAGTACCAGCATCCTCTCACCTCCCTGCCCTGAAGAACAAACAAATCAAAATGACAGCAGGGCAGATTTTTAAAGGTATTTTGGTGTCTAAAGATAGAAATAGATGCCTAGTGGGATATGAAAAAGCACCGGGGCTCCGAATGCCTGTTAATTTTAATGCCTAGGTGCTTTTGAAAATCCAAAAGATGCACATAAGCGTCTATTAGGTTTCTGAATACTTTTTAAAATCTGCTCCAACCTGCCTTTGCCATCCGAGTGAACTACCGGCCCCCCAGTCTTGTTTCTTCCTTAAATTTCTAAAGAGAAAATGCTTTACTGATTCCAGCATGTAGCAAATTCTTCTTTCAGTATCTCTTTGCTGGCAAATGCATTTGGGGTTTACAATGATGGAATTCCTCCAGGTCTGCATTTGGGGATGTTATTCGAGTAAGTATTTTAAGGCAAGAACAGCTCTTGGTCTGACGATTATTTAATGTTTTATTGTTAAAATTTTTTTTTAAATTTAGATTATTTGGGATTATATAAAATTCGGGGATCCTGAAACCGCTGTTGATGGGCAATACGCTAGACCAGATAATGCTTTAAATTGCATTATCTCAAAAATGTACAGTATTTGGGGTGACACGGTTCTAATCTGCATTTAACCAGAAATTATTTGTGTACAGATTAGTTCTCATATAAAACTCCTAATCATCTGTCACCAATATGCTTTTCTAACCCACTTCTACAAGCAAGATGACTGCAATCAGCTCCATTTTAGGAAGCACAGTTGAGTTCCCTGGGGTGCCTCCATTCCAGTGTCATTAAAGCAACGGATCTCATTTTCACTTTACATTTTCCCTCCTCCAATACCTCCTGATACGGCACCCATCTCAACCATGGAGTTTTAGCTGCTGGCCTTCCATTAGTAGTTTACTGCATATTATATTAGAAATATAAAGGGACCTTTGTACAAATTTTCCCCTTGACAAAACAAACCCAAAGACAAGTTTCTTCTCAGTTCTGCTACCTTCAACTAATTTTCTCACTTGTTAAGGAAACAGCCTTAATATGCTTTTTAACCCTACATCATATAAAGAGGCCATAGCTTGCCTTTGCCTTCAGTGTTACAAGCTTCAGACAGTAACATTAGTACTTATTCAGTGCTTGATACTTCAGAGAAGTAAAGTGACAGATCCCTGCCCCAAGGAGTAAATCTAAATTAAATCTAGAATAACCTCTTCTACTCATGAGTATAAAAGTATGTCTACATAGAATTTTGGAGCTAGTGGGAGTGAGAGCTCCCAGCCTGGGTTGACAGAATCAGGCTAGCGGGGCTCACAATAGTGCTCTAAAAATAACTGTGTAGACAGCACCTTGAAGCTGCGGCTTGGGCTCTGAAGCCTAGGGAAGAGGAGGTGGGCTTCATTACCTAAGCTCCTGTATGAGCTGCAACTTCAAAGCATTGTCTTTACAGCTGTTTTTAGTGTGTTAGTGCAAGCCCCAGTAGGCCAAGTATGCCATCCTGGGCTGGGAGACTTACTCCACAATGCTATGTAGACACTCTCTGAGGCCACAACAAGGGATAGTAAAGAAGAATGGACTAAGATGCTTAGAGTATCCTAATGATACTCAGTTCTGTGGGCCTGGTCAAACAAAGCCCACTGGAATCTTGCATCAGGTCCCATGTCTTCATCACCTTCAATCTCGCTTGTGCAGTTACCAGACTTACACACTCTCTGGCTGAAATAGGGGCTTGGATGAGGGATAATTAGTTGAATCTTAACCCAGATAAAGCTCATGCTTGTAGGCTGTAGCAAGCAACCAGAAGAAATGGTCATGTTTGTTTCAGTGCCCTGATGGGCAAAATGTGCCTGCCATTTATCATTTAGGTTCATAGTTTGTGGATTGTGCTAGATCCTTAGCTGATGTTCATGTATCAGTTGTGGGCAAGACGGTTCTTTCAACTGGATCTGTGAAGAAGATGGGTGAAACCTTTTCTTTTGGATTTGGTCCTGACTACAGCTATCCATGCCTCCAACACCTATAGATTAAACTAGTGCAATGCACTTGACATAGGTTTATACCATCTGGAAATTTAACAAGCAGACTGCCACATTCTTTGCTAAGTAAGGCTTCATGCACAAGGTATATTGCACTAGTGCAATCTGTTCTGGGTTCCAAATAGTTTCCAGGTAGAATTTAAGGTGTTGCTTTTTACCTATAAAGCCCTAGATAGTTTGAGACCTGGCTACAAGAGATATGTCTTTTTTTCTCTGTGATACTTTTTTTACAATAATACAGAGTACTTGAGCTAATAGCTTTTTAGTTTTTTTTAAAATGGAGGAAGTTTGAAGCAGACTATTTCCAAGACGGGTTCTCAACCCGAACAGATGGGGTTGGTCCAAAAGATTTCAGATTTAATGGAACATTGATAGGCTCCTGTATATTACTGATTATTTTCTCGATGTGGTTAGCTGAAGGATAGAGGGCATATCTATACTTCAAGCCTGAGGTGCAAATTCCAGCTCAAGGAAACATATCTGAACTAGCTCTCATCAAGGCGGCATGCTAAAATAAAGGGTAGCTACAGCACCTGCCCTGAGGGTGCACCCAAGAAGGTACCAAGATGGTCGGTATGTATTGAGGGCAGCTAGCCCAATCCACTACTTGCACAGCAATGGCTACACTTTATTTTTAGCATGCTAGTTTGATCAGAACTAGCACGGATGTGTCTCATCAGGTGGGAATTTCCATCTCCAGCTTGATGTATACATGTACCCATAGCTGGATTTGGCAGGAGAACTTGTTATTCACATGGGTGAATTGAATGGACAATTTACTGAGCATTACAGGATTTTGAAAGGTGCTCATTTAAAAAGTAAAAAATTGCAGGCTAAGAGGCAAAGAGAAGATGCAGTAGAACGAAGGGTCAGGAAAGACTTAAAAGGTCTGTATATGCAGTAGTTCTGGAAGAACGTTTCTCTGAAGAGCCAAGCTTAATGGGACTGACATTGATCATGTGAATGAGATCAGAGCCTTGCCCAGTATTGGAATTACTAGATCAAGGATATCATGTGATGGGAAACCAGCCAGTGCTAGGCATAAGCAGACTAAGCAATTGCATAGGGCCCCATGCACTCAAGGGGGCCCCTTATGTGTTGGGGGAGGGAGAAATATTCCTGTTAAGGGCCCCCAATGAGCTAGCAGTGACATTGAATCAGACTACATGAAAACAGGCTCCTCAAACAGCTGAATTCAAACACGGTCTCCACATTTTTCCTAAACTCTAAGGGAATGTCTTCTGCTCCTTCTGATTTAAATGGAAGCACTAATCTGTGTTGGTTGACTACACCCTGCACGATCCATGTGAAGACAGTACAGGATTTAGCCTAGGAAGTTTAGCAACCTCCAAATCCCTCCTTGCAAAGACAAATAAAATGTGTTTCAAATGGGATTTATGGGTTGGAATTATCAGTAGTGTCTTTTTTTTACGCCTCTGTGTTTCTGAAGAGATTTCAGAGAAGAAATGACTATGAGAAGTGCAGGAAGTTTACTGATAAATGGCACAGCCCTGTAGTCTGATGTGTGGGAGTGATGATGAGCAGGGCTGAGTAACTGATGCCTGGGGCAGCAGAGGTAACATTTGGACACCATCAGACCTATAAATAACCAGCTTTCAGGGCTGAGGTTTTCAAAAGTTATTGCCTACGAGCTTGTGTGAGTGGCTTAATTTTTTCTACAGCCAAATATGCTAATGAATTTAACACCTGGGGGTGTCTTATTCCCCCCCAAAAAACTAAGAACTCCCATTGAGGGGGAATCAGGACTGGGAAGATTTACTCTGTCTGGGAGGGGAAATACCTGCACTGGCAACTGCGCATAATTATAATTGCTACTTACTGAGCTCACCTACTTACAGGCAGGCACTACATGAATGTTGAAAGCTCCTGATGGTCATTTACCCTTGGCTGAAAATACTCTTCTGAGAGTCAATATGTGCAGCATTATTCCCTCACCTTGATGGTGTTGCCGAGAGCCATTCTCAAAATGCTAACCCATGCATTCACTTGGGGACATTGGTGTGAAATAACTGACAACCAATTAAGATAACTGACTTGCTGGTGCCTCAGTTAACACCAACAATGAGCATCGGAAAGTATTTGCAGTGAAGCAGTACTTGAGACAGACCCAGAAAACATTAACATACTGCTAACCGGATGGTGAGAAGGTCACTAGGAAAAGATAATAAGCAACTAGAAAGATTTTCACATGGGAATTTTTATCTGGTCTAATTCGAGCACAGCTTGAGGCTTTGTTCTGCATATTGTTCCACAAAAACTATTGAGGGCTCTCAAATACCTTTAATGTGTGGGGTTTTTAAAAATAATAATAATAAAAAAAAAAACTATTATCCTGTCATTTACTCTTGATTAACTCTGGAAATTTTGGTGGACCTTCTGCAGTCTTCCTCCTTTCTTTCCTAATCTTTGAACCACTCCACCTTCAAAAGCCTCATTAAACAGCCACAGCTAGCCAAAGAAGATGGAGACTTGATATCTAATTACTATAGTGAAAGGCACATTAGAAGTACATGTCGATAGATAATAGATTAATTTAATTAAATAGACTGCACATGAGTCCTTCCTTTCTGAGGTTCTCAAGGGCCAACTTAACAGCAAATTTGTATAGTTAGGGAATTGTGATGTAACAGGGGAGATGGGACAGCTTTAACCTCCAGGATAATCTTACAGCATTGTAAAGACAGGGACCAAATTCCTAGCTGATGTAACCCCATTTAAATCTCTCAGCATCAAAAGCTCATTACATTAATAGACTTATTCCAGGGAAGAATTTTGCCCTAGTGCTTTAGCTTTAACTTGAAATATGGTTTTAAAATGGTTGTCTTGTCCAGGCATGTCAAACTGAACCTTATTTCCCATTGACCTCAGTGACAATGCTGATGAAAGACAAATTAAGCCAAAAATTCCCAAGCTTTTGAAAGTTGAGCTCATATTCAGAAAAACCAAATATCACACACCCACTTCAGTCCTGCAATGTATTAAAGGCCTACCCATCTCCAGGCATACATCTTCTGCATCCCCGCCCCCTCTACCCCCCAGTTAGTCCGTCATAGTACTCCCATGGCACACCCCAGACTATGGGGAGCACTGAGCTAAGCAAAGCCAAGTTCGGTTGGATAGTCTCTAAGAATCACAGGGGAAGGAGGGCGATAACGAGAAAAGAGAACAAGTGGAGATAAAAAAAAATATTGCTTTTAAATTTCTGGGGGGGGAAGAATAAAAATATACCAAATAAAATCATCATGAAAATATCTTTGTCAGTATCCTTTTAAATGAGGCAAGGTAAATCTAAGAGTCAGTTGAAGCAAGCCACATCTTTTCTTTCCATAAATTAGCCCTGTTTCATTTATGTGCACTGCATCCAAATATTTTAACTACAGCACTTCAGATGCAGTACCTCTTACATTTTTCCAAGTACTTACAATTAGTTTATAGCGGTCTCCGCCAACTGCCTTCACTGAAAAGCAGACAGGCATGGAGTAGTAGTTGCCAGCACACTTGGAAACGTTGCCAGAGCCAAGAAAGGAAATGTCCAGGGCCTTTGTGAGGGTTCCAGGAATGTCAGCATACGCTGCCTGCCTACTTTCCATTGAATACCTCGTTGGCTGACTACTCAGTACTGAATGTGCCAGACAGGCATGCATACAGAGAGAGAGAAAAAGAGGGAAAGAAAGTGTGTTTGGTCTGGAAAAGGCGACAGCGTATTTTTACATATGTATAGATAGGTCTGAGTAATAAAAGTTATATTACTAGATGGAAGATGGCTGGGATAGGGTCAGCATTTAGCATTTAGCATTTAGCACAGTGTGTCCATAACCTCAACCGGGGCCTCTGGAGACTGCGGAAATATAAATGTTTAATAACAATGAGACGGCATTGTCTCAGTAGAAATGTTCATTGTACACAGAGGGGAAAAGAATATACTCTCATGGCCCTGCTCTGCAGTTCTTGAGCATCATCATCAATTCATATTTTATCTGCATAAGACTTAAAGCAGTGGTCCCCAAACTTTTTACCCCATGCCGCTCCTTATCCTGTCCATGCCCCCCCCCGTCCCGCCAGTTGGGGCTGGAAGCAGGAACAGGGTTGAGGCTGGGGGCTACAGCTGGGAGTGGGGCCACAGTCAGGGCCTGTGGTCAGGGCCTGGGGAGCCGTGGTGACCCAAGGGGCCAGGGACTGAGCTGGGGGCCAGGACCCGAGGCCAGGTGTCGAGACTGTGTGCTGGGTGCCATGACCAGGGGCCGAGGCAGGGACCAGGTGCTGAGACCACATTCACTTCAACCGGGGGGCCCAGGCCATGCCAGGAGTCGGGTGCCAAAGCCACGGCTGGGCCCAGAGCAGAGTTCGGGACAGAACAGGGCTTGGTGGTGCTCTCTCCCTGCCCCCCCTGTGGGGGCTGGCCTGGGTCTGGCTGCATTCCCTCCTCTCCCACCCCCCTTGGGGGGGCAGGGCATGTCCCACAGTTTGAAGACCCCAGACTTAAAGTGTTTGTGTTATACAGCCTGCCATGGCAAAGTCGATTATGAAAAGAATGAGGAAAGAGATTTGGATAAGAACGACCACCCTGATAATTCAGACAAACTCAGGCCATCAGATTATGTTCTCCTACTTGATCTTCTAAATTATATCGCTTATAGTCCTATGCACCTGCAAGGAATTTGTCTAACTGTAACTTAATCAGCAAACCTCTGTGAAGAAGGCAACTATTGTTTATCCTTATTATACAAATGGTGAAACTAAGGCAGAGAAGTGATGTGACTTGCTCAAAATAATAGGAGGAATAGGTGTCAAAGCTGAGAGGAAAACTCAGGAACACCTGGATTCCTCAGTATTCAGGCCAACAGACTACATGAGAAGTCTTTTTGTTATTTGTATACCCTGATATTCACTGCCCGGCTGTTAGTATTGCAGGGAAATCTCTCAGCATCAAGATCTTTAATGTAAACTTTGAATTTTTCTTGGTGTGTTTTTGGAAAGAGAAATTCCATATTGTGTCTTTTTCGTGTTATTTAACTTTTTTTTAAACTCATTTCGTATGCCACCCAGGAAGCTAGCTGCATCCAGAATTAAATGGGCTTTAAGGTCTGAATGGACGCTGCTGAAATTCTAATTTGTGTTCAATTTCTCTCCCCCTACCCTGTCTCTCCATAGAATCTTATGGCAAGAGCCTTGTATGACAACGTCCCAGAGTGTGCAGAGGAGCTGGCCTTCCGCAAAGGAGACATTTTGACAGTGATAGAACAGAACACTGAAGGGCTGGAAGGATGGTGGCTCTGCTCTTTACATGGCCGACAAGGCATTGTTCCAGGCAACCGGGTGAAACTTTTGATTGGCCCCATACAGGATAGTCCATCTAACCAGGACATGCCCAGTTCAAGATCAGTGCACCATGCCTATAACCAGCAGAAGGTCTACCAAATGCCAAGCTCACAGGCTTCACCCTGGGACCCGGTGTATCAGGTGCCACCTTCCCATCTGAATCAAGCAATCTACCAGGTACCTACTGGCCATGGTGTACAGGGACAGGATATTTATCAAGTCCCACCATCTGTGCAGAGAAGCTTGGGTGGCACTGACGGTTCACTTTTCAACAACAAGGTGGGTGCTTTTACTTTCACATCTTTGTTTCAAAGCAGGTTGTGTGCACTATGCAACAGCAGGGTAATAAATAAAAAGCCTGAGAGCTTAAGGATGTCCGAGTAAGAATGATGTGCTGGACTTCCACTCATTTTGCTTCATAATGGTATGCTATTCATCCCTATAAATCCCCCCCTTTCCTGCTCGTCCACATGGTGTGCAGGGAGAAGAAAGGTCAGGTACATAATGGACACCTGACTTCACAACAAAGAGAGAGAGAGGATGGGCTATTTTGGGTCTGCTCCAAGAGGAGCTGCTGGTGAAAGGTGTGGTAGCATCTTCCCATCCCCAAGGCACATCTGGTCCACAACACTCCAGTCCCTGCCTGTTAGCATAAGCCACCACAAAGAGCTTAGAACTCAGAAGTTAGCATGGTGTATTGTTCGTTAGTCAAGCCATATTTACCTTGTTTAATTAAATAAAATGTCCAGGTTTTATGATGCACTGTCTTGATGGTGATACCCCAATCAGATGTGAAATTAAAATTAAAAAAAATTAGTGGTGCCAACACGTCCCTCGTGGGAAGAACAGGAAGCCAGATAATGGTGCTATAAAGGGATACTTTAATATAAAACAAAGTCAATATATCACTTGGCAATTGTCTTCAGTGTATGTGCCTATTGCATGATATAGGGTATTTACCTCCTAAAGGTGGGAGGAAAAACAGTGTTGTAAAACCCTTCCTGTTTCACATGATGTAGGACAGATGTCTGGCACAAGCTTTCCGTAAATAAAATTTGGCTGTTATGAGTTATAAAGAATAAACATCTTGGTGATGTATTTTTACCTGCAGTAGACAGAAGAGGGAGGGAAACTAGAGCAGGAAGTGAGTGGCCAGAAGGTGCCATAGTTTAAACTCTCATCTTGACGTTTATACTGGCAAAAAGGTCAGAAGTTTTTCTTTCTAGACTCAGCCTTTTCCATTTCAGGCCTTTGGAAAACTTCTGAGATTTTTGACTTCTTGTAGTTATGTTTTCATTGGTAACGAATAGATTTTCAAAAAAGGGAATGAAGACTTGTGAAATCATTTCAACTCATGCTCTAGAGAGATTTGTTTGGACTTTCAAAGTTATTCTTTTTGGAAGAAAAGCATCAGTGTGTGTGTGAAGATCTGCAGGTGGATGAAATTGCCATCTGAAAACAATTGGCTTGCTTCATAGGTGGCGATATGATCTTTATTAGAGCAGTTAGACTGGTTTTATTCGTGGAAATCCCACATCATTTCTCCTGCCCCCATCCCCTAGACTAGACAGTAATGAGCCTGATTCAAAGGCCTCTGCGTTTAGCTGTGTAACTAAGCACCCTCAAAAGCAGTTGAAGGAGGCCTTGATAAATTTCCTTTCTGGAGAATATAATTGATGAGCAACTAAATCTTAGTCTGAAAAACAGTCATACCAACTGGGGGCCATACTATGCTATCACTCCATGTTCAAAGCTCCTCACTGAAATCAATACGGCATTCTGTACAAATATCTGCTTGCAACATGAGTATGTAAAATTCTGGGTCTGTTCAAGACTTAAAGAGAAACTTCTTGGGTTAAATGCAAACTTCTCTTCTGGATGCAAACTCAATGGCACTAAAACACCTATTTACTCTAAATTCCTTTGACTTCAGAAAAACTGGATATGCATTTTTCTGAGTATAAGTCATGTTTTGTGGAAAATAAAAACCATTTGTTTGGACTGACTTGTAACATGCTTAATTTAGTCCCTTGTAAATTATGAAAGATTATCCATACTGCATGAAGATACGTTGTTACACTGCCCGGTAGTTACAGAATATATATTTTATGAAGCATCTGATTTCCAGCAAAAGAGGCTACCATCTTGCTTAACACTGGCTTAGAAGGAATGATTCCCCTGTCAGCTTAGCCTTGCCTTCTCCTCCTGAATCACACCTTCTGGTTTACTGCTACTGAATACAACTGAAGCTCTTCTTCAGATGCTCAAAGGAAGCTGGTTTGGTAGTAGTTGCACTCCAGTTACTGAGGAAAGAGTTACTCTAACCCTCACACGAGAGCTTTGAACCAACCACCCTGATTCCTCACTAATCACACATTCATGACAGACTCAGTGGATGACAAACTCGGTTTTAGTGGCCTCCCTTGATTAGAGGCAGACAGTGAGCATTACACATTTTCAGTTCCTGAAGTTTCCTCTGGCTGTAAATGAGCAAGATATGCTATAGCCTGAAATAATTATAGCTCACTTTCATTTCAGTGTAAGTCTGCTGGATATGAAAGGTTCTGAGGTGGATTGGGGAGCTGAGGGGAGGAAGGAGAGGGAAATAAATAAAGGACCTTCTTTCCTAATCATCTCTACATTGTTTTGCAATTTATGTATGCCACTGTTGCACTAACAGAAAAGCACTGGAGCAACACAATTCCAAAGCCTTCATAAAATAAAAGCCTAATTAAAAGGGAACTTTTTCTGCTCTTGCCTCCTATGGCTGAATCTTTCATCCAAAATCCCTATTCTCAAGGGATCAGTAAAACACTCTAAGTATTAAAGAGAGCTTGAAGTCCTGAACACTTGATCCCAGGGCTCCTTGCCCTGACTTCTGAAATGATAAATACTTTTCTCAGATTTGCAACACCTACCCCCAACATCCTAAGCCAAACCTGCTTTGGTTAACAGAAACTCTGTTTGTCCGTGTGTTGTGTGTTCCAGCAATGCTACTTAGTTGAAAGATATTCACATCTCAAAAAAGCCATATTATCATACACCCTTCATGTAACTAAACCCTCTCCCCACTCAAAAGAAGAGCTAAAGACAACCACATACTCAAAGGAACCTTCTAAGCAGCAGCAACATTTGCACTTGCACCCTTTTTGTACACAAATTATATATTTTCCTCTGTGCAAAAATGGGGTTTGGCTTCCACACAAAATTGTACACACTCAACTTGGAAGCGCTTATCAGGCAGGAATAGTCTATCTTTAAGTAACAATAAATCAATAGCACCAATGATGTAAACAGATAAAGCTTTGCTTAGGTAACATGTCTTGCTGGAAGGAATTGCAAAGCAAATCAGAAAGAAGTCGTGAGGCAGGAAATTTTAGTGATGTAACAATTCTGGAATGCTAAGTTGTTTGGAACGTTGCTGTATCAGCTTCTCTCATCAAATGAAAATACTACCTTTTAAAAATGACCTTAAATTGCTTAAGATAATGAGGAATGGCTTAGAATAGCCCTCATCAGCAATGAGATTTTCTGGCTGAGCAATGGTGTATAACGGAAAATGATCATGTTTGTAAGTGTAAAGAGTAACCAAGGAATAATAAGAAAAAGCATTATTTTACAAGTTTCCCTCTATCCCCGCTGTCCCTTCATGCTCTCAAAGAGACAGGAGAGTCTTGCAGTTAAGGGACACTAGTCAGGCAGTCAGGAAACCTGGGTTCTATCCCCTGCCAATGACTTCTGAGTAATCTTGGGCAACTTCTGTACCTTGGTTACCTCATCTGTAAAATATGCAGGGATGTCTTGAAGCTACATTCATTGTTTGGAAAATTCCTTTGAGATCATCAGCTGGAATGTGCTATAGAAGTCATATAAACAGTATTTGTAGTCATCCCCAGTTTAGTAACAGCTCTGAGCACTGAACCAACAATAAAAACCCTCACTTGTTCTCATTGTCTTGGAAGAAAGGCTGGTCAGAAAATTTCAAATGAAATCTTTTCCCATTGGAAAATGGAGTTTCATCAAAATCCAAGTTTTCCACAGGAAATGAGAGATGTCAGCAGCATTTTCCTTCAGAAAAATTAGCAGAAGACAAAACATGGGTGTTTAATGCACCATGCCAGCTCAGTCACCAGGGGACATTGATGCATCCTAGGGGATGTCATCCAGCCAGGGAGCAGGAGAGAATGGAGTTATAAGGGACCCAGAACTACAACTCCCATGAAGCACTGCAGTGACTCGAGCAGATGTTGACCCAATCAAAAAAAAAAAAAAAAAAAACCCACAACCCAAAAACATTTCATCATTTTCTAGTTGAAAATTTTCAGGACTGTTCATTCCATGAAGCATTTTGTTATTTCAACGTCTCTACAGTGGACTAAGTGAAATCAGAAAAAGGTACTCCTATTCCAGGATAAAAGTGTACACACAGGGACTCATACTGAAATAACGATTTTGGAATAATTATTCCAGAATAGCTATTTCGATAAATTGTGAAGAGTAAACAAGCCCATACTGGAACAGCACTGCTGCTACCCCACCCTGCCATGTTCCTTGCCCTTTTTCAAATTTTCATTGCCTTTTTTTAGGCAATTTGCTTTTTTTTAGGTTAAAAAAAGGAATGCAGGAACGGGCCTCCCCAAAGGACTTGTATTTGTCTAACAGTTGCTGCTAGTTGAGTCTGCGAGAAAGTAGAAGCATTTCCGTAGCAGCAGCAGCACCACCCTGACAGCTTTGGCCCAGACTTCAGCAGTGCAAGCCAGTTCAGCAGTTCAGCCACGTTCTGACGTTTTTCCTCCTAATTAAACAACTACTGTTTTACTTGGGAGGAACAAACAGCAGATGACATTTGTTCCAGAAATATTCTTCCTCTCCATTATTTCTTTGGTTACTTATTTGTTTTATAGTCTATAAAGCTGTTTACGAGTCATACTTTGAGCATGGTAAAAGCAGCATTTATTATGCTACTATATTTGTTGCTTACTTGCAAAACTTATTCTATTCAGGCAACATAAAAATATATCCCCTTTCACCTTTTTTCAAAAAAAAAAAAAACAACCCGTTTCCTGTGATATGACTGATTTAAAAGATTCAAAAAATAAAATAAGTCTCTGTTTCTTTCACTTTCATGTTTCAAATTCTACTTCAGGGATTTGTAACCTTTATAACAAAATATTGCTTTAGTGTTAAAGCCTTAAACATACAACAAAATTGCCGAGTACAACATGAATTGAAACATTATATGAAACAGGGCAGTGACTGTTGAGGCTAATGTGCTGAAAATATTATGCCTTCAAACTGAATGCAAACTGTTTATATATACTTTTTAAAAAGAATGCATGCAGCCTTTCACTACTGCTGAATGTTTTACTATAACTTTCCATATGAAATGAGTAATAGAACAGTCATTTACAGATATAAAGCATGTGAAATTATCAGCAGTTAATCTAGCCTCCATGGTCATTTGAAAACCACTGAGTAAAGAAACTCTCACCCACAAGCTGAAGTAAATTGTAGTTAGGAGTTAGTCACTGATCTGGCTTATAAAGATGCATTGTGAGGCAAAGCCCATGTTTTACTCAACTGTTGCTGTGAAAGTAAATAAATGAGCTCAACATTACTCACACCCTCTCACTAGGCGTAGGGTTCTTTTCAATCAGTTCTATTTGGAAAACACAGGGCACATTTTTATTCCTGGTTCCATAAAAAGAACCAACAATCTAATCCACACTGGGGGACTCTGCATGAGTACGAGAATCTGCCCATATGGATCTGATTGCTGAATCAGGTCCTTAGTTTGGAAAACCAAGCTTATGGGCAACATTTAGGTTACTAAAAATCTAATAAAATGTTTTGTTACATTTATAAAAAGTTAATGAAATGTTAGGTTTGAAGGACCCAGCAATGGAAACAGCCATGGGCTAATTTATGAGAACCAAAAAGAGGAGTTAAATATAAACAGAAGAAAATCTAATCAAAAGGAACACGTCTAATTTCTAAAGCTGTTTGAAACAAACTTTGAGGGAACAGTTTTCCATGGAGAATTCAATTCTATTGAAATCTAAAACAAATTTCATTTTGGGGAAAAAAGTTCCAGAACTGTCAGACCATCTTGTTTCAACATTTTTGGAATGAAAGATTTTGAGTTTTCCTTTCAAAATGACAATGCTTATTATGTACTATAATATTAAATGTAAAAAGTCAAATAAATCAAAACTGATTTTTAAACATTTTCTTGTGAGAATTTCAAAATGTTCAGGTTTCATTCCTAATCAAAATTAAAATTTTCAGAAAAATTGTAATCCTTTGGGAAAGAATTTCAAGTTTTCCATATAGCTCCACTAATTTCACAGCCCAAAATGAAAGAAATAGGAGGTAGTGGTGAAGAAATCAATAATGTATTTCTTAAGATTCATTCGGTTTTATTAATGCATTAAGCATCACATGTAAGAATTTTTTTTCTTTTAAAATATTACGAGGGGCTGATCCAAATCCCATTAATGTCAATGGAGTCTGTCCATTCACTTCAGTGAGCTTTGTATGTTGATGGGCTTGTACATACTACTATTTACATCAGTATAATTTATGTTGCTCAAGTGTATGAATAAGCCACCCCCTTGAGCTATGTAAATTAATCCAACTTAAGCATTGGTGTGGACAGTGCTATGTCAGCAGGAGAGCTTCTTCCACTGACACAGCTACCGCCTCTCAGGGTGGTCTTGTATTATGCCAACAAGAGAACTCTCTCTCATTGGCGTAGACTGTCTTAATCAGACACATTACAGCAGTGGCTATAGCGCTTCTAGTGTAGACTAGCCCTATGTGATTTTTACCTTGACAGTGTCCCTAATTGATCTGGTGAAAGTATTTCTTGCTACCAACTAAAATCTTTGGTTTGGAGTGGCAAATAATTTCATGAGATAGAAGCAAGTCTAGAAAAAAAAATGGACATTTTTCAATGAGGCCTCGTCTACCGAGTTTTTACATCAGTTGAGCTATGCCAGGTGAAAAAAAACAATATAGTTAAATTGGTACAACCCCCTGCATGAATGCAGTAAGAGAGGTAGAAATGTACTTATATCTTTACAGCTTATTCCCATAAACGTATCAAAATAATCCATACCTATGTAAGTACCCTGAGCTAAATTGGCACAAAACTGCGTGTAGACTAGCCCTGAGAAATGTATGCAAAATGGAATCAGGATCCTTCTCTTCCAAGGCAGCAGATCTCTGTGGTGAGCCAGAGAGTTTCCTGTTGTCTAAACTGCCCTGAGCTTCTCTTAGCTACAAGTTGTTCTTTCCCCCATTCTTAGAGCAACATACTGCTCCCAGCGTAATTCTCTGAGTCATCTCTTTCTGTGCCTCACCACAGCCAACAGCAATGCTTTTGTGGAGCCACCTCTTTTCCCGTCCTTCCTGAACCTCTCTTTATAAATAAATACATTTTTAAAAAGTCCCTCTTCCTTTGAAAGGAGAGAGTAATATCTAGAGCATATGGTGGATGGAAGTTTCATTTTCTGAAGGATTTTAAAAAAAAATCTGGCTTCATTCGGAATAAGCAAAAACAAACATTTGTAATTCTCCACAAAGAAAGATTCTGAATTGTTTGTTTGTTTCAGATTGCGCAAAACATTTCCTTAAGATTTAAAAGCTTTTAAAAATGTCAATTGTATAATACAAGGATTTTAAAAATTCTAAATGAAAAGTCATTTCAAGACGAAAGGTCAAATAAGTTTAATTCCAGAAATGTCTAACTGGGATGTTTTGACACTTTTGGAAGAAAACCAAGAAAATTCTAGAACAAAAGTTTGGCTAAAGTGATTCAATTTCACAAAACATTTTGATTTTGTCAGAACCACATGTTCCAACAAAATTTCTAGCAATATAATTATCAGCACTAAAAATGTTTTGCATTCACAAATTATTCCTCTATAGTCTCTTGTTTTGTCCTTCATTAGGCAATTTAGTCTCCCCATGTTAGGAAATTCCTATCTTAAATATTTCTAGTGGGCCAGTCACGGTAGTATTGAGGTGCTTAGTTTTGTCCTTAATTAGCAAATATAACTTAAGCCACAGACCGCCAGAGGAACTATTTGTTCTTTAGCACAAAAATATATTTTCCCAGTGACAGATGTACCTAAGGCATTATGAACGAGATTTATCCATCAGACCCTTCCACCCATGCACCAATCATTCACTTCAAATACTCCAGAGTGCATGACCTGTTGTGTCACAAATGTTGTGCTGCAGCAGACCCTGGGTGGTTGTGGGAACACACTGACATGTAGAAATCATGAGGTCGCTCAGTTTGAAGTGAACAAATTTCATGGAGGGAAGGGATAAAGCTCATGTAAAGAGTGTTGGATAAGGATCCTCTTCTGAGACGTTTCCCCCCCCCCTAAATACTAGTTATTTAGTACAATCTGATGCATTCCACCATCCTCCTCCCCTCCAAAAGACCAGCAACAAATTTATCTTCAGAAGTATTGTTGTAATTCTCTATCAGTATCTCTAGAAAGGAATGACCTCTATCAGAGACCCAGAAACATCCCCTGTCCAGCCAACCTTGCAGTCAAGGACTGCCTGCCTGGGTCCTGCTCCTACTGAAAAAGTGAGAGTTTTGCTAGTGACGTAATTAGCAGGAGGAGGAGCATGGAAATCAGGTTTTGACATCGGAAGGCGCGGGAGCAGGTCCTGAATGGCTCAAGTCATAAAAAGCAATACTTTTTTCCCCAGTAAAAATGTGACACAAATGGGTATCCTTTTTCTCTTTGAGCGCTCATTCTGCAAAGCCTGCAGAAAGGGTGGCTGTATTTTATGTATGCTTGGAATCACAAGCTGCTGGAGAACAGCAACAAATCAGAACTGAAAGATTCCAGGCCAGAGCTTCATCTGGTATAAATCAGCATAACTCCATGGAAGTCAGTAGAGCTGTGCCCATTTATACCAGCTGAGAATCAGGCCATTTAAATAACTTCATAGCTAAAAAAGCAGTTCCTCAGAAGATATGCAGCGCTTTAAATGAAGAGTAATACAGAGCTGAAAAATACTTTAATAATCCCGCAGGCTTGTCACTGAGCGACAATTAAAGGGAAGTGTTGTTTGTTTGTTTTAAACTGAAAGTTGTAAAATCTTGGCTTGGCTATGTGAGCTACAGTTGACTGTACCCATATCTCCCCTCTTCCCTGGTTTGAATCAAGGTCTGTGCATGATTCCCTTATGGCTCTCTTGTCCTACATATTTTTTTAAAAGTTACACAACTCCCTGCATTGTATCTTACAGCTTCACAGCTTAAAACATGTCAAGCTTGCTCAAAAAGACAAAAATCAACATGGATAATTTTTTTAAGAGACTTGTATTTTTATTACAATAGCACAGACGGTCCTATTATGATTGGCCCCCATTGTGCTAAACACTTGACAGACAAGTAGTAAGACACACTGTACATTTTTTAGATTAGGGACTAAGTTCCCATCCTGCAAAAATGTAAACAAATGCTTAAGTTCACACACTGTGAATTAATGTAATTAGAGCTTACATACAGTGCATAAAGTTAAAGAACTTACATAAGTCTTTATAGGATTGGAACATAAGCAGAGCAGGTAGATAAATGGTGGGAGAAAAAGTAAGTAGCCATTTCTTAAGATGCATGAAGCAACAGGAAATAAAACAGTTCCAGGTAGTAGCATCTTTCATATTTCCTCATATCTTGCCATCTGAAGCCTATTTCTAAGATAATTAATGTGAGAACAACAAACTTAAAAAAAATCAGAGCTATGAACAGCAGAATCTCACATTCTTCTCAATTTTCCATCAGACAATGGAGCAAATACTTCATTCCCCCCAAAAGGAAAATGCTTTTGTTCATTTAATCTTTCCTTACAATAGGTGTTGGATTAATATAGCTCTAGAAACCCATGTCTTAGTACTAACCACAGACAAGGTACAGTACAGGAAACTGTTATGTAAGCTTCCCCCATGATATCCTGCCAGTATAACTCAGCCTTTTCTTGAAGGGACCTCATTTAGGGGTAGGTCATATTCCATGCCCACTGAGCAAATAGTGCCTGTGCTGAGGATACTATGAGTAAGCGTTTTAGGACAAGGCACATCATGTCAATTAGCAAACCTGGATTAAAAATTAGATTAGGTTAAAACTTTACTCAAAAATGGATTTGAAAAATATATTGTATGTTTATAATAGTGTGGTTTAAAGTAACTCATGAAATGAGCCTAATAATCAAGTACGAGTAACTTTAAACGTCAGTGAATTGTCACTGAAGCTGGAAGACCCATTGTAGATTATTAAGAAGTAAACACCCAGTTAAAATATTGTTAATTTATTATGGCAGGTAATACTGTTTAATAGAAGGTAAATGTCAAGTAATGCATTTAGTGATATGAGATCTTGCTGCATTGTTTTGCTATGATAACTTGGAGGGAGAAAACACCAGGTTCATTTTAAAAATACATTAAATTAATTAGCAAGGTTCTTTCTGTACCCATGTTGTCTTCAGACATCAGTTTCTAACACATGTTCTTGGAGCTCAAATTAGCCACCAGTTCCAAGAAGAAAAATAAGTAGATACACCGCCCTCCGTCTCTATAGAGTGATGTGAATTTTCCCAATGACTCATGTCATTCTTTCCTTCAGATGTCCAGAAAGAGTTAAAGACTGCAGAGAAACAGTTTCATTTCAAGTTCCCTGTCTCACGTAATTTCCCCATATTCTCTTTGATTGTTTGCTTCTCTTTCAAAAACAAAAGTGGTCCAGGTGGCTGTTATGTAACCTTTCAGGAGCCTGGGAAACACTGTACCAGCAACTGCAGTTTTTGTTCCAAACACATTTACAAAAGCACTTCACAACACAGGCAGCTGTGTGTTTTCTTTCATTTACTTACCTTTTTTTTAAAGCCATCTTTCCTGCCTCAAAGCTTTAGAGTTTCCCATACAGCTATCATGCTCTTCACCCTGGGTCTCTCCTCTATCGTGGGGCCTTGCCACTGATAAATTTCATCTGATTTCAATAGAAACAAGATTGGGTCTGGGAGGAAGAGGGAATTAGCAGCAGGCATGAATTAACCTGCTCAAAATGGGTGTGCAGCACTACCACAGGCATCAGTGAGCTTTGTTATATGGGGGGTTAAAACACAGCCCTTCAGATAAGTGTGCTGAATTGCTACTTTAACCCCTGCCTGCAGCAGTCAGTAGGGTTCTGTGGTTAAGGCTGGGGTCTGGGAGTTAGGAGACCTGTGTTCTATTTCTAGCTCTGCTCGCTCTGAATGACTTTGGTCAAGTCACCTAACATCTATGTGCTTCAGATTCCTGACAGGTAGAACAGCACAAAGGTATTTACCCACCATTGTAAAGCGCTCCCCATAATGCGTAAGTGCTAAGTATCATGCTACAGGGAATAAACCAGATTCTGCTCTCAGTCAGGCCAGTGTAAATCTAAAGTAATTCTATTGGCATTAGTGGGATTATTCTAGCTTCATGCTAGTGAAATTGAAAATAAAATGTGGTGCAATGGCTTATAACATTTTCCATGAAAGGTCAGCTGCACTTTAAAACCCATGTCCGTCTTCAGGAATCATGAAAATCTGCCTGTTTGTGTCTTATTTAGGAACGCTATGGCAGCCTTTCTCCTGTTTTAATGCTGAGTAGTTAATGCTGGAAAGACAGTGGAAAGGCTTTCCCCTTATGTGTAAGGAAAAGAGATTTAATGAACCACAGAGCTGGATAATTTACAAAAGTTCATGCATATTCAGCTTCTTTTTTCCTGGGTAGAGAACACACAACTGGCATGGAAAAGGCCCAAGCCTTTCAGGGGAGCCTGGCCCCTCAGCAAGAACAGAACAAACTTTCAGCTCAATTGTCTTTGTTTTTTATGCTGTGAGTTTGCTGTACGCTCACTACACATTTCACTAGAGCCAAAGCTGGTCCTTGTTAGTTGTTCTGCATGGATTAAATGGTTGCAATGTTTTGAGACTGTTGGGATAGATAGTTTGCGGGCTCACCATCTGTTCTTTTAATGCGTAAACAAGGAAAATTGCTGGTTTGAAATGAAGGATTTTTCAAAGCCAGATGACCACAGGCATTCTTTAAAAAAAAAAAAAAGAAAGAAAGAAAGACACCCTGGAGTTCATTGACATTTGACAGGAAATAAATTCCTAAACACCAGAAAGGGCTGCTACCCCATACCAGAGGAGAGAGATAAGAGAGGAAAGGTTTTCTCTTACTGGCATTTCCTTCCTTCCTTCTGAGGTCTTTCTTTAACATTAAATTACAAAGTACTATTTTGGCTTTTAAAAAAAAAAGTAAAGGTTAAACAATTATAGGCCAAGATTTTTAAAAGTAGCTGGTGATTTTGGGTGCTTTCATTTTGTTCTGATACATACACTGTAAAAGGGCCACTAATCGCTTTTGAGAGACCCTGCTCCCCCACTGCAGATTATCTGAATTTGTGAAAGAGCAAAGGAGCAAACACGCACAATAAAAGGATTCTGCATCACAACATGGACTTTGCTAATTTCATTTGCAGAAATCTGGTTTGGTTTTAGTTACTTAGGATTCTACATCGTAATGTCTTTGTTATGTACAGCAGTACATTGCGTAAAAGAGACAGGCATTAAGTTAATTTAAGACCTTATCACAGTAGTCAGCTATTACAGCCTTTTCTGAGAAATGGGGAGAAAGTTCTTTGGTGCACTGTAAGAATTACTGGATGTGCGAGACTCTACTGCATGACACAGATAGTGGTTTTGAGGGCATGCTTCTCTTATAAACATTTGGAGATACAATACAGCTTTTGTTCTATGTATGTGCCATCCTGTACAGGGTTAGGATGTCATTTAAACTGATACATTGCCATTCAGGCTTATAATTTCAAGAACATAAAATCCCATTAACAACAACAGACTTTTGTTTGTTTATAGACACACATAAAACCCAAAATGGTGGGGGTTAGGGCTCGATCTTACAAGCCTCCAGTGTGTGAAACTGTCACATACTGATAACAGTGATTTCTATTTAAGGAGGACTAGCAGCATTGGAAATCTAGTCTGCTTACTTTTAAATATAGCCTGGCTGCTATATGGATGACGCCCAGTGCCTTTTCCTGAAAAACAGCAGTTAAGAATTAAGAAACTTTGAATTTCAACAATTTAGCAGTCACCCACCACCCCCACTTCACCTCCCCAGGACCGCACTGGTATCTTTGGCTGAGTTCCAGAACACTCAGTTCTTCAACACTGTGACTGAGCGTTTTTTCCATAATTTAGTCAGAAGGCTGATATGAGAGTTTTCACATTAGAGAAGGGATTAAAGATGATGGCTACTCAGGGAACAACTTTTTGTTTCTAATTTGCAATGTCTGTTCTACTGGAGGATCTTTGTAAAAGCTTGGGGACTTATTATGGATGCAAAATAGTCATTACGATATAGAAACTCCTGGAAGGGACATTGAGTAAACACACTTAAAAACAAGTCCTTTGATTCCAAGGCATTTCTCTTAAACTATGGTGCTCAGCATTACTATGTAAACCTACTGATGGGTCAGGCGAGGTTCATTTTACTTGCATTACATTAATTCCTGTCTTTGATTGGTGTTTGGTGGCACACTTGGAATTCTACACAGCATCTGCCAGTCTAGCAAAAGTAAGCCAATAATGCCTTATTGTGCTTTTCACCTTGAAGGATCTCAAAGCACATTGCAAACTATATATATTGGCCAGATTCTCTCCAGACTCTGCCCTACCATCCCCTGGTGGCAGAAAGACCACATGAAGAAGGAGTGAATTGCTATTCCTCCTCTCCCTTCCCCCCCAGGGAGTCCACAGGCAGACAGTACAACCCCAGAAGTGAGTAACAGTGACCAGGGAGGGATAATGGCCAAGGCGATCCCTTTTGAAAAAGTCCTGTAGAATGTAATGGCAAATGATAACTTTCTCATAGGTTTTCTGTTTAATCATCCTATAGAATTAAATGGATATTTTATTTTTGATACAGAATTCTACAGGAAAGAGATCCTCCTCTATTAAATTCTATAGGTTTTTAGATTAATTTCTGTAGAACCCTATTAATTTCACCTCCATTACATTCTACGGGACTTTTCCCGCATGCATTCAGCATATCAGCCTGGCACTCTAGTGGAAATCAGAGCCTCCAGTGGAAATTTAAACTGTTCCAGCCCTTCCCAATCATCTGGCAGAAACCCAAGGAAAGGGCAACTGTGAAAGCGCCATTTACATCCCCCAAAAGTGAATGCCACACCTCTATCCTCCCAGGGCATAGCCAGCCTATCCCATGCATCTTATCTTCCTTGCAACAGTCAGGTTGAATCTGGCCCATACTACTCAGGAATAACATCAGCCACCTCTGAGGAGGAATTCAGCAGTTGTTTAATGGCGCAGAGGAAACTGCCACAAAACAAAACATGTAGGACAGGAAGTGAAGAAGAATAATGTATGCCATTGAAATTCAGGAGAATAGAGATATGTAGAGTGTTAGCAGCCGGGACATAGTCCTGCAATCCTACTCAGACAAAACTCACAGTGGACTTTGGCCAGGACATTGGGACTTACAACTGTAAAAAGTGTTGTGTGATCTTTACAACAATATGCTCAGGAACTCTGTTTAATATCTTGCATACATTTACAAGGAACATTAACTCTTGTTCAGAATTCTCCGTAGCTGAAGCTGAAACCATTTTTTGTACAATCCTATGGCATTCTGTCATTGTGTGTCTTTGATCTACAATGTATACTTCTTCACTGGAGCTTAATTGCACTGGCAGAATTTAGAATATATCAGTATTTCCACTATAAACCCTGTTTTTCCGGGGGTTATGTAACATTTCTTTTAAACCACACCATACTAAAATCTTGCCATGCAGATGGTTGTCCCAGATGTAATGTATTTATTTTTAAACACATTTTATCTGAAATAAGTGGGGACAGTTTATGGTTTAGAAAACATCACCAATGTAAATTCTAACCATTGCAGAAGAAGTTTTGTCACGTAGTGTAGTTCAAGAACAGATTAAATTTTCCAGTCTGTTAGCTGCTAGTACAGACTAATTACACTTAAACTCTAAGAGTTAATTTCCTGTTTTAATAGGCTAATTGTAGCATCTTCCATTTAAAGGCGCTTCAAAGCCACAACAAATGCACTATTGTTTAGGACTTACTCACACAAGTAGTCAGGCTGAAATCAATGGGACACTCACATTAGTAAAGGTTGAAAGATTACGATTTTAGGTCCAGAGCCTCAAAAGGTATTCAGGCACCTAAATCCCATTGTAATCAATTGACATAAATATCTCTGAGGCCAAAGATTAGGATCATAGAGCCTGATCAAGCAAGGAATCCAGTCAAGGTTACTCAACTCCTTAGTAAATAACTACTGTAGGAACATTTTATACTAGGGGTAGAGCTGCTCAAGGAATAAATAATGGTTTCCTTGTAACTAATAAGTATAGTTTTGGAATAAACTTTTTTAAAAACATCAGATGTGTGTATGGACTTTCAGTAATAAAATTGCCAGATAAACTGCAGAAGTTAATAACACTGGAATGTTTGTATAGAGAATCAGATCCAATTACAGACAGAATGTGCTAAGTGCCTCGAGTAATTTTTGTTTCCATCTCCTTCTCTTTTAACCCACAGGTAGTAACTCCAGTCAGGACAGGACAAGGTTATGTTTATGAGTTCCCTTCCAAATACCAGAAGGATACCTATGATATCCCTCAAGTTCGCCCTTCCCAAGGGGTACGTACCAATCAAGTTGTCAGTGGCACTGAAAAGCTATGAAAAGTTTTGCCATTTTACATGCAGTTGAAGTGCAGGAGACATTATGTTGTTCCAGAATGAAAATATTTTGTAATTAGATTATATGTAATAGGTAATAAGTCATCAGGACCAGATGGTATTCACCCAAGAGTTCTGAAGAAACTCAAATGTGAAATTGCAGAATTAGTAACTATGGTATGTAACTATCATTTAAACCAACTTTTGCACCAAACAACTGGAGTATAGCTAATGTGATGCCAATTTTTAAGAAAGGCTCCAGAGGCAATCCTGGCAATGACAGGCTGGTAAGCCTAGCTTCAGTACCAGGCATATTGGTTGAAGCTATAGTAAAAAACAGAATGATCAGACACATAAATGAACATGATTTGTGGGGGAAGAGTCAATGTGGTTTCTGTAAAAAGAAATCGTGCTTCACCAATCTACTAGAATTCTTTGAGGGGGTCAACAAACATGTGGCCAAGGTAATCCAGTGGACAGGCTTGGCCTTAGGGATAGGTGAACTAGGCAATTGCCTAGGGTGGCAAATCATAAAGGAAGGCTGCTGGGCAGCAGCTGCCTGCCTCCTGCCTGGTCCCGGCATGCAGCTGAGAGGCGGGCTGCAGCCACCTACCTCCTGCCCAGTCCCTGGTTCCAGCTGGGAAGTGGGCAGTTGAGACCCTGGCGACAGCCCCTCCACCTCCTGCCCAGTCCTGGCACATAGCCAAGAGCCCGATGGCAGCCACCAGCATCCCACCCATGTCCTGGCTGGCAGTGGGTAGCAGCTGTCCCCTCCTCTCCCAGAACCAGGCTCCAGCTGCCCCTGACTTTAGAATGACAGCCCCTGCACCGCTGCAAATAATCCAATTTTCCCTGTGGGGGGAATGACACGTTTTTATTTTGCCTAGGGTGGCAGAATATGCAAAGCCAGCGCTGCCAGTGGATATAGTGTACTTAGATTTCAGAAAGCCTTTGACAAGGTCCCTCACCAAAGGCTCTTAAACAAAGTAAGCTGTCATGGGATAAGAGGGAAGGTCCGCTCCTAGATCAGCAACTGATTAAAAGTTAGGAAATAAAGGGCAGGATTAAATGGTCAGTTTCAGAATGGAGAGAGGTAAATAGCAGTGTCCTTCAGGGGTCTGTTCTGGGACCAGTGCTGTTCTACATATTCATAAATGATCTGGAAAAAGGGGTAAACTGTGAGATAGCAAAATTTGCAGGTGATACAAAATTACTAGATAGTTAAATCCAAAGCAGACTCTGAAGAGTTACAAAAGGATCTCAAAAAAGTGGGCTACTGGGCAACAAAATGGCAGATGAAATTCAATGTTGATAAATGCAAAGTAATGCACTGTGGAGAACATAATCCCAACTACACATATAAAATGATGGGGTCTAAATTAGCTGTTACCACTCAAGAAACTGATCTTGGCATCATCGTGGCTAATTCTCCGAAAACATCCACTCAATGTGCAGCGGCAATCAAAAAAGCTAACAGAATGTTAGGAATCATTAGGAAAGGGATAAATAAAGACTAGGACTTTTCAGCTTGGAAAAGAGAAGACTAAAGGGGGATATGAAAAAGATCTTATAAAATCATGACTAGTGTTGGGAACGTAAATAAGGAAGCGCTGTTTACTCCTTCTCATAACACAAGAACTAGCGGGTCACCGAATCAAATTAATAGGCAGCAGGTTTAAAATAAACAAAAGAAAGTATTTCTTCACACAACACACAGTTAACCCGTAGAACTCTTTGCCAGAGGATGTTGTGAAGGCCAAGACTATAATGTGGTTCAAAACAAACTAGATAAATTCATGGAGGATATATCCATGAATGGCTATTAGCAGGGATGCAAACCATGCTCTGAAGTGTCCCTAGCCTCTTCCAGGCATTGGCCACTGTCAGAAGACAGGATACTGGGTTAGATGGACCATTGGTCTGACCCATATGGCTGTTCTTATGATGTCCTTTGACATTTCGTTGTGCACCACAGTACTTTAAAAATGCACTTGATGTTAAGAGCTGCCAATGCACAGGCGTCAAAATCACATTTATTTGCCCAGCAATACGATTCATTGTTCTGATCGGACAAAATACCTGAACAGCATAAATATGTTGCCAGAGGAAGTGTTTTCTCCTTCTGTTATTGCACAGTTGGCAATAGTTTATTCAATAAGGGCACAGTTGTGCCCTGCCATGGAGGATGTTGTTCTTACCATGTGTCTGCTAGATTATTTCCCTGATGTTGGATTGTGCCCCCTCCTCCCATGAACAACTAGGGAGATTGGTCCCCAAAGCCTGTGAATTTCAAGGATATGGAGGCCCAATGGCCTCCAGGGCCCCTTGACAGCACAGCTCCTACAGGACATGTGAAGCCAAAGCTGCCTCTGAGCAGATGCCCCTGGTATACCTCTCCAAATTCAAAATAGCCAAGGCACCAGTGTCACAAATGACCGAAACAGATTTGCTGCACATCATCCCACCATAATGGAGAGATCACAGTGTTTGTTTTGAAATATGCTTCCTCACTGTATGAATCATGTAAACAGATGTTGTGAGATCATAACCCAGGTAGTTTGAAAATGTGGGAGTCTGTAGTGGATTACACCCCTGGGTTTCTCAGAACACAAGTAGGAGGGGGGTTTGGAAGGGAAGGAGTGATTCTTGATTAGGGTGACCAGATGTCCCGATTTGATAGGGACAGTCTTGATATTCAGGGTTTTTTCTTATATAAGTACCTGTTACCCCCATCCCCTGTCTCGATTTTTCACACTTGCTGTCTGGTCACCCTGTTCTTGATAAGGCTTCCCCCAATAACATTAATTCTGGATGCCCCACAAAAATCAATTCAGGTCAGGGCTCTGCTCCACCCCTCCCCCAAGACAATTAGCGTAACACCCGCTGTCCCTAATAAGATTAATTCAGGCTGGCACTGGCCCCACCTCTCTGCACGACACCATTACTCCTGCCGCTGCAGAGCTCCTTGCTGCACAGATAGCCCTGAGCCCTGCCCCCGTCTACAAAGATGACCGTTGGTTTCCATTAGAGGAGGGGGGAAGTTGGAGGGGGTGATCTGAACTAGCCCACTCCACACCGGAAGAACCCAGCAGGTCAGGGTCTGATCCACTTCTTGTTCTCCCTCCCTTTCTTTAAATAGTGGGGGGGGGGGGAGGCAGCCTGCTCACTCCTTTTTCATCCCTCCCCTACCCAAGAGCTTGTTAGTTCCTTGGTTCACTTCTTTCCTGAGACCACTTGCCTGCTCTTCAGAGATGAGAGGCAGAGAAGAGCAGGGGCCCGAGAGCTCCCAGAGGAGATTCTCCTCTTCCTTTCCCACACCTTGCTGCAGTGCCCTATCCTTGCAATGCACCACTTCAGAATGCAGTGCAGTAGGACAGGGAGGCAGAATTCACCGTGATGCAGCACATACCACACCATGTAGTACAGTTAAGAGGGCTGGCTGTTCTCAAAAGGGTGGCCCACATCACTGAGGGGACAACAGGTGCGTAACGCTGGCGAGGTCAAGCATTAAGTCTCAAAGGTTCGGGGAGTAAGTGAGAATGATGCCCCAGAGAGCAGTTATCCCCACAGGATAACACAGAATCATAGATTATTAGGGTTGGAAGGGACCTCAGGAGGTCATCTAGTCCAATCACCCTGCTCAAAGCAGAGCCAACCCCAACTAAATCATCCCAGCCAGGGCTTTGTCAAGCTGGGCCTTAAAAACAGAGATACAAAAACCCGGGACATCGAGAATGATCCTGAGCCCATAAAACAACAGCTGGCATGTATACTGAGCATCCTTACAAACGTCATAGGACAGCTACCTCAAAAACCAGATGATCAGGGAAAAACCTGGGCAGGTGGCAATCCTATTCACCACCCCATCCAGGGGAGGAAAGGGTATACTTTACCAGGGCCTGGAAGTCCTAGGGGGGCCCAGCCCAGGATGCAACCTCCATTACCATGAGGAAAAAACTTTTCATGATTCATGAGATTGTATGTATGGGATGAGGGATTGTGGTATGTGTGTGGGAGGGGGCCCATGTTACAAGTTTGCACTGGGCCCAAAAAAATTATGCTTGGACCCTGATCCCCACCCCTCAATGCCCCATCACTGCCCCCTCCCACGCTGCATTATCAAATTTTGTAACATGTACCTGCCATTATGGCAACCTCTTCTTTTGTCTTCACCCCAGTAGATTTGTGTCATGATTCAGCTCCCTCTGCATCTGTAGATAAAGAGGGGATGAAGGGGTCCTATGAGCAGATCTTGATTTAACTTTGAGACTGGAATTTAGATGAAATGTTTCAGTTCAGAAACTTCATCTGTCCAGCTCACACTCCACACAATCCCACAAAAGGAAGGTATTCATCTTTCAGTATCCAAATTCTGCAAGCCTCCACGTACACAAAAACTACAGCCCTGCTCCTCTTCTTCCTTCAATTGAAAAATAAATACAATGTGAGAGAATTCATCTGAAAACAGAGCTATCATGAGGTGTCCCTATTTTCCGTAACAGATGTATTCTCTCTTCAGATATACGACGTTCCACCTGCAGCAGTTAAGGGGCCTGGGCATCCCGTCCCAATAGGAGAGGCAAGAGCTCAAGGGGTGTATGATATACCTCCTATAAAAGTGGTAAGTCTGATGCAATTTCAGTAGTTGCTACATGTATTTTCCTGTCAGACTGAAGGCGTGTTTAGACATAAAAGTGCATATGACACTGAAGGAGAAGGGTATTAAATGCTAGTACTTTAAACATTCCCTCGGGCTTTTAACACATTTATTAAAATTGTGTAACCTAATTACTAAGCTCATGTAGGGTAACTATAAATTAGAGCCAAAGCTACATTTAAGAGATTTTTCCCCCCTGCTTAGAAAGAGCAGTTCGTTTCCATCAAAATGAACATTGTTTAATTAGTAAGAAAACTGTGACTTCATGGCCCCATTGAAGGCAATGGCAAATCTTCCACTGAGGCCAGGATTCCCCTCCCACTCTCCCTCCCCCCTCTGAATTTGAATTTTCGTTCTATTGAAGGAGTCTTTGCTAGTCTACTTTTGCGCTCAAGTCTTGCTCTCTGCATTTCAGATCTATGACGTGCCTGCATCTGCATGCAAAGAGGATACAGGGCTGAGGGAAAACGTGCTGGATTTCCCTCCTTCAGTGAACCATACTGCAAGACTGGAAGGAGTGTATGACATCCCTCCTCCCACTGCCAAAGAACTTAGCAAGAATTTTACCTCAGACATCCCTCTACCTACTGATTTAATGTCACGCAAACAGAGCCTGTATGACATTCCAGTGAGCCATCAAAATCAATTTCTTGGCCAGCAGATTGCTCCTCAGAAGGACGTCTATGACACCCCTCGTGGGGTTCCGTTTCCTGGACAGCAGTCAGGATTCAGCAAAAGTCTAAATCCAGAGGGAAGGGAAGGTGTGTATGATGTGCCACCACAGACTACGCAAGACACTAAAGGATTGAAAGATGTGACCGATGGGATAAACAGACTGTCTTTCTCCAGTACAGGAAGCACCAGGAGTAATATGTCTACATCTTCCACAACTTCAAAGGAGTCTTCTTTTTCAGCCTCACTTTCTCAGGACAAACGACTAATACTGGATCCAGACACAGCCATAGAGAGACTTTACTGGCTTCAGCAGACAGTGGAGAGTGCGGTCTCTAACCTCATGGCCTTTGTTAACACAGAATGGCGGTCTTATGGGTACATGGAGAAAAATATCAATGAAATCCACACGGCTGTGGAGAAGGTAGAGCAGTCATTGGTGGAATATCTTCAGTTTGCAAAAGGAGCCACAGTCAATGCTTCCTGTCTTTCAGAAATCAATCTCTATAACAAAATGAGAAGGGAGCTGCAGAGACTGGAAGATTCTCACCAGATCTTAACCCAGACTAGGCAGGACCTAAGTAGCTACAGCTGGTCATTGAACATTCTGGCCGTCAACAAACCGCAAAACAAATGTGATGATCTGGACCGATTCGTTATGGTGGCAAGGACAGTCCCAGATGATGCCAAGCAACTGACCAGCACTATCAGCATCAATGCAGAGATTTTATTCAAACAGACATCGGGCAGCTCGCGTTTAAAGATTGTTTCAGAGAACATTATGAACGCAACTGACTATGCATACACCAGCCCTCCAAATCAGCTGTTGCATCCTGGAGAGAAAACTCAGAACCACTGCAGTTCTTTGCCCCCACTGCTCAGTAAAGACCAGCATCCCCGCAGTATCACTAATGAGGGCTCTGAAAAGAGCTGGATGGATGATTATGATTACGTTCACCTACAGGTAAGCAAGCCAGATACCCGGTTCTGTTCAATGCAATTAAGATGTGTTGCACGCTCCTTTCTGTCAGAACTGTTCATGGCAAGATAGAAAGCAGCTGTCACACCTAGATACTCTTGAAATTCCTCTTCTTTTTTTTAAATGGATACTTTGAATCCCAAGAATCAAATGGGACCACTATATACCTAATTGCTGTAGCCTATCACCAACATAACATTATCTGTTTCCTCTTCATCCTCTTATGGGTGTGCTACAAATTAAGGTGGCAGTAAAAGAAGGTACGATTACCCAACTGTCTCTGGTCATTTGATTGGTAACTCTAGAGAATTATTGCTTGACACAACGTCTGTTTTGATCTTGTGCAAAACAGGGAAAAGAGGAGTTTGAAAGACAACAGAAAGAGCTTCTAGAAAAAGAAAATATCATCAAGCAGAACAAGATGCAGCTGGAACATCATCAGGTATGCTCAGTCAGACATGGCTATCAGACTTGGAATGCAGCGTGTAGGCCATTTTGTACCATGAGACGTGTCAGTCAGATACAAGAGAAAGGAGCCCTTCCCTCAGCCATTTAATCGCACACTAGTAAAAAAGGAGGTGAGGGTGCCCGTGCTCCCCTCAGGGTCAGAAGTGGTTAGCATGCAAGTTTCCCACCATCCTCTCTTGTACGTTTTCTTCAGCCATGGAGGCACTAAAGAAGTCAGGAACCTTTATGGCAATTTCATTTCAGACTCTTGGAGTCAGCAGCGTCTCATTTGTTACTTTGCTGCTGTTAGAGAGCAGAATGGCAGCTCTTCCCGTGTATTTGAGAGCTATTGCCTCTGCTGGGAAGAAATCTGTGCACTGAAAGCACCTTCAAAACATGTCTAACAGGTTAATTATTTTTTATTACAGTAGCACCTAGAAGCCCCTCTGTATGAGGCACAGTATGTACACAGAGGCCAAATCCACACACCGCTGGTGGTGGCATGCAGGATATGTGTAGCTACATGCCGCAGTGAAAAGCAGGCTGCATCCACAGTGGCTGAGCCTTTCCTCCACTGCCTCCTTCTCCTGCTGGCATCTTTCCCTCCCTCTGCCTGTGTCTTTCCATGTGGTGGGGAAAGGCTCTAGCAGCTGGAAACTGGCACCACCTTTCTCCAGCCCCTCTCCGCTGCAGGCGTCTTTCCCTGAGGTGGGGAAGAGCTCCAGCAGTTGGGAGCTGGTAGAGCCTTTCTCTGCTGCCAGCGGCTGCCTGTGGAAGGGGTGGGGGAAGGCACCAGTCATGAGCAGCTGGCAGGATGGGACATGGCTAAAAAATAGCTATGAGGATGGCAATCCCATGACCCCCCTCCAAGTGCTTTGGAACCCCTCCCTTTTGGGTTGGAACCCCTATGGTTAGAACATTGTGAAATGTCAGGTGTAAACATCTGAAAAATGTGATCCTGACTAATTTTAAACCCCCCTGGCTCTGAAAAAGACCAAAATGGACCATGAATTTGGTAGGTAGAGCCCTACCCATGGTCCACGCTGCTATTTGTACCCGTGGCTGGGAAGCTACAACACACTTATACACTACACACCACCAAAAGCAGCATGTAGTTTAGACATACCCATAGTAAGAGACAAGTCCTCCTCCACAGAGCTTATATAGGAGGGGAAACAGAGAGTGGTGACGAGAGTGTCACACAGCAGGGCAGTGGCAAAGCCAGAAACTGAATTGCAGTCTTCTGAGTCCTAGTCCAGTGCCATATCTGCTGGCTCACCCTGAATATTCACTCTATAAATACATACACCACTACATTTAAAAAAAAATCTTAGTATAACGTTAAAATTGGGATTTTAAATATCAGAAAGATCAGGAAACAAAATGTTGAAGCTGTCATATAATAGTAACTCACCAACATGCTGACATAAGGGTACAATTTTCCTTAATGTGAAATATTAACAAATTTAGTAACTAAGAATACTCCATATGTGCAATGTGGGAGTGGTAACATTAGTAAAAGAACCTTGATTTTTGCATTTCCTGATGAGTGAGCATTTAAAGCTTTAATCCTAGCACTACAGTAATATAAGTTTTTGTATTTAAATTTCCCATGTTTTTTGTTTATTTGAAAAGCAATGAGGAGTGCAAAATTTAAGGTTTCATAGCTCACAATCATGTGTAGTTAGTTAGAAATGTTAGCTTTTTAGCATTTATCTTAGGAGAGATTTACAACTGGATAGACAGCAACTGTTTCTGACTCTGTGTGCCCCAATATATCAGGTCTTAAAATCATTAGCTTTTTAGATATAGCTAAGCTATTTTAGATTGTTATGACTTCTCTAGCCCTGTGTAGTTGGACTCATGGTAACTGAAGTGCCTAATTTTATGGGCAGTGGGGTACAAAGGTGTCCCAAGAAGTTTTTTAAACTCTTAAAAAATGTCTACAATAGTTTTTCTATATGTGGCATATACAGATATAGATGATGGTACACTCTGATATAAAGAATTAATTAGCCCTCATTTGGGATGGGCTGCATAAGTCACTTGTAAAATACCCAAGCCAAATCATTTACACACTATAAGGAGAGTATTAAGAAACTGTGCTCGCAGCTAGCATACAGAGTGTTAAGAAATCAGCGTGAAATGTATTTGTATTTATCAGAGGCAGAATAGGTTTGTGAATTATAACGAGGGTGATGTAATGTGTTGATAGCTCTTTAAGGAAACTCTTCTGTTTTTCGTCAGATCAATCAGTTCCAGCAACTGGAGCAAGAGATCACAAAGCCTGTGGAAAATGACATCTCAAAATGGAAACCGCCTCAGAGTCTTAAAACTGCCAACAGCACAGTGGCCTCTCAAGACAGAGAGCTGCTCTTGTTTTATTCTGACCAGTGTGAGATTCATTTCATTTCTCTCCTAAATGCCATTGATGCCTTTTTTAACTGTGTCAGCACTGCTCAGCCTCCAAGGATCTTTGTCGCTCACAGCAAGTTTGTCATTTTAATTGCTCACAAACTGGTGTTCATTGGTGACACGCTCACAAGGCAATTGACTACTCAGGATATCCGCAGCAAAGTGATGAACTCCAGCAATCAGCTGTGTGAATTGCTAAAAAACATTGTTATGGCAACCAAGATGGCTGCTTTGCATTATCCCATCCCAGCCCCCTTGCAAGAGATGGTGGATCGAGTAACCGAACTGTCTAATCAAGCACAGCTGTTTAAACTCTCTCTGGCACAGATGGCATCATTCTGAAACAAAAAATGGAATCCAGTCAACAGACAGTAAAAATGATTTAGAAAAACTGGAAATATGTCCTGTTTTATGTAAATATCAATATTTTGTAGATATTTTATATGAAATGTATTAAATACATTGTTATGGATTAGAAAATCTAAAATTCAGGGATCTGGGGGTATATCTGTTTCCCTATTATGTTTTTAATATATATATATGTGTATACATTTCATATATGTATATGTTGTAACATTCCATAAGACACCCTTATGTAAGCACCTTAAAAGTATGCATCAGTTAAGTGGTGCATATCATTGTATATACTGCCTAGTTTTCAATTATCCATTAATTGGATGCTGCACTCTCTTTTTGGGGAGGGGCAGCATGCTGTGTATTTTGCTTCAATTTAAATGCGGCACAGGGACAAGGCTGTCAAATCTACTTGTCGCAATTCATAATGTAGATATAATAGTTCTAATGGAACCCCAATCCCTTCCTAAAACCTGCTTGATTTGGATTAATTTAGTAAAAAATTAACTGTGCCTTTTGACTTTATTTTGCATATAGGAGTCAATCATTTTGAACTGTGTATATAAATTGCATAACAAGCAATAAACCACAGCTCAAACCAGCTGGGCAAAAATGACCTGTATAGCATATGATAGACAGAATCTCCTCACAAGGAGCAGAAAGGATTGTATATATTTAAAAGTAATTTCTTAATGCCACAAGATAATTAAAAAACCTGGAATAATTCCCAACAATATAAATTCACATGTGTTTATCCCACCTTCCCTTGTATGTGCAAATAATTATATCTGTCAGACTTTAAAGGTGTATTTTTGAAAGACTTAGGGATTTACTCTGAGTGTTGCTGAATGTCCCTAAATCTTTCTGCCATCAGTGGACTCTGAAGATACACAACACCTCACAAGATCAGGATTAATGAAAAGGCACGGCATCCTAATTCTTCAGGAAAAAGCTTAATTTACCATCAATTTTGGAACATATAAATCTAAGACACATGGAATTTTGGAGGAGAAAATAGCACTTATATGTCTGTGACAAATTCTTATTAATCATTTGCACTTTTGTAGCTCTGAGCTTCATTCAGATTTTGGGCTCTTTCCAAATCTTCCTTCCTGTCCTAGGGACACACCATGGGTCTCCTGGACTACCCAGTCGTCAAAACAACACCCTATTTTAAGGGAGTAATTCCATATGTAGCAGACACAATGATAGCTTGGCCACAGCTCACATTACATGGCAACTCCTAGCTGTGGCGTAGTGGCAATCAGGCTCAAGGGAATGAGGTCCAGGTGATGCTCAATGTACTTGTGTTTTAAAACAAAAATATTGTTAGACAAGCTTCTTTGTGATAATTCAGGATACGGTCCCAAGTCTTTATGTATGCTGAGTGCATAAATGATCAGGCTGGTGGTAAATATAAAGTCACACCATGTACAATACTAGTCAGCAGGCACTTAAGTAAAGTGTTCCTTCACAAAAGGATAGTTAGTATTTTTGTTCCAGCCTATGTCTAAACATGTTCTCCAGCACATGCCCCATTCCAGTGCATTTGTTTATCTTGGATGACAGAACTGGTTACCTAGCAAATGAAGTTATGTTTTTCTAATATATCGTCTCAGAGCAATGACTGCTCATCACTGAAAGTTACCATACTGTTATTTCCAGGGGGCTCACGCCTGTTCCCTTTAAAGCCAGTGGAAGGTCAGAGAGACTTCAGCAGCAAGACACTCACACCCAGCACTTGCATCACATATAACATATAAAGCTCTTCTCAGTTTCTCAAGAGGGGAAGAACAGTTATCCCATTGTAAACAAAAGAAGGTAGCCAAAAATACCAAAGAATCCACTTAAACCTGTTTTGTACTTGTGTTGTTTGGGATTTTTCTTTTTTTTTCATTTTTCCGTTGTATATTTTTAGAATGTGACAGTGTTTTAAACTTTAGACATTATGTCAAAAGCCTTCGTGTTTTCAAACGGGATACCTTTTATGGCAAACATATTATTGTTAACTTGTTATCCTGTAGAGAGTATTTTTAAAATCATTAAATATACAAGCTTTTTTTTAAAAAAAAACAAAACAAACATTTTTATGTTAACTGGTTTTATTCCTTCTTTGCAATTCTCTGTGAACCATGAAAGCAAATGTTCCTGTCAGCTAAATACTGCTGTAGCTGTTGTGAGATGGAGTGCTTGTGTTCATATACATGTTTCCCTCCACTAAAGAAAGTAGAAGTCAATGAAGCAGTAATTAAGCAAGGGGCTAGCAAGAAGGAACAAAAGTTAACTAGAAAGAGTTTAAGGGAATTTGGTCTTTAGCAATCATTCTTTATAGAGTGAAATTCAAATCAGCTTTGGAAAACCCAAGTAGACTGGCTTTGTGGGAGTAACCAGCGTGGAGATTGAGGGTGAAGAAATTCTCTACTAGTCCAGAGGAAGTTGGTGGAGCACCTGTGCAAGGTCTGTGGCAGCTACCATGTCTTATAGATTATAAAAACAACCACAGGTTGCTGCTCTCCTCATCTCCCTGCAGGGTTTATGGCCTGTGGATGCACAATATTTATGGACTCATTTGCCCACTTCCCTATCTCATTCATGAAGCCCCGGTGTATCCTCCCACAGAGACTGATGATGAGTAGCACTGCTTTATGGAACAGATATAATCAGATGGAGAGAGCACGTCCTCTCAGCTTTATACGAGCCTGCTAACTTGCCCATCAGCGCAGCTGTAGGACTCATTCCATCTCTACCCCTGCCCTCCCCATCCAATTTGCATGTATGCTCCATGCCATATTGGAGGCTGAAGAGCCACTCCTCATGGTCTGTATTCCCCCAGCCCCAAGCAGGTGGAACCTTAGCACTTCTGTGGTTCAGGCCTTGCATGTCTGAGGTGAAAAGTCAAGATCCCAAATGACCGTGTGGCTTTAAGAATAAAAAATTCCTTTCAAAAGTTATGCCCTATTGGTGCTGATGGCCGTGCCTCTCATTTATTGTCTATTGAACTTCATTGATTGGAAGGATGAAAGTAGAAGCAGAGTCTTTGTTTCCAGTTAGGAAAGAATTTTACACTTTCCTGAGAGCTACTCTCTGATGTATGACAACAGTTGGCTGTCAGTAAAGAAAATCCATCTTGCGTGAGTGCAAGTTAATGCCTAATGCAGCTTACTCTATTCCTTGCACATTGAAGAGTTTGCTTCTCTGCACATTTGATTTAGAAACCTCTGTGTATGATGGATTTGAACTCCGCGATTGGGGCTGGCAATGCCTATTTTGATCACCATCAAAACAGCCGTTGGCCACACCAATCCCTATAAGACAACATCACTGCATTCTGTTTCTAAATTTAAGAAACCTAATAATAAAGGGATTGAATAACTGAAGGAATTGGAAATGGGAGCCAGAGCCTTTTATATCTGAGTTGCTCGTTGTGCCCGGGGACAGCAGCTGATTAAGCTGCTGCCACGTGACAACAACTTGGTGGCCAACATGAAGTGGTTTCTGGTTTCTAATGAATAGATGGACACATCACAAAAAGTGCTTAAATGCATCCAGTTCTTTACCTCAGAGCCCTGTATAAACACTAATTCATAGACACCATTTGGCACGACTCATACCCTAAATTCAGCTACTGGAAGGATAAAGAGATACAGTACTCGAAAACTGTTCATCCTGGTTTAGAGATGTTACCAGTTCCAGGCAGAGTCTCTATGCTTAAAATGGAGGACATTTCTAGCAATATTTTATATTGCTGGGCCTCTGAATGACCTCCTGGCAGGCAATTGAAACTTAGGCCCTGCTGATCAAATGGACCAAAAGGCTAACCCAGACCCTCAATATTAGACATGATCATGTTTGTGAGGCAGCTTTGATGACACCTGAGGCCCATGCTGAAGATTAACTTGTTTCCAAAGTTTGTTGACAATTTAGCATGTTTTATGGCTTTTTTAAAAATTATTTTTCCCATAGAAGCAATAAAACAGAGGCCATCTCTTCACAAATACCTGGTACACCCCCATCTTAACGTTCTAGTTCCTGTCATGGTTTTCTCTTGGCTGGGCTGTAATCTTCCTCTCTAAACTCACTTACGTTCTCACCTCTTCACTCTATCCAGCATGCACCAGATAAAATAATTGTCTTTTCTCGTTGCTCTGACTGTGTCACCCTTGTCACTCAACTTCCTACACTGGTGTGCTCTCTCTTTCTGTACAAAATTCCAACACCACAGTTAAGGCACTGCCTCTGAGTGCATCTCACCTCTCTTCCCATATGCATTCTGCACATTTCTCACACCTTGCTCCTCTCCTTGTCCCCTATGCCTATTCTCAGCTTCAGGCCTCTGTTCCCCATGTTGCTTCCTATGCCTGGATCAACATCCCCCTTTCTGTGAGCCAAATATCCTTATTGTCCTGCTCAAATATCGCTTTCATCCAGTTTCCCAGTATACTCCTCCCCAACTTGCCTACCTTCCTGTCAACTTTTAGAATATTAAATTTGTAAGATTCTCTCACTGTATGGTTCGTACTGTAGTGCTTATTAGCCCTGTCCTTTGTCTGTTACAGTATCTGTGTGCTCTACTTTGGTTACATTTAGATTGTAAATTTCCAGGGCAAGGATGGTCTTTTTGCCATTCTTTGAATAGGGCCACACTAAAGGCAACTCAAATCCCTGAATGTCCTCTCATCCTAGTGATTAAGGAGCTAGCGCAAAGGTGATGGTGAATGTTTCAATCTTTGATCCATTGAATTATTATTTTGGCCAAAATAATGAATATTTGGTATCTTGATGCAAAGTTCCCCAGATAGTATTTGGAGATTTGTAATTTGTAATTTATTTATTCAAAGCCCTGAAAGGATTCTGATTTGGCTGTTTACAGCAGATTCTACCAAGGACCCAGGTCAGAGCAATCTTTCCATTTCTTGGCTGAGAGGCCTAGATGTAGCTCTTTGGAGCCAATCTGTACCACGAGTAGTTCAACAACAGGTGCAGCGTTTGTGGCTCACAGGGAGAAAAGAAGCCAGGTCATTTATGGTTTGCATGGTCTGATGTATAAGATGAGGAACACATACTTTGTTTCATCTCAGAAACATTAACTTTCTGGTCTTGCCTCTCTTGTAAACCAAAGGCCTTAAAAAGGAGCCACTTTTCACATGGACTCTCCAAATCTATTAACTGGCACCTGTGGTAATTTTAATTCATGAAAAGTTGCTCACCGAACTGCCCTCAAGACATTTCCTTTACTTTGAATGAAACTAGAGCTACATTTTGACCATGGTTGGCACGTTGACAATGTCTGATTACGCTGGGCGTGCTGAGGCCACTGGTATTGCACTGAAAATTCTAACCTGCTGCCCTCATACCAGATACCTGAATGTGCTGTCAAGAGATTTTTTCAGCTGAAAACAAATAAAGTACTCTGGGCTATACAGCCACTAAAACTTATTCTCCACAGTCTGTACCTCCTTGTATTCCAGCTACTGTGTCAGAAGCAGAGTGCTCTTCATCCTGTCATCTAGTCAATTTATTAGTTGGGATGATTCGAATAATTTAGATCTCAAGGGAAATGAATGTGTGAAAGTTAAAGCCAGAAAAGAGAAATCAGGTCATGAATGAATACCAAAATCATGGAAAAGGGTAAGTGTATGGGGGTGGAAGCAGCAAGTTCATATTTAGGAAATTATGCCACATTCCTCCCTGAAAGAAAATAGCCGGGCCAACCTAACTGCACATTATGGCATTTTGCCTTCCTATACAACCAGAGTTGTTTTTTCAATCACGTCAAAAGATTACTATTGAATGTCTCAGTTTCCCCAAAGGTAGGAATGCATGAGCCTATCTTTCTTTGCTGTTGCATAATTCTTTCAAGAGCATATCAAAGTGGGAAATATTGAAATCCACCACAATTAAAGACAGAGAGAAACCTTTATAGGCAAAAATTGACAAAATTCTGTTAATCGGAAAATGTCTCTTCTCAGATTATCCAGGCCCATTGTTCCTTACCATAGATTGTCCAATCTCCATGAATTCTGCAAATCACAGTCAGGGATTAGCCCACCATCTGGGAAAACCACCCCACAAAAAATGCTGCTACATCTGTAACAGATTCAGTATAAGACATTTCCATATCAAAGCTGTCCTTATTTTGCAGATCATAAAGAGGCATGATATATTTTTCCGCACAAAGAACAACTATGTTATATATCAGTCTGAATGGTTTAGTTTAGACTTAGGAAAATAACTAAACAAAAAAGAATAAAAATTAAGTCTCCATCAGCGTGCACAGCACATCTCATCTATAACATGCTGCATTAGCTTTGCTTCACAAAATGGCAGTCACCTCTGCAGACAAGTAGTCTCCTAGAAGTTTAATGGTATGGGACACTAAAATTAAAATCACAAGTGTTATGGGCTAAACAAATCACAATATCAGCTCCTAAGAGCCAAGTTTAGGACTCTACAGGTAGTGGAAGCTTTAAATACAGGTAACAGCAAGGGAAACTCTTTTTTAAACTCTAGAAGAAATACAGTTCCCTCTTCAGTGCCAGGCCTCAGGAGGCTGAAACAAAGCAGACATTCTTTGCTCTCTGGTTAGCCTTTTGACTTGTTCACCATTTTGACCAAGGCTACCCAAATTGCTTGTGATTGGGAAAGCACTACTGTGAAGATCCAGAAGCATCTACTGCTTTATATTATATATGAGGGGCAAATCAGGACAGCATTAAGTGAAAGTTTAATTTAAAATTTCATTGTGCTGACACCATGAAGGGAGAGTTAAAAAAACAACCCCACATGCCCTTCAGAAAGGGGTCTCGAGACATCTTGTTGCTGCTTGCAGATGTAGAACAATCTGGGTAATTTTCCCATGTAGTGACTCAGCTCTGGTTTTGCCCCCAGCTATGTGGAAATGGAAGAAGCCACAAGGGTGAATGGTCGTGAATATGACAGAGAAAGATGGATTTTCAGTGCCTTTTCATCCTGTGATGCAGTGTTTCATTATGAAAGATGTTAAAATTCCTAAGTGCAGCCTACACAAAGCCTTTTATTTTACAAGCTGATTAAAGCCAGTTAGCAATAGCTATAATTAACCTGCATTCCAGTAGGGTTAAAGATAAACTTTGGTATGAATAAAATCAAAATAAGATAAACTGATCTTTGATAAATGTAAAGGAAAAGGAGCATTTGGATTTTCCAGTGTTTGACATTCAGCTATCCTCAAACCTAGCGCTCACTACCAGGCAAGTCCTTCAGTTGTCTAATAATAATGGAGTTACTTTTTCAGTCTCCATAATTACACAGGTAACAAATCAAGTGTGTGGAATTTGAGATCTGCAACTCTGTGAGATACTGTTTTTTTTCTTTATAAGAACCCTGTTGAAGCAGAGCCCCCACATGGGGGGGGGGGAAGAGAAGGGTACATTTTACCATGGCCCAGAGGCCCTGAGGGGCCTGGCCCAGGCTGCAACCCCCATTACCATGAGGAAAAAGATGTTCATGGCTCATGAGATTGTATGTATGGGATGAGGGATTGTGGTATGTCTATTGGAGGGGGCCCACATTGCAAGTTTGTACTGGGTCTGAAAAAATTATGCTTGGGCCCCGTGCTAAAGTGTATTCAAATAGCAGCCGAAATGTTTTAAGAGCATGCAGAATCACATGTTTACAGTAAAAAGTGCAAAAGAGCACCTTATTCAGCTGCAAACATTAAAACAAAAGGACCACATTCATCCTGGGTATAAACCCACTGAGGCCAGTGGGGATACACCAGCAATAAAGCTGTGTTTGTTTTAGTGATTTTCAGAAGTGTTCACTAACTTTGTGTGCCTCATATCTGGGACTCCCAACAGAAGACACCTGGTGTCTACGGGAAGTCTATGGAACCAGCACATCCCAGCCCCTCTGAAAGTCAAGCACAAGGTGCCATAATTTGGGTGCACAGAATTAGCAAACGTCTACAAATTTTGGCTCTCTCTTTCCCCAAATAACCATGACATTTAAATTATTAACAATGAAATCTGGTACCAAGTTGTGATCTGGTTACTGACAATATTAGGACCTGATGCTGAGAGTTGTGATGTACCACAGCTCCCAGGCTGATTTCTTACTGTGTGAGAAGTTTCCTTGCCATTCCTATGCTAGTACTGAGTGGGGAGTGAAGTTAGTTGGCTGTTTGCTGTTCCCAAGCAGCTGTCAGCCTAAGACTCATCCCCAACAAAGGTCATTTTTTCATGCCTGTGCAAACAGCTGTATTCAGGCTGATTGGCTCAGAACATCAAGCAGCAGCTATTTCCAGGGCTCACATGGAGCATGTTGAAAGGGTCTGATTTTAACTTTGCTTCAGTAAGCAACACTAGCTGCAAAGACATTTCCTTCAATTTTCAAAGCAGCATGCAGGATTTTAGCAAGTCAGCGACTGCTCAAATGAATCAGAGATACATAATTAAATCTCTGCGCACTGTTTGAAAGTTTATTTGCTGGCAACAGAATAATCTGGGGTATGTCTACACTACAATTAGGCACCCACAGCTGGCCCATGCCAGATGACTCAGGTTTAGGCTAAGGAGCTGTTTAACTACCCTGTAGACATGCCTGCTCTGAGATCCTCCCATCTCGCAGGGTCCTACAGCCTGGGCCCTGGGAGTGTCTACACTGCAATTAAACAGCCCCGTAGCCCGAGCCTTGCAAGCCAGAGTCAGCTAGCACGGGCTAGCCACAGGTGCCTAAGTGAAGTGCAGACGGACCCTTTCTAACGTGTCACATAATTTCGGGTAAGGAACTGCACATAACTGCACGGCATTTAATTTTGAAACTGCAAAAAAGTAAACGAGTTACAATTTGTTTTATGAATCAGAAATATTTGATGGATGAAAAAAATGCCTGCCCCAAATTTATCCCAAAATTTCCCTACCCCTTTTGGGTTAAGGTATCCTCAGATGGAAAGAGCATAAAATATTTCAAATTTAAAACTCTATATATCTAAAACAATAACCTTGTACAATACACCACTGGCGGCGCTTCCATATCACCTTGCTGTACACAAACGGGATGCAGCCACTGAAAAACGATCCTTACTCTCAATCTCAGCGCTGCCTCTAATTACGCAGGTGCAGTTTTGCACCCACAATTAACTGCTTGCGCAACAAACTGCGGGGTCAGCAGGCGATATTATTTTTTATTTTTTGTATTATCGTAGTAGCTCAGAGCCATAATCATGGATCCGGGACCCCGTGACATTAGGCACTGTACAAACACAGAACAAAATGAAGGGGTTAAATTAAGGACAAAATAGCAAAAAAAAATTTTCAAAAAAATGTAAAAAGAGGGAAGATCTGAGCACCCAGTTAACATAAAATTGAGATGTTGGTAGCAAAATTAACCAGGGAACCAAATGACATAAAGAGATAACATTCTTGAATTGTCTATACATCACTGCTCGAAGCCTGGGTAACAAACAAGTGGAACTGGAATTGCTCACTTATGAGCATATATTTGATCTGTTTAGCATTACTGATACGTATGACTGGAATGTTAACATCAATTGTTACAACTTATTTAAGAAGTATTCAATGAACAAAAGGGGAGAAGGAATGGCACTCTGTGCAAAAATGGCATTATCTCTTTCTGAGTCACTGATAACGCAGAAGAAATTGATCCTGAATGCTTATGACTCAACGTCCTAACAGATAACGCACAACATGACTTACTAGCCTAGGAATGACAAGAAGGGGTAATGCAATTTGTTGGTGTCTGCTACACACCAAATCACACTAGGGAACACGATGACCATCTCCTTATGCACCTCTCTATAACGTGTAGGTAAAAAAAAGCTGTGTGACCATGGGGGACTTCAATTTGAGTGACACATGCTGGAGGTCTCATGCTGCCAGGGCTAAAACGTCCTTGGAATTTCTAAATATAATAGATAACAGTTTCCTATCTCAAAAAGCATTGCAGCCAACATGGGGAAACTCTTTATCAGACTTTGTCTTAAGTGATAGAGGGATTTATCAGAGAACTAAAAATTAATGGTAGCTTAGGTACAAGTGATCATGACTTGATCACATTTATAATATGCATGCAGAATAAAGTCCAGACCAGTAATATATATACAGTATACTGCCGATTATCCTAATAGCATGGGAGATGTGGATTTTATTCAGATAATTGGAAGTTTGGATAAATCGAGGGGGCAGGATCCATTCAGCAGCAGGGTGGCCTCCACCACAGCCAGGGGCTTATTGTCTTTCTCATCTCAGTCCAAGCCGGAGGTTTCCACACTATTATCCAAACCTCTGCATTATCCAAATCCCTTCCTTGACTCCAAACATTTAATACATGGGGGACAAGGAACAGATTCAGAAAATGCAGCAGTTCAGATAATGCAGAGGGTTGGATAAATGGGAATATAATGGGCATAATTTGGGGAGGCCAAGGGGGCATTGCCCCCCCCCAAACAGAAGCCAGGCATGGGAGGGTCACATGGGGTCAAATGCCACTGCCCCTCCCCCCCAGGTAGGGAAGAAAGCTAGTGGGCCAGGGGAACTGTCTTCAGCACACGTGTGCACATCACTTCCCACCCCCACCCCCGACATATAGTAGTTAAACTACGGGGAGTATACCGTACTTGGTGCTTTAATAGGACCAAATCAGCTGGGAGGAAGAATTTAATTGGAAAAATGTAAATGATAATCGGAAATCTTCTAAGAACATCTTACTAGATACACAAAAAGCTAAAATCTCACAACTGAGTTGGTCCCGGGGCTGGTTTTGTTCAACATCTTCATTAATGATCTGGAGGATGGGGTAGATTGCACCCTCAGCAAGTTTGCAGATGACACTAAGGTAGGGGAAGTGGTAAATACCCTGGAAGGTAGGGATAGGATACAGAGTGACCTAAACAAATTGGAGGATTGGGCCAAAATAAATCTGATGAGGTTCAACAAGTACAAGTGCAGAGTCCTGCACTTAGGACGGAAGAATCCCATGCACAGCTACAGACTGGGGACCAACGAGCTAGGCAGCAGTTCTGCAGAAAAGGATCTGGGGGTTACAGAGGATAAGAGGCTGGATATGAGTCAGCAGGGTGCCCTGGTTGCCAAGAAGGCTAATGGCATATTGGGCTGCATTAGTAAGAACATTGCCAGCAGATCACGGGAAGTGATTATTCCCCTCTATTCAGCATTGGAGAGGCCACATTTGGAGTATTGTGTCCAGTTTTGGGCCCCCCACTACAAAAAGGATGTGGACAAGCGGAGGGCAACAAAAATGATTAGGGGGCTGGAGCACAAGACTTATGAGAAGAGGCTGAGGAAACTAGGCTTGTTTAGTCTGCAGAAGAGAAGAATGAGGGGGGATTTGATAGCAGCCTTTAACTACCTGAAAGAGGGTTCCAGGGCAGATGGAGCTAGGCTGTTCTCAGTGGTGGCAGATGACAGGACAAGGAGCAATGGTCTCAAGTTGCAGTGGGGGTGGTCTAGGTGGGATATTAGGAAAAAGTTTTCACTAGGAGGGTGGTGAAGCACTGGAATGGGTTACCAAAGGAGGTGGTGGAATCTCCATCTTTAGAGGTTTTTAAGCTGCAGCTTGACAAAACCCTCGCTGGGATTATTTAGCTGAGGTTAGTCCTGCTCTGAGCAGGGGGTTGGATTAGATGACCTTCTGAGGTCCCTTCCAACTCTAATATTCTATGATTCTATGCTGGTTAAAAAATGACCTATTTTAGAGGGGGAAATGAAGACAGCTGTAGAAAATAAATGAATAACAAAATAATCAAATAAACAAATGGAAAAAAGGGGACTTTGACAGTAATTAATATAAATCAGAAGTTAGGAATTGTAGAAAACTGATAAGGGAAGCCAAGGGACACAAGGAGCAATCTATGGCTAGTAGAGTTAAGGACAGTAAGGAGTTTTTTAAATATATTAGGAACAAAAAGTATCCATTATTAGTGGTCCATTACTAGATGGAAATGGTAGGATTATCAATATTAATGCAGAACAGGGAGAAGTTGGAAAGGGTTGAGAGGAGAGCCTTGAGAATGACCAAAGGATTAGAAAATATGCCTTAGCATGACTGAGCTTCTTTAGTCTATCTATTTAGCTTAACAAAGAGAAGGTTAAGGGATGACTTGATTACAGTCTATACTTACCTACATAGGGAACCAATATTTTAAAATAAAGCTCTTAAGTCTAGCAGAGAAAGGCATAACTTGTTCCAATGACTGGAAATGAGGCGTGAATTTTTAATGGTGAGAGTAATTAATCATTGCAACAATTCACCAAGGGTCATGGTGGATTCTCCATCATGAGCAATTTTTAAACCCAGACTGGATTTTTTTTTTCTAAAAGATCTGCTCTAAGAGTTATTTGTGGGAAGCTCCATGGCCTGTGTTACGCATGAGGCCAGACCAGATGATCACAATGGTTTCTGCTGGCCTTAGAATCTATGAAAAAGATGGTTCATGCCTCAAAGAGCTTAAAAACTAATTATAAAAGATCAAAGACGACAGAGAGATACAGGCAGATGGGGGAGTCCAAGGAAACAATGGATACTTCTGCACTGCAATTAAACCCAGGCCTGACTCAGGCTGAGAGGGCTTGGGCTAAGGGCTGTTTAAATGTGGAATGGATGTACCCAATGAGCCAATGAGGGATGTATAAATGGTTTAATGGGAATGTTAAAACGTCTAAAAATAGAAACATTAACTTACCCTGCAGTTGCTGGCTGGGGAGGCTGCAGCCTCCCGGCTGGGACCAGGGAGAGGAAGGGAGACATCCCGTGCAGGGCTGCAGCCCAGCTCCCAGTTGGGACCTGGGAGAGGGGAGGGGAGAAGTCCCTGTGAGGCTGCCCCAGGCACCAGCTGGGACCTGAGAGTGGAGAGGTCCCCTGCAGTTGCTCCAGGCTGGGACCTGGGGGACAGCCCACAGGGGTTTACTTAAATCATTAAACAGTAAGGCTGCTGCTCACCATTTAAACCTTTAGCAGCTTACACCCCTAGAGACAATATTCATCAGCATGGAACACAGTAGTCTCAGCACACCCACAGCCTAACAATTACCCATTTTTGGGTAGGCTTCATGGCAAAGGAGGGCTTCGAAGGAGGATGGTGAGGTAGTTTTGAGGATGTTTACGAAGTGCTTCTCCCAAAAGGAGGGGGCTGCATGAGAGAAAACACAAAGCTGTCTGCTGGAAAATTTAGCAAGTGGGCTGTGGTAGTACCTTAATAGATCAGGCATCCAGTCACTATAGCAATTGGCCACTAAATATATATAGACATAGAGGCATATGATCTGCAAACACCTCTAAATGTTACTGATTGCTCCCATGCTGGATACAATTATTAAAGATTAAACCTAAACATTTAGAAGCCAGCACTGCAAATCAGGCCCTTAACAGCATAGGCCTCCTGAACTTGCTTCTTTTTATCTCTGAAGTTCCATCTCGTATGTGGGCTCCGTTTTGTGTTTGCATAAAGTGAAATTCCACAACAAACACATTCTATATAGAAAAGTCCTATCTTATCTAAGGTGCTCACTCCTACAGGCCTTTCCTCCTGTACAGGTTCTTTTAGAGAGACAGTGAAAAGAAAGCTTGCACTGCTGCTGTCTGTGCTGTGCCTCAACTGTGCTACAAAGAACACTTCTGTCTCCAGAGCTATCTAGCCAACACATTTCACAAGTAATACATTCATGAACAAATACTAATCTAAGTTTCCAAGCTAGGGAAAGAAGGGGTGGAAAAAAGGAGGAAAGAAAAAGGAAAAAGAATTCACTGAGCATTGTCTGCAAACACTGCCCATTTTCCATTCAGTAAAATAACCCTATTATAAAAGAAAAAGAGGAGTATCATGTTTTGTACCAAAATGCATTCCATTGTTTCTCAAGAGAAAATACTGAGACAGGTCCTAGAAAAAGTGTTCCACCAGACGGTACAGAATGGTATGTACAACCTTATTTCTCTCTGTTCCTCACTAACATTTCTTTTTAGGAAAAATGAAGGTCAAGAACAGAGTTCACCTCATTTACAGAAAAGCCACAGCTATTTTGTTTTTCTTTAATTAAGATTCCCCCAGCCAATTGCACAGCTGCCAACCTTGTGAGTGTGATTCTCCACTGTTTGGCACTTTGAACAGTGAGTGAGAAAAAGAATATAAAATGCTACCTGTGTGTAGGTGAGGGGAGAATTTTAATTCGGTAGCATTTCACAGCTAGTTTGCACAGGAGAAATGATGACTCAAAGTAGTAGAAAACTTGTGGATTTAAGCAGAACAAGTGATGATAGGGCAGATCACTCCCTGCAAACAGGGACAGATGTAGCAGTTGCGCTAGCTTTCCTTCCCTCAAAACAGCCATCACCTCTCTGCTCATTTATACACCCATTTTTCAGGCTACTGATCAATGTCACTCGTATCAAGAAGATGGACAGAATGTGAGCAAAGTAAAGAATGCTATTTCATGCAGAAAACAGGGTAACTACTCTTGCGAGAATGATGGTCATAATTATTAACATGGTTGAGGAAAGGAAAACAAATCATGATGTTTTCGTTTTGCAAAAAGTTTTATTTAGCTAAAGATTTTCCAGCCCTCGATAGCAGCGGTTCATAGCACTGCGACTCCCTTCTGACAAGAAAAATTACTATACCACTCCAGTGTCCCGTATCCCTCAGAATAGTTAGTATTTTAAATAAAAAATACATCACAAGGCCGTAGCTACAAAAAGTAGCTCTAATTCACAAGACAATCTTTATATCCAGCAGTAAAAAATAAAAATAAACATGCACCTATTGGGAGGGTTGAGCTTGTATTGATGAACACATATCCTTGAAGTGGGGCTCTGTGTGAGGGAGGCAAAGACGAGATCATCTTCAGCAGTGAGCAGGCCCTGTATTTGTTTTTCAGTAAAGTCAGTGCTGAAAAGCTGGCATTACACAGGTGGATGAAAATGGCACGAGCGCTTTCAAAGCTGCTCTGGTTATTCCTCTCACACAGAAATCCAGATGTTAGCAAGAGGTTGCTCAGAAAATCTCAGCTTCAACGTCTCATCACAGGAAAGCTCTATTAATGTTTCTTTCACTGTAAGTGACATAATGGCACTTGCACTTGCTTCTGAATTAAAGGGATTTCTAATCCATGCCTCTATTTTCCGATTCTTTTCAGGGAAGTACTCCCAAAACTGTAGTTTAAGCCTTTCCAGGGGACTGATGATAATGGGTTGCAAGTCATGTTTTGGCAAGGCATTTTCATCCAGAAAGTCATCCAGTTAAAAAAAACACTTCAGAACTGCCACTGGCCACACGAGGATACCACAAGGAAAGTTTCTTGATCCAACTTTTGATTTTTTCAGTGAGAGACAAGACAGAAACGTCTCGCCCTTGAAGTGAGGTATTGAACACATTTAGACATTCAAAAAATGTCTGCCAGGTAAGCCAAAAAAGCAAGCCATTTGGTATCTGCAAACTTTTTGGGCCAGCGGGGAATCTTTCAGACAAAGAAAAATTCTCACTTCCTCTCTGAGCTCAAACAAACAATTGAGAACCTTTCCACAAGACAGCCACTGAACTTCTGTGTGATAAAGTAACTAACGGTGCTCAGCTCCCCTCTCATCACGCAAAGCTCCAAACAGATGTATGCTTGTTGAGCTACTCCTGATGAAGTTGACTGTGCGAACAGTGTCACCGAGAACTTGTTTAAGATTGGGTGGCATTTATTTATATATTTATTTGCATATCTAGGGTTTGCCTGCGTATAATACAGTGAGAGTCCAAACTGTTTGCGGTGCAACAGCCTGCTTTCAGGTGATTTAGCCCACTGTTTTTCCCAGTCATTGAACGAGCACCGTCACTGCAAATTCCTACACAGCACTGCCATTCCAAGCCAGTATCAGAGATGAAAGCACCCCAAAGCATGAAGAGCTGTTCCCCCGTAGCATGCTGTTGTGGTAATAGCATAGAGAACTGAAATTCCTCTTGCGGTTTTTTTTGTCATTCTCAAATTTTGTGTGTGTCAGCACTTGAGCAGCACCCGACACATTGGTTGTTTCATCAAGCTGAATGGGGAAAAAGGACTGTGCTTGATTTTGTCAATCACTTGTTCAGTCGCATCATTTGCTGTACTGTGAACGCGCCTGGCAATAGTGTCGTTAGACACGGGAATCGAGTTCAGTCACTGCACCTGGCCCTGCCATAATCGAAAACGCTGACCCTTTAGCTCTCCCAGCTTTCGCTGAAAAAAATCCAGCGGTTTTGTTTGAAGAGAACTGTGCCATGTCTGCAAGTGCCACAATATTTTAGATGGTTTTAAGCTCTCCTTTGCCAGAACTTCACCACACACCATGCACTGTGGCCGTGGGTCCTCCTGAAAACCAGTCCGTGTAAATCCATATTCCAAATATTTTGGATCATATTTGCGGTTTCTTAGTTTTTTACTGCTGTTTGGATCCCCTTTCCCACCCCTTCTTTTCCAGCAATTGGCAATCGACTCCCCGTCATTATCCCCTTTTCCTCCACTTTCCTTTAGAAAATGGGTCCGTCGCTAATATTATTTCTACAGCAACTTTTCAAACTGGTTTCAACACAACATGTGCTGAGTGAGCTGCCAGGTAAACGCAGGTGCCGGAGTGAAGGAAGTGCCACAGTACAGGAAGTGATGCGCAGGGTGGAAAGCAGGGCTATTACAGGACCCCACACCACAGGGAGCCCTGCCAAACTAAACTGCTGGGGCTTGAAGCAACACCCAGGTGGGGCTCAGGTTTGGGCTTCCACCACTTACTGCCCACGGAATCCTGGCTGGGGCTCCAGTCCCCCAGCAAGCACCAGCTTTGGGACTTCAGCCTGACCACTGCCCACAAAGCTTGGGGCTGAGGTTTCAGGCCCCTGCTGCTCTGGAGCTCCCAGCTGGGGCTTCAGTGTCCCGCTGCCTCCAGAGCTGTGGGCTGGGGCTTCATCCTGACCACTGTCTCTGGAGTTCTGGGCTGGGGCTGCAGTCCCACCATCAACCCCAGACCTGGGGGCTGGAGCTTTCTGCCATGGCAACCCCATCAAAACGGGGTCGTGACGCACGCTTTGAGAACCGCTGCTCTACAGAAGTCATTGGTGTGTTTTGTGCACCCCCTTGCACAGCAGTCCATGTGTTACGCTGCCAACTTTTGAACAAGGGGCTCAGTCAGAAATTTTCTGCTTCAGTCACCAATACAGGTGACATTCGCTGAGGAAAATATTTCTGTCTTCCCTTTACCGCCCCCCAACAAACACAGTAGTCACTCAATTTCATGCTCTTTACCCCACCTCAAGTGCAGACCAAATCCTCCAATTCCAAACTCGAGTTCCATTTCTCTCAACCCACTCTTCTCCCCCTCCCCAGCACCTCACAGAAGCTTCCCTACCTAGTAGCTGTATCTCAAAGCAGCAGTTACTTCGATGGCAGGGCCTGTCCTGAAGCCTCTGGTGGTCACACTGTAGCAAGCACATTTCTGCCAACATCTGGAGTATGGGTGAGGGAGGAGTTGCATGCAAGTCCTGTCCGGCTCTGGACTGTATGGTTATTTGGAGAATAGGTTCTTACCAATTCTTGAGGTGGATGGGTCCCTTAGGCCACTAGTGGTCTCCCCTACTTGGTGTGGAGGGTTAATTGGGAAAGCAGCGCTACCTAACTGGTGTGGGGAGTTTGGAAGGAAAACAGGTTTCCCTGGGTGGTGGATAGAATCATGAAGGCAGGAAAAAAATTCCAAATCTTCACACTCTAGCTAGAAGTCAGCGAGGAGAGAGCAAGCTACAATTACTAAACTCACACTCCGTGCAGCACTAGTATAAACTGTTTGCTTGTTTCTCCTCTACTGCTAGAGCTGGTGTCTATCTGGAGTGTTCATGGTGCTCTCCTGGCCCCGCAGGAAGGAAGATCATCCTGTAGCAGTAAGCACACCTGCAGCGCAGCAGAAGCTCGAGACCCAGATTGCAAGTCCCTTGTATTGGTGAGCTTTTACATCCACAAACACGTCCCATGCAACTATTCAGGGGAATGGCTGCTGCTAATGTGAATACTGGGCTCATCAGCTGACCATGAGCAACCACCACCTGATTCCATTGCTGCTACAAGGGCCAGGGAGCTGAAAGTGTTAACAAGCAGAGCTGCCCCCTCCTTTAGGTCAGGCCTGCAAAATAACTTGCTGCTGCTCCCCGTCCTCCATGATGACAGCACAGGGCGTACTTGGGGATTCTGGGAAGAGTAAGTGAAATGACTACTTGAGATGCATTCCAAACTTAACTGAATCATTCAAGGGAGAAGGTATGTGTTTGGAAAGTGAGGTTTCTCGAGCCTTAGTTTTCTCTCAAATAGGCTCCTGCTGCAGGAAGTGGAGTCCAATCACTTCCTCTTTTTAATCCTGATGAGTTAGCCTAAAATATAAATAAATTTAATCTTAGCAAAGAAACTTTCTAATAAAAAAAAAGCAGTTCTCTTCCATAAGGTGCAAACGTGAACCCTTATTACAGAGCTGGCCTGCACCCTTTCCCACAGGTAATAAATGGCTGAAACTAAAGGAGAAAAGCAGCTTTCTTAAAAAGTTTGTGTAACAAGGTCTCCCCAAACCCACGGTCAGAGCCTGCCTCTGCCTCACTTTCCCCACTGATGTAAATTAGCAGGTCACGTCACCACTCAGTGCATTAGTGAGGCTCCCACTGGTGTCAGTCTTTCATTCACTTTTCTGGAGAGTGAATTTATTGTTTAATCACAACCTCAAGCAAGACACGAAAACCAGGTCCTGCCACCTACCCCTTCCACAAGCAGCTGCTGCTTCCTAGATAGCAGGTATCACGTAGCTGCTGGGGCTCAGGATCTGACCCAACATCCCCAGATACTCACCGGGTGCCTCCCTGCACACTCAGGAGCAGGTGGCTGGCCTTTTCTCGCACCAGCTGAGCAGTCACAGGGAAGGCTAAGCCCTTAAAGGGCCGCCCCACGGTGTGAAACATTGGTTTTCCACATCAGTATCCACAGCGAAGTCATCATAAGGGAGGAGATTCTAAATTGTATCACCGCATAAAACTTTTAAATGTGCCAGAGCTGTCAAAGTATCTTGCACACGCTTGTCATCAGGCTGAAGGAAAAAGCATTTTGTGAAGTAATTTACACCACATCGGTGTGCTTGCAGAATATGCCTCTAGGATATAAAGAAGTTATACTGGTTTTTAGTACTGAGGCAGGGAAATGAGATCTAGTGGCCTACTCCTCCCTTTTCTGCTGCACTCTTTTCATTTGGGGGGAGTGCACAACACAGAAGATCATCTATGCAGTGGCCTTCCCTACTACTCATCCTCAGCACATTGCTTCATCAGCACTCTGGTCCCCAGAGAGCAAGAGCAAGGGAGCAAGACTCAGATGACCCACTGCAACACCATTGCATGGTGTTGTCTTTGAACTTCCATCCAAATCTAAACTAGGACACATCCATTATTAAAAACAGTAATAAGAGCTACAACTATATTTGGTCTGCCTTCATGCTCAGAGGACATAGCAATTGCGCTGAAGCATCAGCCTCTCTATATTTAAATCTTGAAGCCAGATGCCACCTTGTGGTGAAAAATCAGGCCCAAAATTGTTTTTTGACTGAACTGACTTCTGAGATGAAAAAAGGATCCCCGCTGGATGGAAAAGTGAACTGTATACTACTGTTCATGGTTCTTCTAGACTCCTGTTTTCTTGAGAGGAGTCAGTTCAATGAGCGTGGCATTGTTCCTCGGATTTTGACCACAGATTTATTTGGTCTCAAGAGAATTTTGATCATTTCGTAGGTGAAAAACAAGCTCACCTCATTATTATTGGATGCTCTAGGAGAGTCTAAGCAGACCCAGTGTTAAAACACCCAGTGTTTAATACTTCTCCAAACTCTGTATGTTGTACAAATATGCTTCATGCTTCTGCTGTAATATAGTATGAATAATACTTGCAGCACCCATTTTACAGGTAGGTAAGTTGAGTCAGAGTGGTTAGGCAAGTAAGATTATAGAAAGTCAGCTGTGGAACTGGGAATAGAATCCAGGAGTCCCCGTTCTCTCTTTCTTGGTTTAATAATTAGACTATACTATCTTGGCATATTTCCACCCCCCCCACTCCCATATATTACATTAACATTGAAGGGGGGGTCAGTGATAGTCATTGCAATCCCAGGAAGCCATTTCCAGAATAATGTTGAAAATGCCCTCCTCGCTGCTGCTTTGTATAGGGTATCAGAAGTTATCTATTCAGATTGACTCGCTGTTCAATCTCCACTTACTGAGTATTCTTTTATGTGCATCAGTTTTAATCAGACATGAATTCTTAGACACATCTGATGCCTTTTTCTTTCTGAAAGAGCCTCAAGACCCAGTTGTGCCAGGCCAAACACAGTGCAACTGTGCTAAGTAACAGACCGGGTCTTAGAAGTTTTGTCAAGGCCAGAGAATTTCACCATGTTTTAGCTTCCTTGGGACATTTGAATCAATTTGTCATGGTGCGGTATGTGCGTGTTAACCATTTTGTTTCTGATACACCACTGCTCTACACCATACACAACACTGCCTCCAGTCACTGCAATACCAGAGCATTGTGGATATACATTCCAGTGTTCCTATCATAAATCTCCTAAGCAGAAGCTGTTGGAGTAGCAGTTTACAGGTGGAGAGGTGCTATATCTTTAAAAAATGGAAACCACACAAATGATGGTGTCAACATATGAAACAGTATGTGTGCCCTTTAATTTATTTTCAACATGAAGACTGCATGCATTGTCCCATATAACCCCCCCCCTTAGATTCAGAGTTACAGAAGCGGGAATAACTCAGAATGAGAAAGCAATCAAGGGTACAGAAGACATGGGCCAGAATAATCAGTGAGGAGCATTATGTTGGGAGGACAAAGATCTATTGCAACTGCACAACTGCAACATTATTATTTAGCACTGAAATAGCAAACAGTAACCTACTAGAGAACACAGCAGAGGTGAGCTTTGCTGCAAACACTTGTTTATGGCTATGAAGTATGTAACAAAGCACCACAGCCTTTTGCCATGCCGAATCTTCTAGTGTAGACAAGAGGAAACTGATCTCTGCAAATTGTGTGCTCTGACAACTTGTATCTGTTCTTATTAGCCCCGGGAATACATAAATAGTACATACTGCACATCACTTCTGGTTCACTAAATTATTTCATTAACATAGTTAAGTAGCTTCTACAGTCATGGACTACTAGGTGCAGATCTATGAATACAAATAGAATAAATACAATCTGACTTGTTCTGAGTACAGCAATTGATCTTGATATGCAGATCTAGTTGTGGGAAGGATTCACAGATACACACAATTCACATATGACTTTGTGTAGGACCCATGTCCCTTCTATGTTTTGTAAAGTTGCAATGGATGACAGCACTCAAATAACCCGAAGCAAACAGTCCTGGTTGCAGTATAGGGCATGCATACTACAAATTAAATGCATACCACAGATGCCTACAGTCTTCACCGGGAAGGGGGGTTGATAATCACAGCCAAACAAGTGTGCAATTTAAAAAAATATGACAGATGCTACAAAACAGATACCACAAAACAGATACCATACATTTTAGATAAGCCATCTTTATTGAGCTCAGTTCATCATTAAAGCTAGAGTGTTTATACAGCATCCATTTTGCACTTTGGAGGCAGTGTAACCCATGGATATATCACTGGACTGGAATTCAGGAAACATGGTTTCTATTCCTGGCTCCACCAGTGGCCTGCTGAGTAACCTAGGCCAATTGTTCACCTCTGCCTCAGTTTCCCTATTTGTAAAACAGGGATAATGATGCTTAACTTCATTTGTAAAGTGCTTTGAGATCTACTGATAAAAAGCACTGTGTAAGAGCTAAGTATTAGTTGGTTGTGCCAAACGTCTGAAATTACAAGAGACCTAACTTCTGTACATGTGTTCTTACTGCATTAAAACTGCTCTCCCTTAGGTCTCAAACCTACTGCTCCTGGCATATTCAACAGGCTTTGACTCCTCAATCTGCTGCCTTTAGAATCTTGGCTCACTTCCTCTTCTTCTGTGTTCTCTAATTCCTAGGTTTCCAAGAGCTTGTCTTCACTACAGTGCTAAATTTGTGCCGCAGCCATCGATGCAGAGGCATGGATTTAGTGGGTCTGGGGAAGACATGCTCAGTCGATGGGAGCACGGTCTCATCAACTCATGTAATCCACCTAGATGAGAGGTGGAAGCAACATCGACAGGACAGCATCTCCTATTGACATTACGTAGTGAAGAAACCGCGGCGAATTGGTGTGAGGTACATCAACTTAAGTTGCATTACTTACATAGCGTAACCAGAGTAACCTTATATCAATCAAGCAGCATAGCCCTAAGACTATGGTTTCTTTTTTTTTTTTTTTTTAAACTCTCCAGTAGCTCCTTAGGTCACTTCATCTCTATCTATGACCTTCAAGACACACGCGCGCGCGCACACACACACACCCACACCCACACCCTTTTGGTGACCTTATCTATTCCTGTAGGTTCAGCTCTCCGCTGAAGAATCAGATCTACATCCCACAATTTAGGATTCCTGAATTAGCTTCATCTTTTCTTTTCAGGGCATCTCCCCTGACTTCATCTTGGCCCTTTCCTCTCCTCACTTAGTTCTACCTAAACGTCTATCCTGTCAACTCCCTTCTGTTTGAAACTCAGACCACATCTACACTGTGGGGAATATTATGGTATAGCTATGTCTACCTAACATAGACATAGCCTACAAAGGTTGAAGGGAGAGACGACAGGTAGATTGACCGAAGCATTCTTCTGCCCTAGCTATGTCAATCTAAACTAAGTATAGACCAGGCCCAAGTCTATTATTGTCACCTTTCATGCTTGGAGGTCAGTGTACCGATAAACTGCGTGAAAACCACCAATTGTGCTTAGTTTTCAAGACCCAGGTTTCAGAGTTAATCCACTGAGAATAAAAAAGGGTCACTTCACACCTTTTTTCTACCTATTGTTTCAGGATGCCTGCAGACTCAGGAAGACAATATAGTATCAATTTACACTCTTTTCAATGGGAAAGTTTTAATTCACAACTATTACGACTAAAACAAGTGTTTTAAAATGACAGCTTAGATTCTCAAGCAACAATTCCATGAGAAGGAATTAATTCTGCAGCCAATTCAGAAGTTGCAAAATACATGAAGGCCTTGGCCTATATACATGAAGAATTTTTTAAAAATATTTTTAACTTTTAGACTTAATAGCTGTATCTATTCTTTATTTATATTAACACACAAAGCTCCATGCCAATCTAGAATAAGACAAAGTTGACAAATTTGTATCCTCAGCAAAACAAAATCAAAAGAACCCTCCCTCCAAAGCTACTTTAACTGGATCCTCCATATACATCGGATAACTCAGAAGACAAGGTGTAACATGGTGGATTCCACACAAAAGAGAACCTGTAGGGAAAAAAATCTATTGACCCCTTTGTGGGGACTCTCGTATAAAAGGAGTGGCGTTAACTCAAGAGTCATTCTATTCGTCCTGCTAGAGACTGAAGAAAGCTCACCATATCTTTCATGGTCATCAGTGTCAAAGACTGCTAACAAATATCCAAAGGAATCAACATGAATATTTTATGTTCTTCCACTACTAGAAGTAGATCACTGATCAGCACCAGTGGAGTTTCTCCTCACCCCTCCGACTTGAAACTATGCTGACTGGGATAAGGAAATCCAAGTATCAGAGTAGTCCTGGCACAACCATCTTCCCTCAACAATGTAACTGCGTTGTATTAGTCCATTTCTGCAGATGAGGAAAGTGAGGTAGAATGAAATTGTGGCTTCGCTAGGTCAAAGAACAGAGACAAAAAACACAGGACTCCCCAACTTGTCTGTTCTAGCCATAAGACCACACAACACTTTGGGAGGGAATATTTCCTCATCCAGTGGCGAGCCCTATCACACAGCAAGACCCCATAGTGCGACCCCCTGGGCACCTCACCCACCCCTCCACTTTGCCCCTAACCCCTCCATCCCCCTTCCTGGGGAAACTGACCTGCATGCAGGAGCAGAGCCCCGTCAAAGGTTGCTCCTCCGCTCTGTGTGCGCGCAGGGAGTGGAGTGGGGGAGGAAGAGTGAGGAGCAACGTCAGGGCTCCCTGCATCCAGGTCACTTTCCCCACCTCAGCTGTGTAAGGGGAAGGCAGAGAGCAGAAGCTCCTGATGCTTGCTTCACAGCACTGCCCAGGTGGGGAAGTGACCTGGATGCATGGAGCCTGGTGTTGCTTTTCGTGCTGTCCCACCTCACAGCCCCTGTGGGGGGGGGAAGGGGGCGTGGAGGAATGTTGGGGGTGGGTGAGCAGTGTGTGTGTCACCGCTTTGTTGTCCCCCTCCTCCAACAGTCCTCTGGCAAGAGGAAGCGGGGAGACTCACAGGCCTGTGCCTGGCTGGGCTTGGGGCTCAGCTGTGTGGGTGGTGGCTTTCCGAGCTCCCAGCCCCACTCCCGACTGAGGTCAGGGCTGCTTACAGCTTGCGACCCCCAAATAAGCACGTTGTAAAAATGCACTGAAGTGTAATAAGAACAAAGATGGAAAAAAGGGCAAAAGAACAGGTGTCAGTTGCTAACTTGACAAATTATAATATTGTTTTAGAAGTTGAGGACATTAGTTTGGGGTTTTTTTAAATTAAGCGGTTGGTTATTTTTATAGAGTCAAACTATTTGCCTCCATTATAACAGTTGAAGTCTGTTCCTTGGGTTTGATTATATACTGTCCTGCACTCAAACTATACTACAGAGAAAGAACGACCATATTACTTTGCAAGTGAGTCACCAACACTCCTCCAAAAATATTAACGCATATGCCAAAAGAGTTCAAGCACTTATGTCAAGTCTTTTATTTTGTTTTTGTTAGATATCTGTGCAGTCAGTTTAAAAGAACAGTTAACATGATGAATACAGACAAACCACAGAAGCATTAGGTACAGTATCTCTTAACAGTTAACACTGAAGAAAATGACTACATTAAACACATTCTTTATTCTGGTTGCTTCCAGACAAACTAAAGTTGAAACATACACAGATCTAGGTCAGTGTAAACCTAATATTAAGCAGCAAGTTGCTCAATGATTGCGGCACAGTATATGGCATTTACTGCAAATAGTTACAGCAGCGGTGCTTAGTGAATGAACTGCATAGAATTAACCTTGTGGGCAAGTGTTAAATAACCATGATAAAAACCTTAATGGCTTCCTAACAGGTCTGAATTATGCAATATCCATAAAAAAAATTCTTGCAAGAATGCAACTGTCCTCAGTTTTCCCTTAATTTGTAGCCATTATTTATCTACTCTTTTCAACCAGACTATAAAATATGCTTGTTCTAGAATCCCTGGCAGTAGCCTTTCAAATAAAGTGTTTCATATACAAAGCAGCTAATTGCTGCTCACTCAACCATTGCCACAAAGTGATATGAATATATTTTAAATTAGTCAACCAAAACCCAAAAGTACATTCAGTAGAATGATTGCAACAATAAGGCATATATACACACATACATATATACTTAAAAATAAATCTAATTAAACCAAAGATAAAAATCAGTCATTTGCCTTACAAAAAGGTTTTTTAGAATTGTTTTAGTTAATTAAAAACTAAGTGCTCAGCTGCAACTAAAATACTTTTGATGTACATTGGTTAAAGTCCAAAACAAAATATTTTGAAAACAAGAACACTAGTTCTATTGGACTGGTAACACTTAATATCTTGGACCAGGTCACATGCACACTTTCACATAAATACACCCTTATTTTATAGATTTGTATAAAATCCCAATACACAGCGGTTTCTACATGAGACGTGCAGAAAAGCTTTGATTTTCTCCTATTCATATTCTATACTGACATCTTCATTACCAAAGCTACACCACTTATAACCCTATAATATAAACCTCGTTATCACATTGCTACTAGGAGCATGGAAGTTATGTCATAGGTGGATTTAGTGTTACTGGCAGCTAGGTCACATCAGCATTATTAATACAATAGTGTTGGCTATTTTTTCACAGAATGACAGACGGATTAGATGAACCCCCTATGGGGGAAATGTACACTTGGAAAGGGGGAAAAAAAAAGGTTGGCGAGAAAGGTAGGACAATTTGCTTCCCAGAGTTCTATATTCATTAGTTTTAATTTCCATTTTATTGCAAACTTTCAGAGAAAAATACCAGCACTCAAGGTTAGTTTGGTTTCCCTCGGCAACTTGCTCAAAAGTCTCGTGCCTCATGCCTTGAGCGCTACCTTGCTGGGTATCTGTATTGCTGTAATTTCTTTTTTTTTTTCACAGCTGTTGAAATTGAAAACCTACAAGCAGTCTCTATTATCTCTTTCAGCAGGAGAGATTAGAAATGTCAGTTTTTTGCTTAATGTTATTTCCTATGTGTACTTACATTGCAGTTATAACTGAAATGTACATATAGTATGAATACTTTATATCAAGATTATAGTCCTTTTGCAGACTAAAGTTAATGAAAGACTATAAAATGTATGTTATTAATGAAAAAATTAAGAAAAGTGCTCCAAAATCTGCTTAGAGTTGTTAGGTTGAAGGTATACTGAACATCAAGTGGACTATACACTTGAGTATGTCCTAAAGGAAAACACTTGAAACAAGCAGGAAAAGAAAATTGAATGCTGTTGATCAGTTTGAATGCAATAGGGATTTTATTACCTTAATCAATAGTCATTTCCTTTTCCCATCCTCAATAGTAGGAAGTATGGAGAAGGAAAAACTATTGTTTTTTACGTGTTTAGAGGATATGTGCAAACTGATGTGTAAAGCTTGAAAGTGTAATCCTGTAATAAAGCATGCTTATACACACATGCTGGTAAACAAAGACAAAGAATATAGAACTTGCAGGGAATGGTCAGGACACCCATTACGAATATTTATACTGACACATCAGGAAGAATACCAGCTGTTTGTGGTATGTTTCACTGAATACTGTCATCTTCAAACCCTAACTCATTAGCTTTCAAACAAACAATATTCACATATAAATTAGAATATAAAGGCAGTAAAAAAGTGCTCTCTTCCCAGACATAAAAGAATCTCTTCCATCCGAGGTAAGCATTGCTATTATCACTAGATGTTCAAGTGAGTTAGTCCACAGATCTAGGATTCACGGTTTGTAATTTTGGGACATTTCCTGTAGAGCAGAATCTGAATGCAGGGAATACCACTAAAGAAAAACCAAACAAATCAACAAGATGTATCGAAGGTTTATGAAAGGAAGTCAGAAGAGCATGTCCCAAAATACACACTGTTCTTTTTGTAGCTTCACTCCCCAACACCTCCCTTCAGAGGCAGCACCTGCCTATTCTTCCTTGTTTGATGCACTTTAAACACCAGTCTCAATGTTGCTAGATAGTTGCAATGTGGGATTTAATTTTGCTTGAACTAAAAATGCAAAAACAAACAAAAAAAGATGTTCACTTGTAGTACAAGTCAGATGAAGAACTGGAAGAATCTGCTAAATTGCTGATAAAACCAGTAACCACCACCACCACCACACATGAGGTCCTAAACACATGACTACAACACTATTACAGTGGTGTCCACCAAATTGGTCACAATTTCTTTAAAATAACTGGCTCCAGAAAAAAAATCTGGTACCAAATACCTGATGTAAAAACGTTTAGGTTTGAAAGTGAGCTAGAACTGTGCTTAGTAGCTGAACAAAGACTATGCCATTTAAGGATACTGAACACTGAAGATGTTCAACCCAGGCACCTCCTCATCTCCAGTAAAAATGGAGTAAGAGGTTCAGATGAGAAAAACACAGAAGTCTAGCAAAATAGTTTTACCTGCAACCCTTCTTGTGTCAAAACCAAGAAGCCAGGTATGGTCACCTGATTACCTTTTTCTTTGAGGAGATACTTACAACCTCCCCATCATGTGAATCTAGTACTGATTCTCTCATGTATAGAAAAGGTTACTAACCCTCATTTTAGAATACCTTGCAAGCAGGATATCATTTGAACATCTTTCAAGTTTACATGCGTTGACAAGTTAAGAATATATATGTTTATATATAGTTGTCTGAAATAAAGAAATAAAACTAAATTTTACTGTAACTAGTTGCAGTGCTGTAAAGAAAAAACAAGTTAGCAACCAGTTCAAGTCTGAAATGCTTACCATGTTCAGACTAATGGAAAGGCTAGGCCTATGGACCAGGAAACATCATCCATTTGCATAGGTGGGAGATACAGCAGCTCAGCTTTTTTCAGGCTGAGAGATTCCTCCCTACCTCCTCTTTTCTAGTCCTATATGGCTTACCATTAAAGCCCTTCCTGAACCTCTACTGAAGTAGTGTATATCTGAAATCCAAAAGTAAAGGTTTCACAGATATTTTTCCGCAGTCCACTGTTTTCAGTAAAACCAAACTGCTGAATCACACACAGTGAAGCAGAAGCATTTAATCCCTTCACAGTTGACTAATGAATGCCCAGAGGGGTCTTTCTAAGTTGCTTCTTCTGCAGGTGCCCTTCTTTGCCGTGTTGATTTCTGTCTAGCTCTCTGTGGAGTGGGTGGAGTCTCCTGTTCGGCTTCAGACTCTGAAGGCTCATTATCCCCCTGCTGGGACCCCGTGTCTCCTATCAACTCTCTCAGGAACTTGAATTTAGATAAGAACAGTTGCCACACCACGTACCAACCTACAGGAGACAAAAACAAAAGAGTTACTCATTTATGTCACACAATTCTGTACTTCCCCACCATGTGATAACCCAGGCTACAAAAATGTAGTCAGCAGTGCGTTAATCAACCCCTTTCCAAAGGTTTTAAAATGACCTACAACAATTTTCAATTTGATTCAACTGGTAGAACTTTTGCTTCTGGATCAGAAGAGGCCAAGTTCAAATTCCTGATCAGGACTTGAGTGCCCTGTAAATGTTAATACGTCAGCACACCAACAGGGGCCAGTGAATATTGCACAATTCTGGGTACCATCCTTTGAGTGTTAAAATGAAGATCCTCCGGTCTCTCCACTGACCAGGACCCTTTTCATTGTAAAAAGATTTAGGCCAGAAATTCTGGACTTAATTTGCTCACTTAACAGACTTGAATATTCATGTCTCTCTGTATAAGCTATTGCTGTCTGGTTGCCTGATGCAGGAGAAGGGAGTTCCAGTAAGTACTCGTTTTACTTTGACACTGCATGGTTACATGAGGTTGAGCTCTCCATTTTGTTACATGGCAGAAATGGGATAAAGGCTAGAAATTAAAAACACTAGCACTGTTTGCATCTGCTTCTCATTCCCCTGTGCAACGACGCATTGGGGACCCTGCGGAAAAGTTTGTTAATGCATACTGCAATGTCCCGGGAATCTTTCATAAAGATCTCTAGGAAACTTTCTTGGAAGTACTCTGTAATCCTTGGCCAAAGGTTCCTTGGCATGGCTATTTTGTTTCTTTCCCTGCTGTAGGAAATTTTGCCATGCCAATCAGCAATTACTTCTGCAGGAACCAAAGCAATACACAGGCAAGCAGCATACGGACCTGGTTTGAAGGCACATGCGTGCAGGAGATGTGCCCCTGCCTCCTCTGTTACCCTCATGAGTGAGATACCAGCTTTGATCACCCCGCCTGTAGAAAACAGTGCCAGTATTCAGAATAGCATCCCCAGGCGCTTGTAGCGATCCCCTTAATAAACAACCCAGATTCTTTGTCCCATCTTGCCCCTGGGTCAGACTCACCAGGTTTAGGGCTCTCGTCAAGCTTTGTGCTTGCCAAGGGAAAGTGAGAAAGAGGTGTGTGTTACTATTATGATTCAAGGCTGTGAGTGCAGGATCCATGCTTTTGGGTAGAGATGGTGGGCACACAGTTTACAGGAGCTGTCGAAAAACATCATGAAACGTAGCTGGAAACCCATGAAATGATGGGATGGAAAAACTGCATGATGGGATGGTGAGCCTGCTACCATGATGCACTGCGATCTATTCCCAGAATTCCTAGCAGCAGAAGGTGGCGAGTTGCACAGTGGAATAGATATCCACAGTGCACTGCTCTCTCTGTCGATTCTAGAGCACCAACTGTGGATGCACTCCATCGACACAAGGAGCATTGTGTGAACTTGCACAATCGATGTAATTACAGCCGTTTATGATCAGCAGCGTTACTTAAGACAACTTAATTCTGTAGTATAGGCATAACCTTAGTCTGTGTCTGATCCCAATTTTACAAATGGGGAATAGTCACAGAAAGACCAATAGCTGTGCCCTCCCTCACAGGATAAATATTGTGAGGATATATATGTTAAAGAATTGTGAAGGGCTCAGATACAATGGTAACACAGGCAATGTGCACGATACACATAGTATATGTGGCTTGGCTCCACAGGGCTCTTTGAACTTGACTCTCTCTCAGTGCAACTTTTCAAATACAGTCCAGGCCTATTTCATTCCTCTGACAGGAAAAGCATTTATCGCCTTGCTATCTCCTTTTTACAAACTTGTTTTAAAGACAACTTCAAAGGAAAAACCATTTCCTCTTCAATACTGTGCTTAGAGAACAGTGTTGGTTTAGGTCTCTTAGGACTCAGAGGGTTTCCAACAGTTATAAAACAGCTGAGTGTAGCATTAAAGAACAACAGCTTGAGATTTGATTGTTCCTGTCTATAACTGAATTCAGCCTTCTGAAACAGTACATAAAAATCCCCTGTCTCAATGTTTGTTAAATCTGTTTGGGGGTTAGGCCAGATGTAAGTCAAACCACATCCTACTAGTCAAAAGTTGACTAGAAATTTTCAGCACATTTCAAAATGCACCTCTTTGCAGTCACAGTGTAGCTTAATGTGTGCCAAGTGTGAGAAAATAAATCAAGTACAGGCAACAAATATCCAAGTTAGTAATATCGAAGTTCAGCTTGCCTGACATTTTATCCTATCCTCAGCTCCTTGACTGTGCTTCAATATTGTTGAGATCTCACCATTCACACAAGAGTGTGTGATGTTACATATATACCATCATGTTTATTCAGGTCTGCATAACCATGAAACCTGTTTACATTGTTTGATATGGCACATAAAAAGCTTTAACATGCCAAGAGTTATGATCAGACTTATTACCAGTGACAAGGCTAAAGCAGGGAAGTAAAAGAAGCTAGACTAAAAAAGGTGAAGGAGGAAAGGAAGGATATTAGGCCAAAAGGGAAAATGGAGGGGTGAGGGGCAGAAAATGACGGGAGAGTCAAAAAATCTGACCTGATGGAAGGAAGAGAGTGAGGAAGAAAAAGGATAGTATTGAAAAAAATAGCAGTAAGCCAAAGAGAAGGGGAAAATTATACAGATTAAAATGACTGCTATTTGGAACCTGGACTGGTCTTTAAATTAGCTGTGTGGTCACTGGGAGCATGCGCTTGTATCACTGCATTAGGAATAGTGCTTTTCCCTAAGCAGAAAAGTCCTATGCCTTGGTGTTGGAGCCTCTTACTCAGTGGAGACATTGGCTCCATAACCACTCAGCTCTTCTACTGATGCACTGGAACTCTAGTGCAGTGGTCCCCAAACTGTGGGGTATGCCCTGCTAGGGGTATGCACAGTGAGGCCCTGGCCAGCCCCATGGAGGGCAGGGAGAGTGTCATGCAGCTCCAGCCCTGGTCCCAGCTCCACTCCGCCCCCTGCTCAGCTTTGCCCTCATTCTCTTCTCTTCCCCTCCCATCCCCCCCTGCCGGCCAGGTATGCCTTCAGACCAATCTCCTCAACTAAGCCAACTGCCCTGCCCCTAGGTTCAACCAAAGACTCTGAAAGGCATGAACTCCCACTGATGACAATGGAAATTGTGGCTACCAAGCAACTTTTAAGATCAGGCCACCTATTCAGGGATTTTTATTTAAATAAGGATGTAGGTGCCTAACTTTAGACATATATGCTTGAATATTATGACTTATGTCTCTACATGGCCGAGCATGTAATTTTTCTATGAATTTTTGCTGTATGAATTATGAATAATTGCTGTAGACATTTAATGTTTTAGATTTTTATCTTTTCACTTTAGAAGAAGAGTGGTACAAACTACTTTAGGCCTAATGATAAAAAATGAACAACTAGTTCAGCATGGTACACACTAACCATATTTGTGTTAAAAAGTGGAAATTCAATTAGCACTGCATGTCAGCCATACCCAAAGGATTTAATGAATATGTTTAAGTACAAACACAAGTTATATACATCATCATGTCCAAAACATAAAGCAGACTTTTTTTCCCCATGTGGTTAAACCTTTATAAAAAGGTGTCTGTAATGAGATAAAAGAATATGTAGTGCCAGTATTATTCCATTAATATGGTAGGAACAGACAATAAGCACAAAATAAAAGATATAGGCTATAGAGTTCAAAGTATATACTACTAAAAAAAACATTGTAACAGGCCACAAGATTTGACTTCATTATAGCATTGGCAGCAGTCCTTGTACAAAGCTTTGGCCCCAATCCTGCAAACACTTAAACACCTGCTTACCCTTACTATTTTGAATGAGCTCATGACTGGGGGGGAGGGGAAGTAGAGAGAAATCAACAGAGCTGTGGTGAACTGTAAACTTTTATCAGCAGGGACCATGGCTTTTTTGTGTGTGTAAGTGCAAAGCACATTGTGGGCACTGGAAAAAAAATATAAATGTGTACATGAAGTGTTGAACTTTTTAATGGGGTCTACTGCATATATCTATATGCCTCAAAATGAATGGAAATTGTGAGTTTCCTTGCTGAAGCAGATTTGTTTAAATATTTGGTAAATGCTTAACTAGTAAATAATAGATTTACCTAAAGCATTGTAATGAAATGAGTGTTATGATATCAAAACGGGTTTTTCTGAGACTACCATAGTAAAGGATTTAAACTTAGTTTTGAATCTTCCTCAGTAGCCCAAGCATGCAAGACTGTCTCAAATCACAGGAAGTGTTCAGCAATTTGATGGTGGGGAGAAGGAAATAGGTCAACTTGAAACTGTTTGGACATGAGTTGTTGTTCTTATAGGATAAGCATTAAGCGAAACTGTATGATGAAGTACATTGTGGGACAAAGACCACAAAGAACACATGCAAAGAGACACAAAGGCTTGGATTCCTGGATGGATGTTCCACCAAGACCGTTTATTTAAAACCGTGGAAGGTTGAATTTCAAGGATCATCTGTTGTCTCAGATCAGTGTAAAGACTGCATTTATTCACAAATCAGCATGTTTTCATAGTCACCGCCAATGAGAATCAGTTTTTCTTTAGGAAAATAACTAAAAATTATGTTAATTCGAAGTATTAAAAAAAGGCCCAGAATAGTTTCAACATCCTAGCTCTCTTTACTAACTGCTTCTAGTCACTACCTAACAAATGAAATAGTAATAAAACTGACTTTATTACTACTGTAACAACAATTTATATGGCATAAGAACAGCCATACTGGGTCAGACCAATGGTCCATCCAGCACAGTATCCTGTCTTCCGACAGTGACCAATGCCAGGTGCTTCAGAGGAAATTAGCGTAACAGGTAATCATCTAGTGATCCATCCCCCGTCGCCCATTCCCAGCTTCTGGCAAACAGCAATCCCTGTCTAATAGCCATTGATGGACTTATCCTACATGAACTTATTTAGTTATTTTTTGAATCCCATTATAGTCTTGGCCTTCACAACATCCTCCGGCAAGGAGTTCCACCGGTTGACTTTGTGCTGCATAAAGAAATACTTCCTTTTGTTCGTTTTAAACTTATTAATTTCATTTGGTGACCCCTCTAGTTCTTGTGTTATGAGAAGAAATAAATAACACTACCTTATTTACTTTTTCCACCCCAGTCATTCATGATTTTATAGACCTCTATAAACCCCCCACCATCATCTCTTTTCCAAGCTGAAAAGCCTCAGTCTTATTAATCTACCCTCATATGGAGAGAGTTCCATACCCCTAATCATTTTTTGTTGTCCTTTTCTGTACCTTTTCCAATTCCGATGTATCTTTTTAGAGATGGGGCAACTAAATCTGCATGCAGAATTCAAGATGTGGGTGTACCATGGATTTACAAAAAGATAATATGATATTTTCTCTTATTATCTATCCCTTTTCTAATGATTCTTAACAGCACCTAGCATTGTGGCATGTAGGCAACTTGGGCCCAAACCAGCACAACTTAAATCAATGGGAGTTTTAACATTAATGTCAATGGCAGTAGGGTTAGGTCCTTTCTGTGAAAAACTGTTCTACCGCTGAAGACTTCTAGCACTCACAGAGAAAGAATTATAGCAAGAAGCAATAAAAACATTTAGATGATTTGCCAAAACAATGAACTTAGAGGAGTGCCTGGTAAATCACATTTCACTCAAGAAAAAACACCTATTACCAGAGACTCATCTGATGTTATTAGAAAACTCAGGGCCCAATCCTACAAACATTCAAACACAATTAGCTTTACGCATGTGTGAAATATTGGCAGGATATGGCTCAAACGTACTGTACTATAAGTTTAACGTTGTTAAGTCTATCACGTGATTTTTAACACTTGTCAAATTCAAAACTAATAAAGCATAAACAAAGATTCAGATAAGTTGTTCCTTATTACCCTTACTAACAAATGGTCTTTCCCGATGGAAAACTGTCATCTACACATGTAAATGGCCTGTGCCCTGCACTAACTGGATATGTAGCAAGAGATAGGATGAAGATATGCCTAACTCTTAAGACAATAAAAACATCAGCTTCCTATCCCTGGTATGCTTCCAATATAGATAAACAACTGCAGTGTTTTTGACCACTCTAATTCTGTCGATAACCTGTTTCCAAGTCATGAAAATGTCCAATAAATTAAGTCAAAATTGCATGTAGACTAGGAAGCCCCACAATCCTTTAAGCATGTTTAATCAATTTTAATCCATCATTTTATTTTCTGACTAAGGAAAGTAAAAAAGTATTTAAGAAAAAAAAATTAATAAGACTCTTCAGTTAAGTTCCTATCAGGTGTTATTTAAATATATATATTTAGAGAAGGGGGTGAAGTTACTGGTAGAGCCTCCTGCCTAAATATTGCAGAACCACCCTAGTCTTTCAACATCATTGCGGTTACATTCTCTTTAAAGAAGAGCTGCATTCCAATCCACATTTGCCATAGCAGTGTAAAGAAAATGAGGAAGTTTACCAGATTGCATCTTACAGAGCATCCAAATGTCTGTTCTGATTCACAGACAGCTATCGAGTGCCCTGGGGCTCTCACGCCTTCCTTTAGTCTCAAATGTAACTTCAAAGGGCGTGTGTGTTTGTTTGTTTGAAACGCACACTTTTTACGGGGCGGTTACTTTATTCACCCCTTGCCATTTCTACTGCCGTCAAGCCAGTCCGATCTGCAGAGCAGACCAGAACGGCTCAGCGGCGCGTGCCCCGGCGGGGTGTCAACTTCAGAGCGGCTCGTGAATTCAGCGCGGGAAGCGTTTCAAGGCTGGAAGCCACGCGGCCACAGGAGAGGGCGCCGGGAGCGCGACACACAGCACGGGGAGGGGCACCGCGTTCCGCCCGCCCCACCCCTCGGGCCTGGCGACGCCGCAGGGGCGAGGGACGAGGGCAGAGCGCGGGCCGGGCGCGCGGAGCCGGGCACTCACCGCACAGCATGAACAAGAGCACGCAGGCCAGCGTGGCCACGATCACCAGCAGAGTCAGCCCGATGCTCTGCCACATCCTGGCGGGCCGGAGAGGCAGGCGCCGGGCGCTGCTACCCGCAGCGAGGGCGCAGCCGCAGCATCACCACCGCGGGCGGGCCGTGGAGGAGGCCGCCCGCACTCGCTGCCCCGCGCGGCTCCGGGGGGACCGGCCCGGCCGGGGAGAGGGGCTGAGCCTGGTTACGAGTCACCCCGGCACTCCTGAGGGGGGGCAGGGATGGGGGAGGGGCCGGCTCAGATTTAGAGCGGGGGGGGGGTGGCCGCTCCGCTGGGAGCGCAGGCGGGCGGGGGAGGGTCAACGCGCCCGGCCGCCGCCTCGCACCCGCCCCGCTGCCGCCGTCGCGCCCGGGCAGGGGGAGGGGCAGGAGAGCCGCAAAAACAGGCCGAGCGGCGCGGCCGCCGCTGTCTCGCTCCCTGACAACCCGGCGCGAGGAGCGCAGACGGGCGCGGCAGGGAGGCTGCGCCGCACATCTCCATCCCCCGCACGCAAGCCGGCGCCGCAGGGCAGGCTGGGAGCTGGAGTTTTTCCGCCAGTGCCGGGGATGCCGGTGAGAACTACAGCTCCCAGCATGCCCCGCTGTTACCCCCCCCCCCACCTTCTGGGAGAGAGGCGGGCTGCTGGGGGGAGCGCCTGGGAGCCTCTGCCCCTCCCCC